>LPNX011141834.1:104598-158059 GCA_001517045.1 Pseudotsuga menziesii | reverse complement strand
GGCCTAGCAACAAGGCTTAGTCACCCTTTACATACTGCATGTCCATTTAACCAAGGAAAGAAGCAAAAACCCAGTGGGAAAAATCCTCCCTTAAACATGGATAGTAAAACGAAATTTGGAAATCTTGTCATCACTCATGCTTCACAACATGATCAGAAAACCCCAGTAGTGATTTGAGATTGCTGAATGTCTTCTCACAAAAAACTTTGGTGAAGATATTTGCTACTTGTTTTGAAGATGAACAGAAGAGTAGGTGAATGGTGGCATCATGCACAAGCTGTTTGATGTAGTGCATATGGATCTCAATGTGTTTGGTTCTCTATCTCTGAAATGGATCATTGCATATTTGAATGGTACTTTGATTATCACAATATATAGTAGCTGAGTATTCCGATTCGAAGCCACACTCACCAAGTAACCCCTGCAACCATAAACAATGAGTTGCTGCATTTAGAACTCCTCTGTACTCTGCTTCTATAGATGAGAGTGCAATGGCACTCTGTTTCTTGATTGACCAGTTGATTGGTCCTTCAGCAAGAATGAACACATATCCTTTTGTTGACTTTTGATCTATGTTGTCACCTGCCCAATCACTGTCAGTAAACCCAATCAAATCAAGATCATATTTAGCTTTGTAGAAGATCCCATGAGTCCTTGTTCCCTGAACAAAGTTAAGGATCCTTCTGGACGCTGTCCAATGGATCTCATGAGGCTGTCCATGTATCTTGAAGCCACACTTACTGCATAATAAATATCAATTCGAGTATGTGTAAGGTACATCAAACACCCAATTAGTTGCCTATGCAGTGTATTATTTACCATAGGTGAAGAATCAGCTTCTTCAAGCTTAACTCCTGAAAGGAAGGGTGTCTTGCTTGGGTTGAAATCCTTCATGGTGAACCTGTTCATAAAATCCAAGGCATACTTGTACTGATGTACTTTGATTCCATGTTTGGTTTGAGCAATCTCGAGCCCCAAGAATTGGCTCAATAACCCCAAATCAGTCATAGAGAATGCATGGTTCATTGCATCCTTCAAGGAGGCAATTTCATCCTTTGAGCTTCCTGTAATGAGAAGGTCATCAACATACAAGACAATAATCATTAATGAACCATGAATCATCTTCAAATAGACATTAGGATCTGAATTTCATTGAACAAAATTCAATGATAGCAGAAGGCTATCAATCTTGGCATACCAAGCCCTGGGTGCTTGCTTAAGCCCATACAATGATTTCTTTAGCTTGCACACAAGAGATGGATTAGTAGCAAATCCTTGGGGCTGCTGCATGTAAATATATTCAGTAATATCTCCATTCAGGAAAGCACACTTCACATCCATGTGATGTACCTCCCACTGCTTCGAAGCTGCAATGGCTAAGGCTATCCTGATGGAGTCCATCTTTGCCACTGGTGCAAAGGTCTCATTGTAGTCTATGCCATGTACTTGTGAGTATCCCTTGGCTACCAATATTGTCTTATATTTTGAAGGTGAACCATCAGCAGCAAATTTGGTTTTGTAAACCCACTTACACTAAACTATCTTCCTCCCTGGGGGAAGATCAACCAGCTCCCATGTGTTTTTCTTCTGGAGTGAGCTGAACTCTTATTTCATGGCTGTTTGCCATCTTGGATCATGTGCTGCATATTCATATGTCTGTGGGTCTGATTCAACCATCATATAGCATTTCTATGCAAACAAAGGGTCTTTCATACACAGAGCACTCTCAAATTGAGATCTAGTCCTCCTAGGATCATTAGGACTTCCAGCTAGTTCTCCAGCTGCATGAATGGTATTTGCTTACCATTTGGTCTTGTAGGAATATTAGGATCTGAAATTAAATCATAATTATCAGACATATCAGAATAGTTAAACTCAACTATCTCTTCACTTACATTCAATGGTTCTAGTGGTGAAGAGGATTCTCCAACTTCCACTGCTGCTAAAGGCTCTTCTTGGAACTGAACACTCCTTTAAATGAAGGCTTTGTTTCTGATCAAATTGATCAGCTTGTACCATTTTGAATCTTTAGAGTACCCAACAAATAGACACTCTTGGATTTGGGGCTGCAAAGCCTTCTCTTTTCTCTTGGAATTCTATCCCAAGCCCTTGAGCCAAAAATCTTGAAATGGGTCACATCTGGCTTGTGCCCACTCCATGCTTTGAAAGGAGTCATACCATCAAGATATTTATGAGACACCCTATTCTGAATATAGGCTGCATATTTTATAGCTTCGGCCCAAAACTTTGGTGGCAAAGTCTTAGCCTCCATCATGCAGGTTGCCATCTCTTTCAGTGATCTGTTCTTCCTCTCAGTAACACCATTTTGTTGTGGTGTGTAAGAAATAGGATGCTACATATGAATACATGCATTTGCACAATATTGAATGAACTTAGACTTGACATACTCATCACCATTGTTAGATCTAAGGGCCTTGAGTTTCCTCCCAAACTTGTTTTCCACCAAAACCTTAAAGACTTTGAAGAGCCCAGAAACTTTAGACTTGTGTTTCAGGAAGTAAACCTAGCAATACCTGGAAAAGTAATCTATGTATGTCAATGAATATTTGGCCTGACTCATTCACATATGAGGAAATGGGCCAGCAACATCACTGTGGATCAAATCAAGAGGTGCAGATGTTCTCTCATGACTATCTTTCTCAAATTTATGCTCTGGGTGTTTTCCTAAGATGCAACCTTGACAGACTCCTTTGGAAAACTTAATCTTTGGTAACCCTATGACCATTTCTTTTTCACTAAGATCAGAAAGATACTTTTAATTAATATGGACAAATATTTCATGCCAAAGTTTTCTTGCCTCATTAGCATGAATTAGAAGAGTAGAGTGGTTTGAGTATGGTAGGAAGTGTGAGAACATGTATACCTTCGAAGTGTGATTTGCAACTCCTTTTGCAATGATTTTACCACTTGAGATCTCTGTGATCTCAACTTCATTGAGGGAAAATATGAACTTCTTAGGAGACCCTGTGTGGGTCATCTGATACACTAATAATAGGTTAGAGGCAAGATCGGGAACATATAATACATTGCTAAACTTACCATGGTCAAGATCAATCCTCCCTTTGCCCAAACTTTCAGTGAGAGAGTCATCTCCCAGTACAATTGGTGGGCCTTTCGACATGTAAAGTGAGGTGAATGCCTCCTTGGTCGAAACCATATGTCTTGAAGCTCCAAAATCATTGATGAAACTAGGTGAGCTTGATGTACCAGCAACCAATGCATGAAATTTCTCTCTGTCTTTTGAATTTGATCCTCCTTCCCTCTTCTTTGAGCTGTCAGGAAGGGATATGCCATTCTTCTCCAGGAGTTGGGTCAGCATGTATATTTGCTTCTTCATGTAGGAGCTTTCAGGATGATTTCCCTTACTGCAGTATGCGCACTTGCTCATTTCTCCGTAGTTCTTCTTCTTTGAGCTTTGGGGCTCCTCTGGAGACTTGTTCTTATCTCTCTTTTGCTCAGGTGGCTTCTTAGATTTCTTCTTTCCTTTTGAATCCACCCTTGAATCTCCAGCAACCAAATCTTGGTCTTTGGAAGGTTTGATGGTGCCCATCATCACCAATTCATCTTGTTCTTGTGTGAAAGATTCCATGAAATTTGCAAGGCTAGGCATTTTCCAGGCTCAAGCTGTCAACTTTGTGGCATGGAAGGTCGAGAAAAAAACTGAATAGTCAGGGCCAAGCTTTGAGAGTATGGCCAAAACTAGTTTCTCCTCGTTCTATTTGATCCCACATTGTTTTAGCTGCAAAACAAGGGCTTTGAACTTGGAAAAATAGAGTTGCAGGGATTCAAAGCTATTGGGACTTAGGGAGATCAATTCATTTTCAATTTGATGTCCCCTCATCTCATATTTCTTACCAAAAATCTAAAAAAGCTTCTCCCATACTTCATTTGGTGATGTTAATCCATCAAGATGGAAAAGGATGTCTCTGGATATGCTCAGACATAAGAGACCATAGGCCTCATCCCTCCTATTGTGCCATTTAATTTTCTCTGCAGTTGGATTGGGATTTGCTTCTGTTTCCATAGTCAATTTGTAGAGTCCTTTCTCTCTCAACAGTATCTCCATCTCTACTTTCCATTCAAAGAAGTTAAATGGAGTCAATATGATCTTCTGAGATTGATCCATAGCTTAGAAATTGTCCGTTCAGTCAGCAAAATGCTCCCAGTCAATGATGTTGAACCTACAATAACAAATTGGAAGGAGAGAAATTGATATATAAAGGATTTGATACCATGTGGAAATTGAACCCAGGTGTTAGAACAATTACACTCACAAAAATTTCCAATTACACATGCAAATTGCACACAAGGAGACTGAATATGGATCAGAACACTAATCTGTATTGAATAAGTGTACAATAGCCAACCATGTGAAGTCATAGGCTGCCACAATAAATAATTACATGAGAGATTCAAATGCATAAGGATGCCATTCGAATTTGGTCAAAAGCAGGCTTACTAAATCTAAGCAAATCCCCCATAGGTGCATAAAGCAGTTTCCAAATCTGTCTAGGAGCTCACGAATTGGAAAAATCAATTAGGAAAGATAATAGATGATGGAAGGACAACTCATACATGCTTTTATTAGGAGAAAAGAGTGGAGGATGATGAGGACAAAAAACAACTTAACTTCACCCAGTCAAACTTTCCCAATTGCCTTAAAACTCAGCAAAAGCAGAAAAAGCAGACATGCACTAGGAAGGCCAGGAATAAAGCAAATTTGATTCCAAGTAGTTTCCCAAGTGCTCCATGACTCCATTTTAACAACTTTGACCGCTTTGGACATGTGGAGGACAACTTGCATAAGGTGGAATATGGAAACTAGGAAAATAAGACAAAAATGGATTAATTAATGTCTAAGGTAGATAAAGATGGGTTGATTATTCTAACAGGTTCCAGGGCTGATTATTTCTAGATTTCCCTTATTGGTTTTTGGGGGCAGGCTGGTTGGGACGGTTTTGTTGTGTGGACACTTGTCCCAATAGGGTGGGTGGAGCGGGGGCAGGGGATTGAACCGGTTGCACTGGTGGTTTATAGTAGATTTGTGGGGGTGACGGTGCCACAAATGTGGGAATTTTACCCACATACTATGTGTTGGCCAAGCCATGACCTGAGCCTACTATGGTGGCACAGGTTGTGCATAGGAAGTTGTTGCTCCAGACTCGGACACCATTCTTGCATAGTCCAGAGCTTGGTTTTGGTAAGCAACATTAGCAATGTTACTTGGTTGTGATAGAACTGCAGGTGGGGTCAATCGGTGTTGTGGCTGTTGGGAGACCGATCCTATGATGCCATATGCAGCATTGGATGCCCCAGGTGCATCGTGGTAGGAGGTACTTGGATAGGGAGCATTTGGAATGATGGTGTATATATATCCAGATTGAGTGTAGATCAGGTCAAACTGTTGATCTTTCAATATGTCCTCTTCTTTGGATTGGGGATGTTCAAATGCGATGTCCTTTGCTATGGGTGGGAGCAAGGTATTAAGAAACCAATCCAAGAAGATCCTGTCATCAAGTTGGATTTTACATAGGCTAGAACGTCGCCGCCACTCATGGATATGGTCAGTTATATGAGTGACAGTGTTTTGACGGCAGGATAGCAGGATCTCCACCCCCTCGCCATATCTGAAAGGGAGTTGGAAATACTGTAGGAACATGAAGGCTAGGGAGTTGAAGTTTGGGTATTTGGCCTGTGATAGCTCAATGTACCATTTGTCCGCAGCACCTCTAAGGGTGTGTTGGAATAGCCTCAGTCTGATGGAATTGTCTATGATGTTGTTTGACAAGCACCATAGATGAAACGACATTATGTGGTTTTGGGGACATTGCCTTGCTTTGCCTTCAAACTTAGGGATGTTTGATGGCAGCTTAGTTGGCATGGGTGGCCAGAAATCTTGGTGGCGGATGGGGTCCTTCATTAACCAAGCCAAGTTAGGTAGGTTAATATGAGCCATGAATGGAATATTTTACCCCAAGTTGATGTGGGATGGGGCTGCGATGGTGGTGGGGTTTGCAGGTGCATAATGCATCTGCACAGTTGGGGGTACTGGCGGTGGCACCATTGTAGCTGGGCCAATGCCCCCAAGTGTTGTGGGAGGGACAGTGTGGGTGGAAGGGACATTGACCCCATGCATGAAAGTAGGGGAAATGTAAGTGGATGGTCCACTGCCCCCCTATGTCGCAGGAGGGGTAGTGTGTGTGGAGCGACCACTGCACCTGTGTGTTTCTAGTGGGTCAACTTGGTTGGTCACTATGGGTGGTGGAAGCTGAGCTGCATGACTGTGCTTACAGGTTGTGGTGTGGAAATGGGTCCACTTGTTAAGGTTATGCCAAAAAATGGATCCGGGTTTGCACTAGCCATGGGGCTTGATGGTGCGGTATGTAGATCTGGTTCAGACTGATATGGGTCTGAATCTGAATCAGAGGTTGTTTGGCCTTCTGATGGTGTGGGAGATCACTGAGAACGGTTTCACCGGTGTCGGTTGAGTGTTCCAAATGGTGGTGATTCACCTCTTAGGCGTGATGAAGAGTGTGGAGGATCAATTGTGTTAGATTTTATGTATGAAACTGGTGGGACTGATGCTTGGACCCCGATTTTAGTGGCTTCCTATTTGCTATAGGTGGTCACTCGAACACCAATACTACCAGAAGATAGTGCTTGGATTTTTCCTCACAGATGTTTCTACTCAATCGGAAGGGGTCATTGCCCGTTTTGCTTGGCAATTCCTCTCTGCAGCCAGCTACTTTGTGGTTCTTATGGTACTCCTCATAATGAGTTTCTGGACAGAGCCCAAGTACTTCCCATAGTTGAAGTAGTCAGGGACTTATGTCCTCAAAGACTACAGATTTGTTTGTACTTAGTGTAAATTGGTAAATTTTAAGGCTCACTCAGCGTCATGAACTGAGTTGGGTTAATTACTTGGTATGGTGTATTTGTTTGTTTGTTTTTATGGTATTTGGTTGCTACAACATGGTTTATGAATTCATAATATTGTGGTTGTGTATGTAAGCATTGAATAATCAGAAATTATGAATAAATACAGTTATTAACCCTGAATTTTTGATGGCCTAACTAGATGACTACCTCACACCGATATTTCTCTTCAACCAAGAGAAGTTGTTGGGCTCTCAACACAATGGGACTAAGCCCATCCGTAGATCCACGGGTCACCTCCCAGATGCAGGGGTGGTTAATAGGGAGGACACTTATCACTATGAGAAGCACTCCTTCTCTACCACCTCTACCTCCTAGATCATCTGGTTTTAATGGTTTGGAACAATATTAGTGGAGTCCCTAGATATATACGAGCTTGCCCTTCGTCCTATCACAGCATACCCCGGAGGGTGATGACTGGGTAGAGGAGGAAGGGTAAGCAAGAGAGTTAGTTTTAGGTTGATTTTAGTTAAGCTACATTCATTTGATTAATCCATTAACATTTAGTTGGAATTTACACATTATTTGTAAAAGAAATTGTAGAAAACACAAACAAAAATTGAAATTGACTTGTAAACAAAACACAAATGGCATGCTACTAAGAGCAGAATTTCTACTTTCACTAGTTCGTTCTTGGAAACAAAACATTATAATCAAGATACCAATGTCTAGAGTGATCAGTGATAAAGAGATAAAGGGGGTTATGCTTTCCATTACCTTAAATATTTACCATGGTGAAAGGAACACACTACCAAAGTCTTAATTTATCAATAAAAATCATAATAGTATTAGGGCTTCTATCTGATTATGCTTATTGTCTGAACAATAATTAACTATTTACTCTCATTAAAAAAAGATTACATATTTCCCCATGCATGGCTATTTGCATGGTGAGAAGGGCATCCTTTAATGTGCAAGCAGTTGATGAGTAAACTCACTTTTTCTATTCGTTGCAATACTATCCTTATTTTTTCCTACTACATAAAACGAGATATTTCTATTATCTATTTGTCCATTTAATGTTAAATGAAATTTTTTTGATAGCCTAAATACATGATAGTATTAGGTTTATTACATCCATTTTAACAAATGGAATATGAATGTGGTGTGACTCAAGAATTAAAATGTTCTCTTAGATTCTTCACTTCACATTCCAATCATGTTTAGTATATTCAAAATAGGTTGTGGGATGCTATATTCTAGTGAGATCCATAGTTTGGGGATTCTTCCAAACAAAGGTGATCTTTTTCTAGATAAAAATTGATTTTGTATATTAGTTGTTAAAAATGGGAACCAAGATGAAATAATCAACTCTCTACACTCTTCTTTGGAGTATTCTTACTCGATTCTCTTAGAAGTGGAGCTATATTTTACACTGTATGGAGGCCAATTATGTTCCAAAATTTGAATTGAAGGTTCCCTTGCTTTAGTGTCCATCATTTTTAGATTTGTTTATATGGATACACTCTCGATGTGTTTATATTGTCAATGTTTTGGACATGTATCGTATTCTATGAGTGCACCAAGATGAAATAATCAACACTCTACCCCCTTATTTGGAGTAGTCTTACTCCTTAAATCTCTTTGAAGTGGAGATATCTTTTGCACTATATGGAGGCCAACTTTTTGAAAAAATTGAACTAAAGGTTTCCCTGCTTGAGTGTTTTTTGTGTTCATATTTGATTATATGGATAGCCTTTGTATGTGTTTATACTGTCAATTTTTTGGACTTGTATATTATTCTATCTTCAGGAGAATTAGTTTTCATTGTTTTCCCTATTGTCCTTGGACAACTTCACTTAAACTGGCACAACTTCTCTTCTATGGTGATACATTTAAACTAGTTTTCTTTCCTTTTATCTGACTTGGGTTTTGTGGTCTGTTGTGCCTCCCAGTTCTTTTGGGTGAAGTTCAAGGTGAAACTTCTACCATTTTTCATCCCAATTCCCATTTTTTCTGTAATGGGTGCAATTTTTTTACCTTTCTCCTGTTGACTACTAGAATATTGGACTTTTCCACTTGATCTCATTGTAGAGTTTCCTAGTTTCCCTTGATAACAAATCCATTATTATATTGTAAATGTACAATAGTTCTCACTCCAATATGGAGGATGTAGAGTTGAAAACCACTACCAATATCTCATTTTCCTCCTGAGCATAATAGGTAGCCTACACATTGAGCATGGGAAAGTATACCAACTCCAGACATCTAAATGAAATAGTGCTGCAACAATTAATTGAATCATTGATTATCTTTTCTAGCCTACATGATAGACCAAATCATCCCATGCTATCCTTCACACTAGACAAGTTTCCTTATCCTAGCCTACTTGATATCAATGATTCCATTCACTTGTTATAGTGCTAATGCATCTTGTATTTATATCAACTTATAATTGTTATCCCTTCATGGAAGAATGGAAATTAGATCAACAAGTAGCTACAACAAAATCCCCTTGTTTTAGTTTGGTACCCATGCATATGGATCAAAATGGGTGTTCATCCTACCGCCATCACAAAGTGAGCAAAAATAATATACAATCTTGTTGTAGTAATGCAAGCCAAAGTTGACACACACAAGTGAAACCAAAGAATGGGGGTAAGGCCAATGATATTGTAAGAATCTATTTCCATGAAAGCATAATAAACTTTCAAGTTCTATGTGGAATAAATGTTATCACGATCCAATTTCTTTAGATTTCTTTTGTGTTTCCATGTTCAATTATGTGAGACACTCACTCTTATAATTAAAAAACACAAATGACTGTGTGATCTTCATGCCAATCCTATATCATCTCTATTTTTTTTGTTTTCTTTGATAACTTTATGTTATACTAGATAATTATATTAATGGTATTAAGTTCATTGCAAGAAAATAACATGTTTAGTTGGTTCTCATTTACCTTAACTCTTTAAAAACTATTGCAATGCAAAATAACATAAAGGTGAATTCACTAGCAACCTCTCTAAGAAATCCCTTTGAAGAGGGCTAGTAAATCCCTTCCTTGAAACTTAAATTTTAACGTCCCCGAACCTCCGACCAACGAAGAGGAGGCTACTAACACCAAACAAACGGGCAAGCAGCCCCAAGGTCTTCCAATCAGCCAAGCCCACACAGTAGGGTTTTACCAGGTCGTCAAGGAGATAGGAAAGGCTAAATGCTAAGCTGGTGGCCTCAACACCAGTCTTCTCAACCATACCTAGCCTCTAATCCCATTCTCAATAGTCCGACGACCAACCACTACATACCGCAGCAAAACAATCCATTCACAGCTCTGTGAAGAAGGAAAATACAACCGAGTGACAATCCCAAACCAAAGGTGAAACACAGTTTAGGTCCACAAGACAACTCAAGGTTGTTCTTGGCCCTAGCATGGCCAAAACAACTCAATAGCAACCCAAAACCAGGGTACATCAACAACCCAAGCTCATAAAGAAAACTATGGCAACCTTACACAGTCCCAAAACAGGGGAGAACCCAAAGTCCCAGCATGGACAAAGGGAGAACTCAACCAAATAATGTGGAAATCAACAGCAAACCAACATCGACGACCCCACAGCACACACAATCCCTAATGTAATGGCTAGAGAACTTACACAAACAAGAATGGGGAAAGAACAATCTCTCAACCTGTGTGCAAAGGAAAAAGACATAGCCCAGGTAAAACATGGAATAAAACACAGTGGTCTACAACTCACAATCCACCACGAAGGATAGAAAAACAATACACAACTCAATAATGCCAAAGGAAAACCGGTTCTCTGTGTGAATGGAAGGAACACCACCATAGACTGACAAACAGTGTGAGAGAAAGGAAGCAACTAACCCCCAAACAAGAAATCACACCTCCTTCTTAACTCAACTCCATGTGAGGAAGATGAACTACCCCCCCCCTGCATATCCCTGCATGAGAATGAACCCCCAAAATCCAAGAGATAGGCATAGTGATGGTTCGCTTACCCACGTGAAGGTGGAGAGAGGATTGGTGGAGTGAGTGTGTGGCAAAGAATGACAGTCTTGCCACCCTCCACTTCCAACAATAAATGCCTCAACAACTCAGCAAGACATTAAAAAGGTGGTTGGATGAGACAAGGGAAGGTGGGAAAAATAGACAGGGTGATGACATGTAGCTTTTCCCCCCTTGACTCAAGGTTCATCATTCCCTCCCCCTTATCCTTTAGAATCATGCCCTTTTCATTTTAACGTTGCACCGTCGTAGCTGGTTGTAGGTTTATTTTAATTGATGTGCGTATTTACATGATGCCAAACTATAATGTGTCGGATAGCACGATATACCATCGACAACTATCTCTATTGCTGAAACATACACAACCAAATCGATGGTGGGGATTTTGCCTTTAGCTCCTCACCACGATTAATTACATCATGTACTTTTAATGCAAATGGGGTAAAAATTGGGGTGTTACATTCCCCTCCCCCTTGGAATAACATCATCTTCGGTGTTCTAATACATAGGAATACATATATAATTGGCACATCCAAAATTTCAAAATTTTACAGATCTGCCCCACGTCCAATTATTTACTTTGAACGTTCAGGACCAAGCCCCTCGGCTTCCACAAAATTCTCCCATTGGTCCTTAGCTTTCAGCTTATCCCAAAGTCTAGGAACTTTGCAGCTGTTTCCCTCTTCATGTTCCCTCATTGGGCAGTCCCGACGTAAATGATGTCCTCTGCATCCCCGACATTTCACTAGCTACTTCATCTTTACCTGCTCAATTTCTTTTGAGTCTTCATGCCTGGACCGTTTCTTAATGGGTCGCTTGGATGAATGTCCCATCACTCATCCACCTTCCTTTCCCTTGCCGATTGCTCCTAGAAGGCTTTTCACCTCCCTTTGAAAACCAATAGAGTCTTGCAAAATATGGTGGTTCATTTCATTTTTCCTTTTTTGTATCTTGAGCATCTCCCCAAGATTTTCTTGGGTCTTGGAAATCATTTGAAGGAGACCTCCAGCGAAGTCCAACAACTTTTGATCTACTTCCATGATCAATGTGCACCACCGGGTTCCACTTTTCTCACTTGTGAAATGCACCATTGAAATTCTGTCAGGCCAAGCATAATATAGACATTAAAATCAGTCAGTTAATTACCCAATTGGCATGACAGTCCAAGTCTCATCAAGGAAACTTTCATATTTTTCATGCCTTCCCAACAGGAACACGAGCTCATTCATGTCCATTCTTGGGCAGGGAATTAACTATTCCAGCATTCATAATTTACTTTAAGCAAATACACACATTCCATTTTCAGTCATACATGCATTCAACAATATTTTGTTTTCACAATTCATAAATATATATGTATATATAATCAAAAGGCAAGAGAGAGCAGCAAGAGTTTTTCCCCTCTTTGTTTTGTTCCATCCTAGAACCCACACCACCACTGTGGCTTTTCATGCTCTTAGCCTCTTTCACTTCATCGTGAATGCTGGACCAATCCCTCTTGGTCATGACACTTAGTGTCTCTGGTCTATTCCAAACCTCTAAACCATGGAGCCTCCCCACATGGTTTCCTCGGCTGCTAGGAACTTCATAGTCTCACTAGCACCTTTTTCATTACTACTCATTCCGAGCTCTCCAGGATAGTCACATGTCCACATGCACCCCTAGGATGCTCTCATAGTCCTCGCTCCCAGCGATACCTATATCCAAAGGATGCTCTCATAGTCCTCGCTCCCAGCGATACCTATATCCAAACATTGAATAGATTCACATGTTTAGTTTATTCTCATCGGTTTTATCTCTAGAACAAGAGCTTAAAACATCATAACCAAATCATATACACCTATACATTCATAAGCAAAACAATCCAATACTTATATGTATTGTGCGTTTCCTTGTTGGTCCACAGGATCCTACTTCCCTTTGCAAGCCTTGGGATCTCCTATGGACTTGGATGTTAGGTCAGCACGTAGGCTGCTCCACAACATCAAATAATTCAAGTCCAGCCAGTACACCCTCATGTTGACCGGGCTTGGAACTTTACCATGACCGTTTCCAGGTCCAGGATCTACTATGGATCCCCAGGCATATAACAGCCCAACATACACTTATATCAACAATAATGCACACTTATATCAACAATAGCCCTTACTCCGCAACCCCTCACAACAACCGTTTGCCTTTTCTCTTTATGGTGTGTTGGCAGTCAGGCACAACCCCTTCATTTCTCATTAGGATGAAGGGAAATCAGATCTCTTTTGTAATTTACCTATCTAAATTATAAAAGAGTGCCTTCAGAATCTTTGATTCTGAAGGTATTCTCAATTGGAGAAGAGTAAGATGACATATTAAGAGTTGATGAAAACATTTTGGTAATTAGTAGCTGTCAATTTCATAAGTTAGTTTCATAAATTTTTATATAATCAATTTTATCATTAAAGTTAAATTTATCTGATTATATATGATTTAAGAAACTTAAAGGGATAGTATGCTAAATGGGAATCAATGAAACACATTTTGAGTTTATTTGAAGCTGGATATGGATGAGGTATTATGAGTTCTAAACTCCTAGAACTAAAAGTGACTTATTAAATTAAAATTCTTGTTAAACCTAATGTTCACATTTCATATGTAATATCTTACCATGACTTTGTAAAAATTTGTATATATATAGTTAGTAAATAAATGGGTGTCATATGGGAATTTTCATATATTATAGTTTTATAACTTAGTATCCTATCAAATTCGATGAAAGATCTTAATCGATGGGATTTTGGAAAGTTTTAAAACTAGATCTATGAAGTTTTATGTATATACATGACATAAGTATTAAATTAAGTCATTAGTTAGTTGTCATGCAAAACATTAGGGTATATGATTTCGATACTATATCACCTTGAACGCTACCACCTTTCACACTCAAATTGGAGAAGACCATTAATTGACAAAGTTTATGAAAGCCATGTGTCAAATTAATAACGCCTGTTACTTGGATCGCTGAGTTAGCATGGAGATGTGGATTGCACCTCATAATTAACTAACAACTGTGAATATATTGATGATTCGTATCATTAGGATTTAATGTTGATAGCCATTCCATTTCCTAACGATGTACGAGCTCATCATGACCACTGTGTATAATCAATGCCTTGATTTATGATCCATCAATCACACGATCCCTGATATGTCGAATTGGTTAAGTTTTAATGTTAGTCATGGCTAAACATGCATGTATCATAACAGAACGTTGTCTATAGCATTCATCATCGCTAATTTCAGCTAAATGGCCAAATTTAGAGCCCCCATATCTGTCAGATATGAAGCATCTGAAATTTTTATATTTCACATCATGTCATGCACTTGGATACCTATCCCCTCCCTCTTCACATTTCCATTCATTCCATTTCAAAACTAGGATAGTGCTGAGGAAGTTATGGCTCCGTTGAATCGTTTCGAAATCTCAGGTTCATAGCTCGTAGAAGCAGATGAGCAGGTTGCCTTGCTATTTGAAAAAGTTGGGTGGGGGCAGTTCTTTAAGTGTTTTGATGGCCATAACGTAGAGGTGACCAAACTGTTTGCCTTGAATTTAAAATAAGACGTTGTGTAGATCGAGGGTTTTAAGTTCATCGTTAATGAAGACAAAATCGCAGAGGCAACAAAGCTCCAACAAGTTGGAGAGCGCTGGTTCAAAGGTAGTAAGGTTAATAAAAAGAAATGTTTATCCTTGCTGCTGCCACTACCAGATAATACAAAAATGAAGATAGGGGTCTCTGTCAAGTTCTTGAAGCCTGAATGGCGAGCCTTCTACGAAATTTTGGTCAAGTATGTGTCCTGCGATGGACGTTTTTTCACCTACACTATTACCACTTAAGACTCCTATTAGCATTAAAGGGCTATAGGCTTAATCTACCATTTTATCTATGGCAAAGTTTGAAAAAGATGTCACATGCGGTTCAAAGTTTCTATAACCCTGATAGAAGTTTATTTCACCATGGTTTAGTCAAAATCATACTACAGCATCAACTGTCCTTGAAGGGTAAATTGTGGGATGAATTTTTAACTGAATGTCATTTGGGTCCGTCTCAATATTGGCCGAACCCCTCCCCAAAGATTTGTAGGAAACAGAAGGCCACTGCTAAGCCTCAGGTCAATAATGTTCCTGAGACTGAATCAAAGGTTAAAGGGCTTGAGGAAGCCAATCTACCCATAAACGCTGGTATCAGTAAGGATGATGTTGATAACATAGTTCCCTGTTGCTCTGAAGCAGTATTGAACCAACCCCCATCTGACAAATATCATAGTACTCTTGCAAAAACAGAGGATAGGTTAATCTAAAGCAAAAATATTAATGTTGTTGATTGTAAAAATCTCTCTGAGCCAGATAATCCTCGTAAACATGGCAAAGAGTCTATGTATAAACTAGATCATCTAACACATGTATGCTGCAATAAAGGAGGGTTTGAGTCAAACAATCTTGTGTTTTCAAGGAGGGTTACTAGAAGCATGAACAATGTCCCTACGATTTCGGTTCCTATGGCTAATTGAAAATATACTCAGCCTGCCATCGTCCATATTGAGGACAACGTTCCATCATCGGTCCCTGACACTATTCCTATAAATGATCCCACTCTTATAAAGGATAATAGTGCAAAATTGGGTAAGGCCAAGGTTGCTCCATCATGTATGGACACCTGTATTTCAGACCCTAAGCCATCTTTTATCATTCCTCAGTCATCTGTTCAAAACATTGATAACCCTAATCCTCCTCAGGCAGCCGATTCAGGTCACAAAAATGAAGAAGAAACTCTTCAGCAAGTTCTGGACAAGGCATACCAGACCAAGATTACAGAATTGAAAGATGAACTTAAACACTATCAATCTAATGCAGCACTGATAGAGGAAGAAAATAGGACATTTAGAGAGCATTTGTTGAATTGGATTAGCAAGTGGAAAGAAATGAATATAAAAAAGAACCAATATAAAAGGGCAAAAAAGTCAATAATAGGTACGAATCAACATCTGCTTGAACAAATAGAAAAACAAAAGTTAGTGATTAACAAGCTTAAAGCCAAATTAGCCGAAGCCAGAAGAGTAGTCGATATTCAAAATAGAACTTGATGGTTATTCTCATTTTTCAAAGTACATGGGTTGTTTCGCTGTCAAACAGGTAACAAAAGTTTTGTTATGCATGCCTGTAAAATCGTAGATTTTACAGGCACACATTTAAATTTTAGTTTATTTTGTTACATCTGTTTTAACTGATTTTAATGAGATGCTTTGTTTGTTTAAACACAGGTGGATATGTCATCGCTCTTCTCCACAGTTTCAGGACGTTGTTAATGTGTTGGTTAGAAGACGTGGCTGCTCATTGAAAACTGGAATTTCAACTACAGCCATGAATTTGCCAAGTACCTTTAAACCAGCAAATATTCAGGCTAGTCGTTTTTCATTGTTATAATGACAAGTGTTTTGTAAAAGAGATTCGATTCTCTTTGATAGTTATAGGAACCCTATAATATTGTATCTAGAATTGATGGGAAAACTGAATCAGAAAACTGATAGTATTATATAAGTTAAGAATTTTTGAGAAATGGAGGATGGAGTGACTGAAGAGAGACATACTTGAGATATATTTTGTTGCTGGTTTTATTTCATTACTGAAGTTGAATCTTTGGATATGGGATGCAACTGGAAATCTCCAGGTTGATATCATGACTGGTATTGTTTTGGATATACTCTATATTTCAGTATATTATCTTCTAGTTTAATATTAATACAGTATGCTTTGTTATACTTGTGTTTAATTGCAATTCTCACTTTGTCAGCTCAATATTATATTTGAATTAATATATCATTGTGACTGAATTTATTAGTATTTTTACTATAAATTTAAGCTATAAGGATATACATTTATGTCTATTAGATATCATGTGTATTTTTACAGTGATTTCATACTAGACATCATATTTTATTCAAATAGCTATGTTGATTATTAGTTATTAATTAATTTCAAAAAATTGAAATAATTGTTTATTTTCAGTTCCTCTATTAAGTTATTTTATAATAGAATGATTTATTATGTATGACTTAAATATTTCTATTTAGATTGTACACTTTATCTTTCTGTTCATCTTATATTAATTAATAATTAATATAGTATTTAAAAAGCTCTCAGCTGAGATAGGATAGATAGGATAGTTAAGATAGCCCAGATTAGTTTTTTAGTTAACAGCTGTTAAATAACATTAGTGCAATTTTAAGATAGTTTAACCAGTCCTTTTATATTCGAAAAAATTAAATATAAAATTTCAAACAATCAAAGAATTTCCTTAAGAAAGCAAGTATAGAATAACATAGGTAGTTTAAATTAATCTTTAGGGTTTAGTTAGAAAGAAAAATAGCATTAGGATAGATTTTGCTGAATTTTAGTTTCTCCTTAAGAGAAAAATCAGCTGGTAGCAGGACCATAACCTGCGAGATTTTGCTACTTCAAACACATCGGACGTTTCTTTAAGCTGATTGTGTGGGCATAATCTCCTTGTTGGCCTAGGTTAGAAAATCAGGCCAACAGGGTGCAACACCCAACTGCATCTATTTAGGCTGTAAACACAAGCAATATAAGCAAACTCATCAATGTTATTACTCTAAAACTATAATCATATTTCATATCATTCACTATCAAGTATTGAGACACCAGGAGTGCGTCCACTCCCTAGGGTGTAGTCAATATTGAAAACCCTTTCATGAATCCACATCGGAAAAGTGTCCACCCTTTCCCAGTGTGTGCCATGTAGGACCTATTCATACTCAAGCAATCGGTCATAATGGAAATAAAATCAAAAAATGTTCTGCATATTGAGTTTAACAATTTCACATGCATATTCTTAGCTAGGGTCACAGAACACTTATCCATTTGCCGACACGGTATTCCTTCATTAAGGAGGAATGGGAGTTCCCTTCTCTGAGTTGACAATCCCTCGGTTTGCCATCCCAACTCCTTTTTACATTTGCTATCCACACATGTCTTACCGACATAATCTATACCATCTCACTCATGTTGCTTACCAAACATGTAGTGCAGATGAGACATTCCCAAAATGTCCAATGGAGTTTCACCTGAAACCCATTTCCAAGATAAGGGAAAACCTTTCCATGAAGTTTGGCTCCTGCAGGCCATCACACATGATATTCCTGCAGTGTGTACCCTTGGCACATTCATCAAAGCACCAAATAGTCAATATAGGCCATGCAATACCGTATAGGTCTTAAACACCTTTTTAATATAAATTTGGGGATAGGTATCATAAAAAAAACTACTTTTTTTGTTTGTATTTTTGACATATCTCCCCATGTTTTTACTCAAATTTCGATTGGGAGAGCTCTTTGGATGCGGAATTAAATTTTTCATCTAACGGGTATGCAATCGGCATACTTTTGACGGACCCCGCTACCCCAAAAACAAGAAATACCTGAAAAAATGTAATGATGACATCATCATTCCATTTTTTCAGGTATTTCTTCTTTTTGGGGTAGCGGGGTCCGTCAAAAGTATGCCGATCATTACGTTTTTTCAGGTATTTCTTGTTTTTGGGGTAGTGGGGTCCATCAAAAGTATGCCGAGTGGGTACTCATTGGATGCGGAATTTAATTCCGCATCCAACGAGCTCTCCCAATCGAAATTTGAGTAAAAACACGGGGAGATATGTCAAAAATACAAACAAAAAAGTAGTTTTTTTTCTTTTCTTCCTCCAAAATTAATAAATATTATTTTATTATTTTATTAGTTCATTTTAGGAGGCCCATTTTGAGTTGAAATTTCCTCTAATGCAAGATCACCAATACTTACTTTCCTTGGGCTACTAAGTTCCATCAACATATACAGGCATGACACCTTTCTATATTCAAATGTCCACATGGTATGAGGTCTCTTACCTTTACCACTCCTTGGAATTTGTCATAATTAAACCATTACCTGCATGGATCCTACTTACACCTTTGACATTACTAGTTTAATCGGTATCTTGCAGAGGATTGCAGAATTTACTCACCAACTTTTGATTATGGACTAGTTGCCTTATCCCTTCCTCAAGAGGGTTGCTAGTCACATTTTTCAGCTTCAGCAACATATTCATCCAGGCCCATGTTGTCATTGGTTCTTCCTCTAATGCTAACACCAATGCACTAACTATCATTAGTGGTTCATTATAGATGTATAATCCTTAATATCCTATGTATGCGAAGCATATCCTCATGCATTTCGTGCATAAAAATTATAAAATATAATATAGTTTAGTAAGACAGGGGTTAACGAATTTTCCTTTCAAATCCCTCATCTTTGCATGGAATTCCTCTTCCACATAATAGTTGGTTTGAATCCATGGTCTTGCTACGTCTAGGCATGCAATTTCCCAGATTTTTCCATTTGACAGCAGTGGCTGTCATTAGAACTTCACTACTCCATATTCAGATACTGGTGACTTTCCCTTGTTCCCTACTGGATAAGCTTTCCAACACCTATCCACATGCTTCATTCTGACCTCAGGTGTGAAAACCACACCATTTCAAAAATGATGGCAAAACACACCACTTAATTTTGGTCTAGAATGCGAACTTTACCCACCTAGAATTCTCTTCCCTTTTCAGCCCTATAATCCACTGGCAGTTTGCTGAAAATCCACTGAAAAACAGTTGGAATTTGCTGAGAGAAATTCCACTTTGAAAAAAAACCCCAAAATTTCTTGAATAGAATTGGTCTCATCCCAACTAAAATTTCGACACTTCGGTGATCCAAACAACAATTTTCCTTCGGCGCTCATCGGCGGCCCTAACAACTAACATTTTCTACTGCATCGGATCTTTGGTTGTCTAGGCTTCCGAATCACTATCAGCGATGGCAATGTATCGACGATCGAAACCACTAACCCTTACCGCATTGGCTATCAGAACCACAATTCTTCGGGTGGATAGTTCTTTAGGTAGCCGTAGGTATGGGAAACAAACCGATTGTCAGTTCCGCAGACCATACAACCCATCAACGGTCTCACCAACTGATTTCCAGTGATCTGACCCACTAGTCTTCCCTGTCGCACCGGCGATTCAAACAACAAATCCTTTCTGCGGTATCGATGGTCTGTTCATCTATGCTTCTAGACTTTATTGGCGATGCCAAAGGCTATCCCTTGGCGGTCAAATAGCTAACATATTTCACCTTTTCAGATCCCCATCAGTCTAAGCTTCCGATTCCTTTATCAGTGCTGCAAAATCCATCATCGGTGATCGAATCCTCTACTTGTCGGACGGCTAGTTCTCTAAGCTTCCGACACTTCGGTGGTCTAATCTTCATCTTTCATCCGACGCTCATCGGTGGTCCAATCAACTAAATTTTTTCGACGTTTCGGGTCGATCCTCCTCTAGGTTCTGACATATTGGTGGAGCAATCCTCTAATTTTCTCTGATGTGTCGGCGGTCCAATCCTATAAATTTTTCTGATGTTTTCTGTACTTAGAAAAATTTCCAGAAATTTTTCTTCTTCCTTCCGCCACCGCATCGACTGCTCGATCGTCTAAATTTTTTTTCGAAGCTTCTAGCTCTTCAAAAAAACTTCTCCCTTCATCTGTCACCGCATCGACTGCTCAATCAACGAACCTTCACCGACGTTTTGGCAATCTTTGGGATATCTCCACCAAAACTACGGCTCTGCCTTGAACTAATTTCTGACGAAACCTTCTCTTCTCTTCCACCGTTGCATTGACAACTTCATCCTCTAATTATTGGTGATCCCATCTTCTATTTTTCTCTGATACTTGCTACTGCATCGGCTGTTAAAACAACTAAATTTCACCGATGGTTTCCATAGAGGAATTTTCAAAATTTTCTCTTTCTACTTTCTTCCGCCGATGTATCAACACCCTCAACATCTATTTTCTGTCAATGTCTACTATTGTATCGGCGATCTAAATGACAAAGTTTCATCGATGTCTTTAAAACTTAAGAGAAATTTGGAGAAAATCCTTCTTTCTCCTCAGCGCTTTCACCTCTTTCCTGCCGCCGTATTGGCGTTTCCATTACCTAACACTTCACCGCTCAATCAACTAATTTTCTTCGATCCACTTCGCAAATATTAGATGCTCCAAATAGTTAATTTTCACCGATGTATCAGCTCAGAATTCTTCTAAATTTTGTCGATCAACTTTCCTAACCCCTCCACTGCTTATCGGTTCCTCGAACAACTAAGATTTTCCGACATATCAGCGGCCTTCTGCTAATTCCCTCCGCAATTGCAGCTCCGGCTTCCACTGTTTTCCATCGACGGCATCGAAAGTCCTTCCATCTAAATGTACTGACGTTTCGACAGTCTTCATCATCTTTCTTCTGCTACCATTGCGGCGCCTTCATGCTCTTCCATCTCCTTCATCGGCTCAGACTTCCTCTATCTCTCACCACCGCTGGGGTCTATATCGGAGGGGCTTCCAACTAATTTCTCTGATGATTCGATAGTCTAAACACTTAGAAATTTTTTTCAAAGGATTTCCTCTTTGTTAGCTTATTTCTCCCGATGGCATCGACTCTCAACACCTCTTCGTTTCCGCCGTTGTAGCTCCCTTCAGGAGAGCCTCCCCTTTCTTCTACCACTGCCACTGCATCGGAAGACTTCTCGTGAAGCTTCCCACTGTTGCAGCTCTGGCTCTAGGTTCTGTCCATTGTGCATCAGATGGACTTTCACCTAGCTTATCTGATGATTTTGGGACTTAGATTTTTTTTTGAATTTTCTCCTGTTTTCTTCTAGGCAGTAGGCACCCTGCCTTTGTTAACTAATTCTTCATGGCCCTCTGAGGCCCAAGTGCTGCAACATATGCTCTACCACTGCATCTTTATGGCCCATTCAGGCCCATGCTGCAACCTTTTCTCTGATACCACTCTGTAACCTCCCCGATCCTCCGATCGACGAAGAGGATGCTACTAACACCAAGCAAACGGGAAAACAGCCCCATGAAAATGAATAGGGATAAATTCTAATATTAAAAAGCTTAACATAATACATACTAAGATGCATATAACATACAAGGATACATAGTTACTAGCATTCAGTAGATGCAAACATATACATTCCAGCATTCAACATGTTCATCATTTCTCATGAAACAGTAGATATAATTGAAGAGATGGAATAGTCAGGAGTACTTATCTTTTTAATGAAGAACTCGCCCTGCAACCAGCGACGTCGCCGCAACATTCCACCCAAACATAGGCCAACATGCTCATCAATCTCTCAGCAAAACTGCGACCCTCAAGCTGGGTATGATTCCTCAAGGAATAAGGGTCAATGCGGCTTACACATATCCAAGGTCTGCCAATCGGCCAAACCCACACAGTAGGGTTTTACCAGGTCGTCAAGGAGCTAGGAAATGCTAAATGCTAAGCTAGTGGCCTCAACACTAGTCTTCTCAAGAATACCTAGCCTCTAATCCCATTCTCAATAGTCCGAAGACCAACCACTGCATACCACAGCAAAATAATCCATTCATAGCTTTGTGAAGAAGGCAAAGACAACTGGGTGACAATCCCAAACAAAAGGTGAAACACAGTTCAGGTCCACAAGATGAATCAGGTTTGTTATTCACCCTAGCATGGCCAAAACAACTCAACAACAACCTAAAAGCAGGGTACATCAATAGCCCAAGCTCACAAAGAAAACTATGGCAACCTTACATAGTCCCAAAACAGGGGAGAAGCCAAACTCCCAGTGTGGATAGAGGGAGAACTCAACCAACAGATGTGGAAATCAACACCCAACCAACATCCACAACCCCATAGCACACACAATCCCCAATGTAATGGCTGGAGAAATTACACAAACAAGAATGGGGAAAGAACAAACTCTCAGCCTATGCGCAAAGGAAAAAGACATAGCCCAGGAAAAACATGGAAGAAAACACAGTGGTCTATAGCTCACGATCCACCATGAAGGATGGAAAAACAATACATAGCTCAATAATGCCAAAGGAAAACTAGTTCTCTGCGTGAATAGAAGGAACACCACGATAGACCGACAAACACTGTGAGAGAGGGGAAGCAACCAACCGCCAAACAAGAAATCGCACCCCCTTCTTAACTCAGCTCCGTGTGAGGAAGATGAACCAAACCCGCCCTGCACGTCCCTGTGTGAGAATTAACCCCCAAAAGCCAAGAGAGAGGCATAGTGATGGTTCCCTTACCCACGTGAAGGTGGAGAGAGGACTAGTGGAGTGAGTGTGTGGCAAAGACTGACAGTCCAGCCACCCTCCACTTCCAGCAATAAATGCCTCAACAACCCATCAGGACATTAAAAAGGTGGTTGGATGAGACAAGGGAAGGTGGGAAAAATAGACAGGGTGATGACATGTATATTTTTCCCCCATGACTCAAGGTTCATCATTCCCTCCCCTTATCCTTTAGAATCATGCGCTTTTCATTTTAATGTTGCACCGTCGTAGCTGGCTGTAGATTTATTTTAATTGATGTGTGTATTTACATGATCCCAAACTATAATGTGCTGGATAGCATGATATACCATCGGCAACTATCCCTATTTCCGAGACATACACAACCAAATCGATGGTGGGGCATTTGGCTTTACCTCCTCACCATGATTAATTACATCATGTACTTTTAATGCAAATGGGGTCAAAAGCGGGGTGTTACATAAATCATCTCAAAAGAAATGACAAACTTTTTATTTCATTAATAACTTCAATATTACAATATACATCTCTCTAATTCTATTGGTAAACAAGCTTAAAAAACAATGACTTCCTAGCTTATTTTGGGTTCAGAATGAGCATATATACACAATATAATCCTTGTATTCTTTTTTAGTAACTCCAATCTATTTGCTAACAATATTACCCTTAAAACCACCATTTCCTCTTCATAAATTATGGAAATTTGTTGCGGAACTAGTTTTTGGGGAGTGTGTTTTACCTTCAACGTTGGAACACATGATCTATGGGAGAATCCCTAGGCCCACAGTTCTTCATGTTTAACGTATTTAATAAACTATTTTATAATGTTTAGTTGTCTCCCTTCTTCTCACTCCAGAGTGTTGTAGATTGTACTTTTGTATCCCTAATTGTTTCTCCATTCATGCCACCAAGGAAAGTTGAGGTTTGTGTTAGCTAATCCTCAAATAATTGTTGTGTTTTCTCATTCCTTAATTGTTGTAGATCAAACAATTTCCAATAGTGGAACAAAGGGATGAAAACCATTTAAACAAGTTTTTGAGCTACAACAAGGACATCAATGACTCTAATCATCAATATAAAGAAAAAATCAAACATATTCATAAAACAATATCTTGAAATGAAACCATAATTACCCAAAGTTATTTATAAACAAACTATCATTAGAAACAAAATTGCTCAGTGTAACAAAAATAAAGCTGAATAAGAGGAAAAACACCAAATTTTTGGGAAGGTAATTAACCATTCATAATGAAAATTATTTTCCACTTTAGGATTCCACCATACCCCCAACTTAAAGGTTTGTGCATCCTTGCGCAAAGAAAAAAGGGAGAGAAAGAAATTCAAGGTTCCATGCTAATTATTGCTTAGTTAGTAACTCCATCATCTACTTTCACTCATTATGAACCTTCCTTTGTTTCTTCCTTTATTGTTGTTGGCGATTGTAGTTTGTTGTTATTGTTGTTGATGATGATGGCTCCATTTTTACTACTATTTTTGTTGTTAGGGATTGCAGAATGCTACTCATTCTTGGTGGATAGAGAACAATGTACCTCTACTGAACTAAGTCTTCATCTATATCCTTTTGGGTAGTGAAGTATCCAACTCTAAGATGATGTGCCATATTGGAATAATATATGGCTTGTTTTTGGTGGTAATTTGAAAACTTGAAATTTTTTTTCCATCTTGTCATCTCAATCTCAATGTCAAGTTATCCTAAATACTTAGATTATGGAATGGAGAGTAGGAAGAGGGTGATATTGAACTTCAATCCTATAAAATTGTAGGTGATCCCATCAATACCTTCAATATATAGACCAAATATATTGAGAGTTGTCTTGATGCCTTGGAGTGAGTGTGGTTCTCTTTTTTGTATCTCCATTCTTACTTTTTTCCACCTCTTCTCTACATTCCTTAATACCTCATTTTTGGAGGTGTTGATGAGTCCAATTCACTCACCAATTTTCTTCTTTCTAGCACTGAATATGCAACTATATTTTATATTAGGTGAATTTTTTTTTTCTATTCCTCAATTGGTTTGGTCCCTTATCTTCTTATCTTTAATTCTCCTTTTATATTTTTAGACTCATATCATTTTTTCCTTGAATAAAAACATATTTTTAATTTGAGAAGTGTTGACACTATCCTATCGATAGGGGTTCAATCCATAGATGTTTCGACACCCATCGACAAACTCCCTAAACATAGGCGCAGATAGGTTTTACCCTGTCTAGCAATAATTGCGAAGTAGGTACAGTCTCACCCGAGATGTCTGAAGGAGGGATGCAGGAACCAAGTCTCTGCATAGGGAAGAGGACTTTCATCCTACCAGTTACTCTATCACAATTCTGACCAGAAATCTAGGGCTTAACTCATAAATTTACCAATATCAACTTATTCACATTAAACCAACAAAGACATGTTGCTATTATAGTTTAGATTCGCATAAAGATATCGACAGAAAACAAGCCAATCAAGTTAGTAATGCTTCACATAATTCAAATTTACCCATAAAACACAGAGATCAAATTATTACAGACTTCACATCATTCACCATTCAATACAGACAAGAAACAAATTTATATCACCAACATAATATTCATATTATCAATCCCATAAATACATCATGAAACATCCTATGGTCGATTAACCTCAGACTATAAAACAAATCCATTCATCCGAACAAGAGCCACATATAAGAATTTATTACAACAACTAATGATTCATCCATTCTTCTATTTTCCTCTTCTAGATGATTTAATGACTACACTTCTAACTCTATTTATAAGCTTACTAAGCCATTACAAAATGGTCTATTTCACCAATATCCTAACTAACCTTGAACAAAACTTTCGAACTTGTCGGTTTCTCTTTCTGCATGGTTGAATCTTTATTCTGTCGATGTCCTTCTTGTTGATGGCAGAAGCACCCCTTACGCACCCTAACCCCTTTCCAACAAGGAGAATAAAAAATACAATCATTAGGTGCTAATAACACTAAAGAAAACATTTTCTATGAGAACTCCGTATACAATATTTAAGTGCTAACAACACTAAAGAAATAAATGTTTATGAGTACTTCCTGATATTTCTAACTACCTGAAAATATAAAACATAGTCATAAACTAAACTACAAAAACCAAAGCCAAGACCAGATTGACAAAAAATCCTACATCCATCCCTATAGAGATATGGAAATATCAAGTCATACCATTTTCTAGTTGTGAACTTCATAGTTTCATTATACAACTAAGACATAAATGCTTAGAGAATCATATCCCCAACATAGGGGTTTGGTGAAGATCTCAACCTTTGCTACAATACATAGTTGTGTAGGTAAAGTTCATAGAGGATATTTCTCCTTTCAAGGATAATGTCAAAATCCAATCCATAGAATTTACAAGGTTTTGGGAAATTTTTCTTTATTTGAGATACACAACATTCAATTAAAAATTTATGATATTTATATTTTAAATATCATGAGTATGGGTGTCTATTTAGGGGGGTTTAATGAGAAAATGAGTGTTTTTTTTGCAAGTTCGTCAACTTCAAGCAAAGAAAATTTATATTTGTATTTAGAATTTCATTTTGCAGTAAAAACAAAAGTTGTAGAGAATTGTGTTAGATTTCTATTGGTTATTTTTTTAGATTTTTTTTATTAGCATTTGATATGTCCTTTTTGCAAGTATTTGATAGTATGTTATTAATTAATGAAATTATGATAAATAGTCATGTTTTTAGACACCGGTTAATTCATTATTCAACTTCATTAAAAAAAAAAAATGTTATGATGGTCTAGACAGATTGTAATAACATCTGTCTATAAGTTTGTATCCAACAACCACATGCAATAATTATTAGAATTTTTTGAAGTGGACCAATTTGAAAAACTAACATAAAAGTGACATGTTTAGTTTGACACAGCATCTTCCCTAATTTCCAATTCAAAACAAAAAAACTAAAAGTACCTTTCTGAAGACAACACATCAACGTTGGGGACCATGATTTTTCCAAATTTTTTCATCATGTCTTTAAGAAGTTATTGAATTTTCATTTCAATGAATTCTATTACATTTTAAAGCAATCCATACACCTTCTAAGAAATATAATAAATAAAATTAGTGGATCACACCAAATTTAAAAAAAATCGCATTTATATAAAGTAGATTGAATTATGCAACTAATGGTACTATTTGTGAAGAGAAATTGTAAGTATTTGATATGATCCTATCTCTCCAAAATTGGAAGAAGAGTAAAAAATGAAATGGAATTCCATTTCTAAAAATATTTACAGGTTTTTGGCTGAACAAATATTTCAGCCGAAAGTTACTTTTAACGGATACCGTTAATTCTAAATTTAAAGTTAATGCTATCATTAAAAGTAACTTTTGGCCGAACAAATTTTTCGACCAAAAGTCAGTTGTATGTTTTCGGCCGAAAACATAAATTAGTTCGGTCGAAATGTTACAGAATATGGATTCGGAAAAAATATTCGCACGGAATAGACACCAAGATTCATGATTTCACCAAAATATAAAGTATATATTCTAGTAGGTGTCTTAAATTCTATCATTTTGTTAACCTTTTCAATAATATCCTCACATAAACGTGATAATCTTGCATTTTCCTTAGCCTTCTTTGTAGTTTCTTTCACTTGTTTTGACACCTTTTTTTGAACTTGGTATTTCCATGGTTGAGGATTGTTCCGTTTTCATAAAATTCTATTGATTTTAAAGAAAATTTCTCTTCTAGCTAGGCGATTTCCTAGTAATGGCCAATGATGGAAATGATGTACTCACCTATTGATTTTGATTCTTACTTCCATTGGGTTACTTCACCTTGAGAAATTGATAGATGTCTCATAAAAAATTATACTGAATTTGTGTCTATAGTGTTATCACCCAATGATTTTCCTATGGTTGTGGTAGGAGATCACTAAGGTAACCATTTCAAACCAATATTTAGACTCTACTCTAGCCTATACAGTCAAAGAGGGCTCTCTCTTTGTTACAAGAACATTCACATGCACATATGGCTTTAAGAAAGCATTCAGAAGGCTAGATATATGATAATAACAAGATACTTTTAATTTTAAAGATGGTAAGACAGACAAACAATAAGTACCATTGGGAAATAGATTAACAGCCTAAAAATATCCAAGGGGCTTACAACGATAATGAATGTTGACTCCTTTATGTAATCTTAGGCAACATGGTTGCTATATTCAGTCTAATAACTTGATGTAATGACATATTGAAATGAAGAAAGCCTAGTGAAACAAGAGGAACCTTTCTATGGATGAATCTCTTGGAAAAAATTTAGTGGAAACAACAATGGAGGCTAATAACTGAAACATAGGTGACTTATGTGCGTTTTACCAAGGTGACTTATTTCAGGACTGTTCAGAACAGCGAACTTGTATGGAATTCCACGTTTCACTATTTTATCTTCTGGGTCTGAAATCATTACCATAGAAATTATAGTCCATTACCTTTCTGTAACATCTTACGAAATTTCATTTGGACCTTCGTATCCCGAGATATAGCAATTCTCCCTAGGGAACCTATTTAAGGATGAATCCTGAGAGACACCGGAACCCTAACTTGGAGGAATCATATATCCTAGAATATAGTGAATATGAGGCTGAAAATTTTACACAATGTGCATCAAGAATTTAGCTTCGTCCTGTGATAGTTTCATCTCCTGAGCCTTCTCCAATCTTGAGATAAAACAAATTTACCAAAACTACTAGTTTTAGAATTTTAGGATTTTCAAGCATGAAACCCTAATCTTCCATAGCTATAGCTGTAGCACTCTTTCGGATACAAAATGAATTATTTTAGGGTGGATCTGATACCATGTGTATTTTTTAATGATTATGTCAGATCTTAAAACATTTAGCATCATAATAACATAACCATAAGCCAAAAGATCACTAAAAGATAGACACGCACAACCACACAAAAAGAACACAAAGATTTATCCTGGGAAAACCATAATGGGAAAAAAACAGCAAAATATTCCTCAATATAGATGCCTAAAAAAGATAAAAGGTAAAACCCAAAAGACTAATCCTCCTTCTTTTCTAGCTATAGCTCTTTCTCTCTCTCTCTCTCTCATGCACTACAGAAGTGAGTGTGTGTGTCTCAAATTAGGAGTGCCACACCTCTATTTATATTCTTCCATTAACTTAATATTAGACTCAGTTATGTAGGATTGAGTATCAAATACTAGGGTATTGATGACCTGACTTACAATGGAGGGGACTTCCTCATGGCTTTAGGTAATTCTCCCGATAGGAACATTAGGGTATAAAGTAATACAAGTAATTCTCCTGATAGGAACATCGGGGACCAAAAATATATATTTATAATATTATTCAAAGTTACAATAATTTAACATTGATGAGTCCATTGCACTCACCAATTTTCTTCTCTCTATCACTAAATATGCAACTAGATTTTATATTAGGTGAAACATATTTTTCTATTCCTCAATTGGTTTGGTCCCTTATATTATTATCTTTAATTCTCCTTTCATAGTTTTAGCCTCATATCATTTTTTCCTAGAATAAAAACATATTTTTAATTCAAGGAGTGTTGACACTATCTTGTCGATGGGGGTTCACTCCACAGATCGGTTAACACCCATCGATGTAAACTCCCTAAACATTGACCCATACTAGCTTTACCCTGTCCAACAACACCTGTGAAGAAGGTGCAGTCTCACCCGAGATGTCAGAGGGAGGGATGCAAGAACCAAGTTTCCATAGAAGGAAGAGGAATTTCACTATACCGGTTATTCTATCGCAATATTGACCAGAAATCCATGGTTTAAGTCATAACGTTACTCATATCAACTTATTCACATTAAATCAAGAAATACATGTCTCTATCATAGTTTTGATTCACATAAATATATCGACATAACAACCCAATCAACCCATAAATTCTTTGCATCATTCAAATTTACCCATAAAACATAGATATCACATTATTACAGACTTCACATCATTCACCATTCAACAGAGATAGGAAAGAAAGCTATATCACCAACATAATATTCATATTATCAATCCCAGAAATACATCATGAAACATCCTATGGTCAATTAACCTCAGACTAGAAAAGGCATGCATTCCTCTGAACTAGAGCCACATATAAATTTGATGACAACAATTGATGATTCATTCATTCTTCTATTTTCCTCTTCTGTATGATTTAATGACTACACTTCTAACTCTATTCATAGGCATCCAAAGCCATTACAAAATGGTCCATTTGACCAATATCCTAACTAACTTTGAACAAAACTTCCTAACTTTTCGATTTCTCCTTCCGCATGGTTAACTCTTTATTCTATCGATGTCCTTCTTGATGATGGTGGAAGCACCCCTTGCACACCCTAATCCCTTGCAAATAAGTAAAATAAAAAATATAACCATTAGGTGCTAATAACAGTAAAGCAAGAGTTTTCTATGAGAACTTCCTATACAATATTTAAGTGCTAATAGCACCAAAAAAGGAAATGTTTGTGAGTACTTCCTGATATTTATAAATACCTAAAAATACAAAAGATAGTTATAAAATAAAATTCAAAGACCAAAGCCACAACCAGACTAACAAAAATTCCTATATCCATCCCTATAGAGATATGGAAATATCATGTCATAGCATTTTGTAGTCGTGAACTTTATAGTTTCATTATAAAACTAACACATAAATGCTCAGAGCTTCATATCCCCAACACAGGGGTTTGGTGACGATCTCAAGATTTGCTGCAATACGTAGTTGTGTAGGTAAAGTTCGTAGAGGATATTTTTCCTTTCAAGGACGATGTCAAAATCCAATCCATAGAATTTACAAGGTTTTGGGAAATTTGTCTTTATCTGAGATACACAATATTCAATCCAAAATTTATTCTATTTATATTTTAAGTATAACGTATATATTCTAGTAGGTATCCTAAATGATAGCATTTTGTTATCCTTTTCAATAATATCCTCACATAAACGTGTTAATATTGCCATTTCCTTAGCCTTTTTTGTAGTTTCTTGCACTTGTTTTGGCAAGTTTTTTTTGAACTTGGTATTTTCATGGTTGTGGATCTTCACCTTGAGAAATTGATAGATGTCTGATAAAAACATATACTGAATTTGTGTCTATAGTATGCATTAAAATACTATTCCATAACCTATTTGAACCAAACCTTCTTATCATATGGGATTTTTTTTAACAATATGATTATTGCATTCTTTTGAAACATGTGTATTTTTAACCGCAATGTTGTTGATATCTTATTTTTATTCAATAATTAGAACCCATAGCAAGATAACATGTTCTTCTTTTTGTGGAATATTAGGAATACCAATTGGATCCTTGGTTTGGGCTAATAAATTGTACTTTGCAGCCCTATGACCATTTGATTTAGGTTATGAGAATGCTTAGGAGATATTCTCTTGCTCCTTCTTAATGTTTTTTTAATTTCTAGGCTCAACAACTTCCCCAACCTAGTTGAACCAAACAGTCATAGATTATTGGGAATCTATTCAGCAACACGACTACTAGCTTAATCTACCACATGTGTCAAGTTCAATAACAAGGTGGATGATATATTATTTTTCTTCAATGATTGGAATCCCTAGTAGGGTAGCAGGTTCTTCTTTCCATCAAGAATTATGAATATCAATTGGATTCTTAGCTTAGGTCTAAGGATTTTACTTTGCACCCTTAGGAATATTTCATTTGATCCTAACTAGGATTAGGATATATTATTTTGGTCCTTCTTCATTCTCTATTTATGCTAGGATCAACTACTTATTTAGCAATCATCATAGGATCTATATCATTTTGGGTCTCTTAAGCTACTGGTGTTTGCATAAGCTCTATGTCATGTGGTGTCTCTTTAGAAGGTGGTGTTGATGCTACATTTGCTTTTGGATTCTGCATTTTAAATGCACTGTGTTCGATTTTTATCATTTAAGCAATATGATCTTAGGATCTTATCCAAGAGAATAATATGAACAACAATAAACACAAGAGACAAGAGACACAAAGAATTTTCCTCGAGGAAACCGTAAAGGATAAAACCCTGCAACTTCCTCAGAGATAGAATGAGCATCAATGGCAGCAGTAAAACCCAAAAACATAAATATGATCTCCAACAACTTGTTCTCTCTCTCTCACTTGAGAGATCTTCTCCTCTCTCAGTCATGCTCCCCAATGAGTGAGTGTGTGTGATAAATAGAGAGGCTCACTCTCTATTTATATTATTTCGTTCACTTAATGTCCACTTCAACATATCAGCCCCACTTAACAATTACTTACTAGGGCCTACATCTCTAGGAGATTCTAATAACCCTAGTGCCCCACAACTATGGGGACTTTTCCCTCCGATCAACAAGGAGGGTTAACCTTGAGACAAATGTGGGGACTATTTCCCCGACTTATAATGGAGGGTTAACCTCAATGACTTGTTTACATTGTTGAATCTCCTGATCGAAACATTGGGGCATGACATGACTCAATTACATTATATATACTTCCCAAAATAAACATCGAGGTACAATACATAAGATATACAAGTGAATACATTATGAAGTTACAAATACATCAACACTCCCTCTTAACTAGGAAGGTATTCTCTCGACATAATTTATCAGCACAAGTCTTCTTCTCTATATCATCTGGATCATCATCAAGTCATCTTCATCATGAAGTCATATTCATTGTCAAGTCATCTTCATCAAGTCTGGATCATCACTTGATCTGGAGATTCACTAGATCATCATCAAGTATGGATCATTACTTGATCTGGATTGTCACTGGATCATCATCAAGTATGTATCATCACTTGATCTGGATCGTCACTGGATCATCATCATCATCACTACTTCTGCTATCTCAATCAAATGTTGCTATCTCTTCATTCTTCTCGTCACAGGAAGTTCTACACATCCAACCCTTTTTCATGCTGTTTGTAGGCCTATCCTCCATGTAGGTCTTCATCTTCTTTAGCACTTATATCTGACCATGGAATGAACCATGTCAGAAAGGCCCACCCAGCACTTACATCTGACCATGGGAGGAACACATCCAAGAACCATGTCAGAAAGGCATGCCCAACACTCACAGTTGACCATGGGAGGAACACATCCACCACCATGCCAAATAGGCCCAACACTTACATTCACCAGCATGATAGAACACACCTATTATATTCTCTAAAAAGGCCCAGCACTTACAACCATCAACATGATAGGATACACCTACTATCATCTGTGGAAAGGCCCAACACTTACAACCCATGGCATGGTAGGACACAACTACTACCATCCATGGAAGGGCTCTGCAATTATATCTGACCATGTGAGGAAGAAATCCAACATACATGTCAGAAGGGATCTCAGCTCTAGTCTGAGTATTCCTGGTAACTGACCAGGAGCCTCCATTCTCCCAGAGAATGGCCTCTCAGCACTAATCTGAGTATTCCTGGTAATTGACCAGGTGCCTCCATTCTCCCAGAGAATGGCTTCTCAGCACTAAGCTGAGTATTATTGGTAACTAACTAGGTGCCTCCATTCTCCCAGAGAATGGCCTCTCAACAATAAGCTGAGTATTCTTGGTAACTAACGAGGTGCCTCCATTCTCCCAGAGAATGGCCTCTCAGTAATAAGCTGAGTATTCCTGGTAACTAAACATGTGCCTCCATTCTCCCAGAGAATGGCCTCTTAGCACTAAGCTGAGTATTCCTCATAACTGACCATGTGCCTCCATTCTCCCAGAGAATGGCCTCTCAACACTAAGCTAAGTATTCCTGGTAACTGACCAAGTGTCTCCATTCTCCTAGAGAATGGCCTTTATCACTTATATATGATCATGTGGGAAGACATCCCTCAATCACATCAAAATGGCTCTGCACTTATCATGTGGTAACACAACCCACAATCACATCAAAATATCTCTGCACTGATCATGTGGTAACACAACCCACAATCACATCAGAGCATCTCTGAACTTATATCTAGACATGTGAAGCTCAGGCTTCCACCATGTCAGAAGGGAAATAACACTTACATATGACCATGGAAGGAACCAATCCTCTCACCATGTTAGAAGGGCTCATGGACTCATCACTTCCCCTTGGAAAGAACCTGGATATGGAGAACACCAAGCTTCTCCCTAAAGTAATCAAACTTCAGTCTGGCCATTTCTAGCATAGAATCACATCAGGGTTGATCACGTCCAAGGATAACCTACAAGCTTTTCCAGGACCTATTACGTCCGAGGACAACCTACATGACTGATTACATTTGAGAAACCTATGAGCTTCACCAGGATTTATGCTCAGACAACCTATCTCACTGACTATGCTAGAACTCCCTCTTTCGAGAGATATCGATCTGGATCACTGCTCCTCTCTCCATCATACAAAAATGCAAGTCAGATCAACCAAATCAAATAGTAGTTTTGAAAGGAAACATACTACCTCCCAAATAGCAAGTGGCAACATCTTTTTCCTAGGATGTACTCAGTGCCACGCAGGACTACTTCCTGCTACACCAAGAAGTGCTCTTCTTATCAATGGCACTGCTTGCCCAATCTGAATCCACATAAACCTCCATGTTAATGTTCTAATTTGCCTCATACTTGCGCTCATATTCAATTGTACCCTTCAGGTACCTCACTACATGCTTTGCAACCATCAGGTGAACATGTCTCAATGTGTTCAGAGCAAAGAAAATATCTGGTCTTGTATTCATCAGGTACATCAAGGAACAACTCATCTGATGATATATCATGGCATCAACCAACTCTGATGAAGCACCACTCAGTAGCTTCAGGTTCGATGCCATAGGTGTGGTTATGGCCATGCAGTCCATTATCCTGAACCTCTTTAGGATCTCTATTGCATACTTCCCTTGTCCACACCTCCATGCCTAGAAAGTAGTGCATCATATCCAAGTCCTTCATGGTCTATGCCTAGTGCCATGAATATTTCCTTGTATCCCACAATGTTTCCATCTATTTCATGATGGAACTATGAACTTCCCTTCAAGTCTCGATACTACATTCTAGACATCATTCTTCTTGAACTAGTCTTCCCTTTCTTCTTGGCTACTTATTCATAGCTTGAAGGTTCTGCACCAATGATGTCACTGCATTCATCATATTATTCTTCATTCTTGGATTATTTCTCGAACTGTCATCACTTGTTCTTCGGAACAAGTCTCGTCCTTCTTGTAGGTGACTGTATGTGATTTTTCCTACAAGTCAAATGCATCAGTTGTATGGTTAGAAAAATTTCATAAGGTATATTCATAATGAAAAATTCTTTTACATCAAGATATATGGTCATGCAACTGTTTTAGCCAATACAACATTCATCCATATCTCACAAAAACTTTCTAGATGCCTTCCATCTCTACCAAGACAACATTGAGATTGTGCACTAATCCAATATGTAAGCAAAGAGGTTTCATTCTAGATAAGTAGCAATGGAAAGTTGTATAGCACCATGAGATACTTACCCATCACATGCATATTAGTTGTATACTATCATTAATGCAAACATTCTATCATGCATAACACATCAATCTGAATATAAACAAGTGCATAACAAAACAATATCATGAAATGGAAATTGAATAATTATCTTTATTTGTTTCGTGGGTAGACTCCTTCTTTTCGCTTCATAATCTTCTTCATTCATAACAGCATCATTTCTTATCCAAATGCTCAATATGGATAAGAGGATCTTCAAGAATTGAGTTCTTCATATTCCTCATCGTTTGAGGTATCTTCTTTGAATCATGAAATCTTGATCTTCAATTGTTCCCATCTTCTTTTCTCTTATTATGAGTCGAGCTTATTCTTGTGTGTGCTCTTCCCAGATCTGCTGAAAGTAATCACTTCCTTCTATCACACATTCCTTCAATGATTGAAACCCATGATCCTAGGAGGCCATTCAAGGTGGTTATCACAACTTTTAAATTCTCCACTTCTTCTTCTACCGCTTCAATAGACCCTTGTAAAGTATGACTGTATGGTCTCTGCATTCTGGATCTTCACATTCTTCAATAGTTTTCTCAATGTCATCTTCTAATTTATGTTATTCCCTTCAAATAGATTGGTAAAGGAATCAAACATCTCTTTTGGTGTCTTTACTTGTGGTAGAAGGTGATCTGTGATTGAATCAGCAATGATCTTCTTGGCCTTGACCAAGTTCTTCTTGTGTAAGGATTTTAGACTCATCTCCCTCTGGAACTGGAACCTCTCTACTTATGTAGGTGTCCAATTCATTTACTTCAAGAACTAGTGATATCCTATACTTCCATGCTTGGAAGTTGTCAGCCTCACCAAGCTTTTCATCAAGCTGGTGTGATTAGTCATCTTGAAATGAGAACCTCAACTGTAAATAGCAAAAGATTAGATCTTATCGATTTGAGCTGGTTGGTCTAAAGAAACCCTAATTTTGAAAACTTGGAATCTTTCAGATCTGATTGGATAGAAATATATACCTCTTTAAGGCAAGCTATCCAATGTACTCCTTTTCTGAAAATAGTAGAGGGAAGCTCCTGAAACAGGAAGCCCTACTTTACCAATTTCTTATGCATAAATGCCTGATACTGTTTTTGAAGTATCTCTAAAAGTACTACTCCTCTGTGTCTTAAATTTTGTACTAAGGTATCATCTTTTTCCCTTGTTCCAACACCATATGTTTCATCATAATTGGTTTCACCCATTAGGGTGTACAATATTGTTCCCAAGGTGACATGTTTCAGGACTTTTCATCATAGCGAAGTTGTACGGAATTCCATGTGTCACTGTTTCATCTTCGAGGTCCAAAACTTCTACCATAGAAAGTACATTCTATGCTTTTTCTGGAACATCTTGGTAAATTTCATTTGGACCTTCGTAGCCTGAGATATAGCAATTCTCCCCAGGTTTCCTATTTGGGGAGGAATCCTAGGAGAGACTAGAACCCTAACTTGGAGGAATCATATCTCCTAGAATATAGAGAATATGAGGCTAAAACGTGGTCACAATGTACACTAGGAATTAATCTTCGACCTATTAAAGTTTTGGCACCTGATCCATTTCCAATCTAGGAATATAGTGAATCTACAAAAACTATCAGTTTTAGTATTTTAGGGTTTTTCAGGCCTAGGGTCAAACTAGGGTTTGAATTTCCTGAAGTCTCACCTAACCAAAAATATCAACCTTGGTCTTTAAAATTTGATTTTGATGAGGAGATCAATCCTATGTTAGGCTCACTCAAAAATTCCTCATCTGTAAAAAGCCCTAATTTCCTGCACAAAAAAACTAAAAATGCCCGGAATCAAATTATGCTTCGATAGAAAGATGCGCCCTTCAATGGAGAGTTAGCCTAGCCTTGTTTTGCTGATGGATTGTGGAGAGAGACCAAAAAGTAAGAATCCATAGCTTATACAATTGCACAGTGTCTTCTTCTCAGGTTAGTTCTGATACCATGTTCGATTTTTATCATTTAAGCAATATGATCTTAGGATCTTATATGAGAGAATAACATGCACAGCAATAAACACAAGAGACAAGAGATAGAAAGAATTTTCCTCAGGGAAACCATAAAGGAGAAAACCCCACAACTTCCTCAGAGATATATTGAGCACCAATGGCGGTATTAAAACCTAAAAACATAAAGATGATCCCTAACAACTTGTTTTCTCTCTCTCACTTGAGAGAGCTTCTCCTGTCTCACTCATGCACCCCAATGAGTGAGTGTGTGTGACAAGTAGAGAGGCTCACTCTCTATTAATATTCTTTCATTCACTTAATGTCCACTTCAAGATGTCGGCCCCATTTAACAATTACTTACTAGGGCCGACATCTCTAAGAGAGTCTAATAACCCTAGTGCCCCACAACTATGGGGACTTTGCCCTCCCATCAACAATGAGGGTTAACCTTGACACAATTGTGGGGACTATTTCCTTGAATTACAATGGAGGGTTAACCTCAATGGCTTGTTTACAGTATTGAATCTCTCAATTGAAACATCGAGGCATGCCATGAATCAATTACATTAAAGATACTTCCTGGAATAAACATCGGGGTACAATACATAAGATATACAAGTGAATACATTCTGAAGTTACAAATACATCAACACGCAGAGGTGTTGGCATATTTTGAAGGCCTCATATGCTCAAGCCACCTACCAAATGATGGAAGAGGAGTTGGAGGAGTAACACTTCATATCTCTTTCCCCCTTTCCCATTTCCACTTGTCAAGTCATATGGCTCTCAATTCTTCTAGTTCTTTAATATGGTAGTGATTGGCATGTTTATTTATATTAATTCAATTTTTTGTTACTTACATCATTCTTAGGACATCACTTTACATCCAATCAGGAAAAGGATTTAATCCTAAGTAGGCTAATTATTTCCTAATTGGGCATTGATCTTGGGCTTACACTAGGAACTTGAAAAAGTTACCATATGTACAATATACACATCAAAATATGCTTCATACACAAAGGCCAAATGTCTTAGCAAGTTAGTAGTGGGAAATGAAGCAAAAATATCCATATATGTACACAATGTTTACACATCAGCTACAAGTTCACAAAATGGGGTCTAGACTCTAACATAACCGATTGATCAAGGCTAGCTTACTCATTTTTTACTTTTTCTTTATTCCTTCAAAACACCTTGTTAGTGGACCCCTTCCTTGATAAGTTACTTTGAGAGATTGTTTGGGAACATGAAACATCCTTAACCATCATTGTTGGAGTAGAATCCCACAGCTACAAGAGAAGCTACCATTTTGGCGGATAGACAGTTTTGGTGAAGACAAAGAGATAAGGTAAAGCTACTACGCCGTAGCATGTTTCTAGCTGCAGAGCAGAGATGAAAACCGTGACTGTTGGGACAGAGAAGTCAAGAAAGATGACAGTACTTGAGCGGTCAAGAGGAGAGAGCTCAACCACTGCATTGAAGGTAGCGGTGAAGACAGGAGGGCTCAGCTACCCTCATAAAGGAAAATGAGCGACAAGGCCGAGGTATTGAAGACGAAGGATAGAAGATGGGAAGCGGTGCACAGTACCCATGGTCAGCGTCGGGAAGCATGGAAGACTGCAGAGAGCTATGGTGTGATGGAAAGCGGCTACCCCAAGTACAGATATGCCGACTGTCACTAGTTAGGGTTTTGGGTTACTATTGGGACAGGCCCACAGTGTTGTAATGGCGAGACCTTCGGGCTGCCTATAAAGGGATGTATTTTGTATTGTAAAATGTTAGCTAGTCGGATAAACTGTAGCTATTCAGTTAGCCAGTTAGCCATTGAGTTTGTTAGCTCACAGTTACCTTGTATTGTAATAAAGTTGAGCTCTGGTTCTATATTCAGTCTGTAGTATCCTACTGTAACCAGCAGCTAGCTCATAGAGCATGTATGTAACAATCTGTAGGGATTGACAGAGAGAGAGAGAGAGAGAGAGAGAGAGAGAATATTGTAAGAAGGAAATATAGAGATAGAGAAGATATCTAGGAGAGAAGGGCTCCAGGCAGTGAGTGCGGAGTTACCCAGAAGATCTCTAGCTGCATATGTGGTGCAGCAGAACTGTGTACTCTCTTAAGATATAATAAAACACAGTTCTGTGGACGTAGCTTCTACCCTGGAAGTGAACCATGTAAAATCACAGTGTTATGTGATTAATTCATGTGATTGTATTTACTTGTTGTATCTGTCACTCATTACATGAACTTTGCTTACAGATTAAATGTATGTATGTGTTATTCAGTTCATAGCATTATAAAAGGATAAATGCATGTTGAAGTCTTTAAGTATTCTGTATAGGAGTTGTCTATGTTTCACTTAAGATAGTTAAGAGTTGCAGTGTAAAGCAGCCTTGTACATTGAGTCCTATAAGTCGAGCACAAGTAACGCTGAGTATGCTGAGCCGCAGTGGTAGGATATCGCAGGAAGGCGATATCGCACCATCAGAGGAGCTGTGGTGCGCATTACCGCAAGTTGAGGATCAAGCGTAGGAGAGAGTTACGTGTTGGCCGGGGTGTGACAACGCGATAAGGGCTAGGGTCATCGTGAGTTAGAGGAAACTGTGCATCGCAGAGAGAAAGAGACCTCATGGGCTGAGAGGAGCTGCGAGACGCACACAGGATGCTACAGAACCTAGTCGAAGACACTTGAGTCTTTGGCCAACCCATTAGAATAAATTCGGGTGAGACTTCAGGCCGCTTTACGGTCTGTCATCGAAAGGGCCAGTGATCTAGGGGTGTTGTTGGTACATTACAGTAAACCTGGGTCTACCCATAGCGACCAACAAATGGTTCTGTTGCCAGTTTTGAACAAATTGAGCACTGATGTTCTGTTGGCATCCTAGTAGAGATGAACTCAACCAGTGGGTTGAGTCTAAGGAGAAAGAGTTTTCCAAACATGAGAACAAGAGTACTAGACTGAGTACAGAGGATTGGTTACAAATCCATATCTTTACAGACCTGCATACGATATTTTTTGCGACCTATGGAAACGATCTTTACGACTGGTTATTAAAGTTGACTGATAAGAACATATTCAAGAAGAAAAGAAACATTGTCTCGACACCGGAGCTGATTCAGACCGTGAAGAACCTTGATAATCCCATTACAAGGACAGTAGACTTCTAGCTTGCGAGTGTGCTAGAAGGCTTCGTCATAGAGTTTGCTGTTGAACAGATAAAAAGCTTTAGCGAGGCTGAGCGGTACTTCTTCAAAGAATATCGCGGTAAGTACCTAAAATCTTTAAATTTGTCCATTAAGATGTTATTACATGAAAAAGGAACAATGGATCTAGTTTCAGATGAATAAGTAAAGATAGTAATGTCACAAGAGTTTGAAAGTGATTTTGATGACATTGGACGTACACGTAGTGGAAAGAAATACAAAGTAGATTTTAGATCTCCCATATTTGAAGACAGTTCAGATAATACTAGACAGCAGACTCATAGTACCACCGACAGAACAGAAGGGGGTATCCATTACCACCCTTATACTCCACAGAAACAGACCGGGACTCAGAACAATCCCGTAGGAACTCCATCTAGTAGCTCCCAGACAGTACATACTACCACTACATCACCTCCACCTACACCGCTGAGTGGTAGTAACACAACAAATCAACATCCACCACGTAGAAATAGAATGGGGGATGATATGAAGCTACCTATCTTTAAGGGTACAGGGGCAGAGGACCCAGACCAGCATTGGTTTCTATGTGAATCCGTGTGGACCATTAAAACAATCCATGATGATAATATTAAACTTGTACAGTTGGTCACCACACTTAGAGAACGAGCCTTAACATGGTATATGAAGTATACCTCAGTAGTACCCAGAACACTTGTTCAGGTCAGGACCACTATGATTAAAGAGTTTAAGAAACCTAAGTCTGAGTCACAGTGCATTACAGAGCTCAAAGACATAAAACATCTACCTACAGAGTCAGTGTGGGACTTTGATTAGAAATTCAAAGCCCTTATAGACGAAGTCAGCTTTGAGTTTGCGCCAGAGCAGCATAAGGAATGGTTTATTGCAACCCTGCTCCCTCACATCAGACTACCATTAATGCAGCAGAAACTCCATATGCAGGATGACGCGTTGGAGATGGCGATGAAACTAGAGGCTTCACCTCTAGCTGAGACCAACACAGGTATGACAAACCTCCAAAACCAGTTGGATAATCTCACGTTACAGATGCATGAGATTAGAAAAGGAAAAGAGGTTGTGCAAGACATATGGTGCGTAAAATGTAAAGCACAAGGCCATACTAAAGACAACTGTCCATTCTTTGTAGAATATCTAGAAACTAGGGCTCCTAACCCCTTACCACAGACCCACAGGCCGTGGTGTGAAATATGCAAAACAAGAGGACATCTACCTTAGCAATGCCCTCTACTTCACAAGTACGTGTAGACACCTAAGAACTTATACTGCATTTTCTGCAAGTCTGTAGGACATGATGAAGACGATTGCCGAGCCTATGATCTCATGGTCGGGAGCAAGCAAGACTTGTACAGAGTCCAATCAGAAACACAGGGTCCAGCAGCAGGACCACATCATGATTCGACTCATGCTGGCCATGGAGGAGGATTCAGACGACGAGGACATGGAGGAGGCTTTGGTCGTAGAGAAGGCTTTGGCCATGGTCGCGGACCAATTACTTGTTACAACTGTGGAGTTGTAGGACATTATGCTAGAGACTGTCAGAGCACCACCACCACATGTAACTATTGCAAATATTATGATCACACTATAGAAGAATGTCCTACCTTTATAGCCAAGATCAGAGAACCTAAGCCAGCAGTACACTAGAACATCTAGCTTATCGTTGCTGAGCAGAAACAGCCAGAACCAAGAGTCAACATTGTGAATCACAGTGGTGCTTCCACCAATGGGACATCACAGGATAATGAAAAGAACACAGGACCGGAGTGGGTGCGCAAAGCTACTAACAAAGAAACACCACTTGACTTATAGAAGAATAAACAGGCATTTCAAGAAGCTAAGACTTTCTTTGATGACCCTATGCAATCAGGATCACAGGTACCGCCGTCTAGGGGCATAGCACAGCAAGTACCTTGTGGCATTATCCCTGTATAGATATCACAAGCTACCACATCGGGCGCTTGTGACGAGGACGAGTTGGCAGGAAGTGTACAATCCTTCCTGCGGAGTTGTTTAAAACTCGTGAGAAATGAGCAAGCTATCGGATAACTTCAGCGCATCATAGATCAGTGTCATCCATCTTCTTCCGTGAGTAGTGCACATCGTGCTGTTCATAATATTATGGGACATACAAGAACAGGAAGAGAGATGTGACTCACAGCACAAGTTGGAGAATTTGAAATGGATGAGGTGATCCTAGATCTACGATCAGAGGTAAATGTTCTGACTAAGCAGACATGGGAACAGATGGGTAGTCCTAAGTTAGTCAGATCTCCTATCCATCTGAGATTAGCTAATCAACAGCGAGTATCACCCCTAGGTCGATTATCACAGGTGCCAGTTGACATTGACAAAGTTCACAGCTCTACGGAATTTGAAGTTATAGAAATCATTGGCGATAGTAGACCATATCCAACACTACTAGGCATTGATTGGGCGATTGGTAACATGGCCGTTATCGACTTAAAGAGAAGACAAATGACCTTTGAAGACGGACAGATCCGGGTCATCGCACCGTTAGATCCTCTTCAAGGTCCTAGATACATTGAACCTATCTGAGCAGAGGAAGAGGCATGTAACATAAAGATTATCTATCAGATGACTGCGAACCAGAGTGACTACATCAATCCAACCACAGAAGGGAACATTAGTTGGCGATGCGACAGCTCATGCGCATCGGATTCAGATGTTGGTCTAGAGAACTGGAAGAACAGACTTTACGAAGTTTCGGCACATAGATGCGCGTACATGACTAAGTCACTACGATGGGTTGGCACAGAGATCAACGAGATTCCATCATTTCATGGTCTAACAGATATCCGGGACTTTCTCACATAGTTTGAACAACAAATTCCTCACGAGCAGAGGATTGCAGCTATGGACCTTGCAATATGAGCCACACCTGCAAGATGGTGGTATGCACATAAAGAGAATATCGCATCATGGGATGATCTTAAGAGATTGATGGCGATCATATTCTCTACCGACAGAGAGTATGTCCAGTAGAGATACACAGGAGAAAGTGACCCGAGGTCACATATTCAGACATGTGAACGGAATTGGTAGGACATTCCCAAGGATGAATGGGTTCACCGATTCATTCACACTTTGGATACAGTTCCAAGGAATTGGTACACATAGACTGAATTGCACAAGGGAACGACTACATGTCCACTTATGATAGACAACTTTCTACTCACCTTCGCTTTTGAATCTGAGCATCCAAGTGTTGATCAGGCCCTAGATGTAATAAAGATTAAGATATTTGAGGATTGTACCCTATCAGTGTCAGCTCAACCTGAGTGGTCCATCCAGTTAGAAGAGGCGCTAGAGTGTTATAACTTTGCATCAGAACCAGCGGAGGAGGATGAGGATCCTTGCAACATCAACATTTCGGAGTCAGAAGGGACTCGCGATGTTGATGGACCGAAGCTATAGATTATAGCAATCACAGAGCCAATCAAGATTAAACAGATCAATATTGGCGTAGACACAGAACCAAAGTTTGCCTCTATTGGAGACTATTGGAACGATGAAACAGTCGGATAGATTGTAGACTTGCTACATGAATATTAGGACCTATTTCCCACCAAGTTCACAGAGATGAAGGGAATAGTCAGAGACTTGGGAGTAATGAGGATACCATTGAAAGAGGATGCTAGACCAGTCAAGCAGTGTCCATATATATTAAATCCATGCTACAAAGAAAAAGTTTAGGATGAGATCGATAAGATGCTAGAAGCAGGCATCATTGAGCTCGTAGAAGAGAGTGAATGGGTTAGTCCCATGGTTGTGCAAGAAAAGAAAACCAAAGGAGACATCAGGATCTATGTCGACTTGCGTAAACTCAACGATGCATCGCTTCATGATCCATTTTCGACACCTTTCACTGATGAAGTGCTAGACAATGTGGGAGGACAGGAGGTCTACTCCTTCACTGATGGCTTTTTAGGCTATAACCAGATAAAAATCCATCCAGAAGATCCACATAAGACCACTTTTGCGACAGAATGGGGCTCATTCTAGTATACGGTAATGCCCTTTGGTCTTAAGAATGCACTAGCTATCTTTTCTAGAGTAGTAGTTGCTCAATTTAAAGAGTACATCCATAAATTCTTAGAAGTCTATTTTGATGATTGGACTGTATTTGGATTAATCGACAAGCACATAGGAGATTTAAGACTGATGTTAGAGAAATGTAGGAAGTACCATATTTCTCTGAACTTAAAAAAATGTATATTCTGTGCGCCATTTGGTATTTTGTTGGGTCACATTGTTTGTAGGCAAGGCTTGATGGTAGATCCCACAAAGATTGCCATCATTGTAAATATTCAAGCACCCAACTCAGTCAAAAAATTGAGAACAGTACTTGGTCATACTGGGTACTACAGAAAATTCATCAAGGGATACGCAAAGATTACAGCACCAATGGAAAAACTGTTAAAGAAAGATGTAAAATTCCTATGGAATGAGGAATGCCAGCAGAGTCTAGAAACACTTAAAGAGAAGATGGTTACATCACCCATCTTAGTATTTCCAGATTGGACCAATCCATTTCATGTACATGTGGATGCATCTAGCATCGCACTAGGAATTGTTTTAACGCAACCAAGAGAAGGAGGTATCGATCATCCTATCGCATACTCCAGCAGAAAGCTATCGACAGTAGAAAAGAACTACACCACGACAGAAAGAGAAGGCTTGGCTATGGTCTACGTGCTACAGAAGTTCAGGCACTACCTGTTGGGTGCCTCGTTCAAGATGTTTACTGACCATTCCACATTGAAGTATTTGGTCAATAAGCCAGTGTTAGGGGGAAGAATCTGCAGATAGTTACTCCTCTTCTAGGAGCATGACTTTGAAATCATTGTGAAACTAGGAAGATTGAACGCCGGACCAGATCATCTGTCACGGATAGAGTCAGGAGAAGAGACAAGTAAGTTAGAGGACAACTTGCCCGATGCGCAGTTGTTTTCTATTCAGATCGCAGACGAGTACTATGCTGATATTATTCACTTTCTCACTACAGGATGGGCACCTGATGAGTTTACCAAGCATCAAAAGAGGCAGTTAATTGTTAAAGCAGTAGACTTCACCTTGATTGCAGGATAGTTATACAAGTTAGGTCCAGATGAAGTCCTGCGTAGATGTGTGATGCCGCATTAAAAATAGGCTATTATTAGAGAAGCACATTTCGGTACCGCATGAGGTCATTTCGCAGGAAAGCCGATTGCATATAAAATCCTAACCACAGGATTATGGTGGCCTACTTTACATAAAGATACTAAGGAATTTTGCAGATGCTACGATATCTACCAAAGGGTAGGAAAACCTTCACGAAGAGATGCAATGCTGCTGCGACCATAGATTACGCTGCGCGCATTTGACAAGTGGGCCGTAGACTTTGTGGGTCCTATCAACCCACCAAGGAAATGAACTAGTGTGAGATACATCATCACAAAAACATAATACCTCACCAGATGAGCAGAGGCCAAAGTAGTAAGAAATTGTGATGCTACTACAGCTGCATAGTTCCTTTTTGAGAACATCATCACTAGATTTGGATGCCCAGTATTTTTGATGAGCGATCAAGGCACACATTTCTTGAACCACACCATGGAGGCCTTGACGGAAGAATTCCAGATACAGCACCATAAGAGCACTCCCTACCACCCGCAAGCTAATGGTACGGTGGAGGCCTTTAACAATATTCTAGAAAATGCTCTTACTAAGATCTGCAATAGCCAAAGGAATGATTGGGACCTTAGGGTTAATGCTGTGTTATGGGCGTATAGGACTACATGCAAGAAACTTATAGGAAACACACCTTTCAGCTTGGTGTATGGACAAGAGGCTGTTATGCCTATCGAGTATATTCTTCCCAGTTTAAGAATTGCTCGGATCACTGGAATGGCTAATACAGACATGGTGCAGGAAAGGCTAGCACAGTTGCTTTCTTTAGAGGAAGACAGATTCATCGTTAGATTCCATCAGAAAGTGCAGAAGGCACGAGAAAAAGCTTGGCATGATAGACACATTAAGAGTAAGACTCTTCAGATCAGAGACCTAGTACTCCTCTATGACAATACATTTATTAAGTTTCCAGGGAAGTTCAAGATGCATTGGTTGGGGCCGTATCAGATACATCAAGTCACAGAGGGAGGAGCCATTCAGCTCAGCAAACTGAATGGGGAGCTTCTTCCCACGATGATCAATGGCAGTAAGCTTAATCTCTATAGTGACAACCACTCCACCTCTCAGCCCTAATTCAGAGTCACATACGTGCAGATGTCCAGTGTAGTTGAAAGGAGGCATCGCACCAGGAATTAGTCTACACCGGCAAGTATTCTAAGTATCAGGAATCACATAAGGACGGTTCATTTTGTGCAAGTCAAAAAAAAAAATGCTTAAGTTGTTTTGAGCAAGTGATGCGGTGTGGCATCGCAGCAGCGAGATGTTTCTCTGTGCCATGTACTAGGTTTGCAAAGAGACAGAGGGCTAGTCAAGTCGCCTTCTGACATGCAGTTAATGAAGAAATGACCGGTAAACCTTACTGTAGATTTGGCAACAACATAATCAATTGTCCAGATTTGGAAAATCTTCGACGAGACTGGCACCTGCATACACATGCTTCGAGGGAAATTGATCGGATTTCAGCATTTATTGAGGATCAGGAAGACGGGTGTGGTCTCGTCCATGCATTAATACGACCGATGGGTTCAACCTAGATGACCGTTGTGTCTGGGATTATCGCCTTCGGCATAAAAGAAAAAATTATTCATTCAAGAGGGTTACATTTGCAAAGATCTGAGAGCTATAGAGTGCATTGTTAAGTTTTCCCTTTGTAGAGCTAATTCCGTTACAGAGTGCTATGATTTCCATAGTTTGCAGCCATTTCCAATCCAAAGTATCATACCGAGTGGGTTCTGTCTGAGGAGGAACCTATAGAAGCGATTTCGGAAAGGTTCTAACGTACTGGCCTTGCAGCTGCTATGACGACGCCACCTAAGGGTGTCACGCCAAGTTCATCACAGACCGAACAACATCCAAGGATGAGGAGTTAAGCACAGGATGTAGAAGATGTCATCAAAGTCTCTACTGAAGAGAAGAAGAAAGACAAGCCGAACACTGAATATAAGAAAGCAGAGCAGCGGAATGATGAGAAGAAATCTCCTGCCAGGAAGAAAGTAAAAATGAGAAAAAGAAAGCAACAGGAGAAGGCAGCTGATCTATCTGATCAGCTAAGAGAAGAACAAGAGATTGCTAAGGCAAAGAAACGAAAATATAGACATCAGAGGCAGCATGAATGCTTGGAGCGATTTGTTGAGAAGAAAAGCGAAAGGAAAAACAAACCGAACAAGCAAAACTCCAGCGTGCAGACAAAGGCTTGTTCTCGCCATGGAATTCAAGGCCTGTGTAGTTCTCGTAAGGACGGATCCAGATTGAATTAAATGTTTGAGAAGGATGGAAGATATATATTTCTACTTTCCTTATGATAAAATTTCTAACCCAGATAAAGAGGAAAGGATATCTGTGGAAGATTTCTCAAGACCTAAAGATCCTTAAAAGGTCTCGCAAGTGACGAGAGCGAGAGCATGACAATGAGGGAAGGAAAGATAAGAGAACCCAACGAACTAAGTTATAGAACCTATGGAGAACAAAGTCATAGGACTTCGGCAGAAACTTACAAAGACTTCGCAGGAAGCCAAGGAGAAGCTACAGCAGGAGAAGCCCGCTAGTAGTGGCTCAGGGACAAGCCACAAGTAAATGTTAGGGGACAGTTGGAGTAGAATCCCACAGCTACAGGAGAAGCTGCCATTTTGGTGGATAGATAGTTTTGGCGAAGACGAAGAGATAAGGTAAAGCTATGACACTGTAGCATGTTTCTAGCTGCAGAGTAGAGCCAAAAACCGTGACTGTTGGGACAGATAAGTCAAGAAAGACGACAATACCTGAGCAGCCGAGAGGAGAGAGCTCAACCACTGCATTGAAGGTAGCAGTGAAGACAGAAGGGATCAGCTACCCTCATAAAGGAAAAGGACTGATGAGGTCGAGGTATTGAAGACAAAGGACAAAAGATGGGAAGTGGTGCACAATACCCATGGTCAGCGTCGAGAAGCATGGAAGACTGCAGAGAGCTGTGGTGTGATGGAAAGCGGCTACCCCAAGTACAGATATGCTGACTGTCACTAGTTAGGGTTTTGGGTTACTGTTGGGACAGGCCCATAGTGCTGTAATGGCGAGACCTTCGAGACGCCTATAAAGGGATGTATTTTGTATTGTAAAAGGTTAGCTAGTCGGATAACCTGTAGCTATTCAGTTAGCCAGTTAGCCATTCAGTATGTTAGCTCACAGTTACCTTGTATTGTAATAGAGTTGAACTCTGGTTCTGTATTCATTCTGTAGTATCCTACTGTAACCAGCAGCTGGCTTATAGAGCATGTATGTAACAATCCATAGGGATTGAGAGAGAGAGAGAGAGAGAGAGAGAGAGAGAGAGAGAGAGAGAATATTGCAAGAAGGCAATATAGAGATAGAGAAGAGATCTAGGAGAGAAGGGCTCCAGGCAGTGAGTGCGAAGTTACCCAGAAGATCTATAGCTGCATATGCGGTGCAGCAAAACTGTGTACTCTCTCAAGATATAATAAAACACAGTTATGTGGATGTAGCTTCTACCCTAGAAGTGAACCAAGTAAAATCAGAGTGTTATGTGATTGATTCATGTGATTGTATTTACTTGTTGTATCTGTCACTCAATACATGAACTTTGCTTACAGATTAAATGTATGTATGTGTTATTCAGTTCACAACATTATAGAAGGATAAATGCATGTTGAAGTCTTTAAGTATTATGTATAAGAGTTGTCTATATTTCACTCAAGACAGTTAAGAGTCGCAGTGTAAAGTAGCCTTGTACGTTGAGTCCTGTAAGTTGAACACAAGTAACGCTGAGTACGTTGAGACACAGTGGTAGGATATCGCAGGAAGGTGATATCACACCATCATAGGAGCTGTGGTGCACGGTACCGCAGGTTGAGGATCAAGCGTAGGAGAGAGTTACATGTTGGCCGAGGCGCGATGACGTGATAAGGGCTAGGGTCATTGCGAGTTAGAGGAAACTGCGCATCGCGGAGAGAAAGATACCTCACGGGATGAGAGGAGCTGCGAGACACACACAGGATGCTACAAAACCTAGTCAAAGACACTTGAGTCTTTTGCCAACCCATTTGGTACATTATAGTAAACTCGGGTCTGCCCATAGCGACCAACAATCATGCCATGTGAGTTGTACTTCATTAATTGGAATTGCTTCATTTGATCTGTCTCAAGTCCCAAATCTACAAGAGAATGCAATATTTAGTGACTTCAAACTACATTAAATCTAAAGGAGTTCTAGTGTTCAGGTACATAGGGTACTCCCAAAATACCAAACACCAAGAATAGCCACTCACACAAATAGATCATAGATCAACACACCGATATTTTGACATGGTTAAAATCTTCAAGAGGTAAATAGTCCATGGCCCTAGCCAAATAGCTACTTGGAGCAATTTATTATGCAAAAGAAGAAAGTTAAAAATGAGCTTCTCATAATCGATCAACTAGCCAAGGACCCTCCATGCTCTTTAAATAGAGATCATTGACCAATTGGGTGTTAAGCCACGGATCAATGGTAGGTATGATCTAAGAGAAGTTGAATCGTCGGATCATTTTATCTCTAGAACATATCGTGATTGTTGGATTAGAATATTTACAAATGCATACTAATGCATACTAAAAAAACACACTTTACCTAATGCATATATTACACAAGTTGATCTTAACTAACTCCTAAGTGTCTAAATATCCTAACATCCCCCCTTAAGAACAACTTGGGATAGGATTGAAGGATTTACAAAAGGGACACTATTAGGATAAGGAAGGAGAAATTAGAGCCTATCCCCCCTTAATGACACATTCTTGAACTCCTAACATAGATCAAAGTTTAGAAATCTTCTCTTTTGTAAGAGACTTGGTGAAGATGTCTTCAACTTGATCATCTGTAGGGCAATAGAGCATTTCAAGAACATGATCATGAATAAGATTTCTGATGAAGTGCATGTGTAGATCAATTTGTTTGCTGTGTTGATGTAGAAATGGATATTTGAAAAGCTTGATGGAACTTTGATTGTCACACCAAAGTGGAGTAGGCTGCTCCTGCTTGAATCCAAACTCTAAAAGGATATGTCGAATCCATAAAGCTTCCTTACTAGCATTAACTGTGGCTCGATATTCTGCTTCTATTGAAGAAAGAGCAAGAGCTCGTTGTTTCTTACAAGCCTAAGTGACAGGTCCAGATCCCAGACTAAAAACATAACCTGTAGTAGACTTTCGATCATCAGGATCGCCAACCCAATCTGAATCAGTGAAAGCAACCAACAAAGATTCCCCCCCTGTACTGTAATGAATCCCAAATTGAATTGTACCTCGAATATATCGATGTATTCTTTTTGTTGCTTTCCAGTGACTTTCATGAGGTGTTTGCATATAACTGGAAACATGAACAATGGCAAAGGAAAGGTCATGACGAGAATGAGTCAAGTATAAGAGATTACCAACAAGATGACGATACAAGGTGGCATCTACTTTAGGGGAAGTACAAGTGGCAGAAAGTTTGACTCCATATTTGAAGGGACAAGGTGTTGGTTTACAATATTCCATGTGAAAGCGACGAAGAAGGTCACAAGAATATTTAGATTGGGAATGAAATATTCCTTCTTTTGTTTGTAAGACTTGGTGACCAAGAAAATAATGCAAATGTCCTAATTCTGACATTTCAAAATTTCGCTTAAGACTGGATTTCACATGGGTTAAAAGTTTAGGGTCACTACCAGTAAGGATACGATCATCAACATAAAGAACAAGTATGATGAGATGGTTTCCTACTTTCTTGGTATAAACATTGGGGTCAGAATGACATCTAGAAAAACCAGTGTCAAGGAGAAATCTATACATTTTGGCATACCAAGCTATAGGAGCTTGCTTAAGGCCATATAAGGATTTCTTAAGGCGACAGACAAGGCTAGACTTATCCTAAACATATACAGGAGGTTTTCCATGTAAATTTCCTCCTATAAATCACCATGTAAAAATGCAAACTTGACATCCATTCGATGGACTTCCTAGTTATGTAAGGTTGCAAGGGAAATAATAAGGAGGATGGAGTTCATTTTTGCAACATAAGCAAAGGTTTCATTGTAGTCAATCCCTTCAACTTGAAAAAAACCTTTGGAAACTAACCTTGCCTTAAGTCTTTCAACACTTCCATTTGATGCATACTTAGTTATGTAGACCCATTTACATCTGACAAGTTTTCTTCCTTTTGGAAGAGGAACAAGATCCCAAGTATCGTTCGCCATTAAGGAACGATATTCTTAATCCATAGCTGCATCCCAATCGAGATTTCCTGAAGCTTCTGCAAAAAATTTTGGATCATGGTTCTCAGAAAATTGAGCCAAAAGAGAATAGGCTCACTGAAACTGAGAACGTGTTTGATGCTGATCTCTAGGATCGCCGACAAGATCACCAGCTGCTTCACATGTTGAATGGATCCATCAGGGAAGCATTGGTGCTAGTGCAACTAGAGGAACATGAGAAGATGGAGGTGGATTTTCATCCTCACTATCATCATCAGCAACTAGAGTTGGAAACTTGTCAAGAAAGTTGGAAGTAGAAGAAGGCATAATCACCAAATCAGGCTCGTAGACCAAAGATGGCACACCCGCCAAGTTAGGTTCGCCGGCCAATAGATTTTCATGAAATTTATCATCTCTTCTAATGATTATATCAAGAGAGTGTGGTTGAAGAATTATATAACCTTTTACATCTTCAGAATATCCAAAAAATATGCACTTTTCACTTTTAGGCTGTAATGCTTTCCGTTTTTCATCCAGAATGTGAGCCCATGCTTCACTACCAAACACACGAAAGTGACTTACATCTGGTTTAATTTTACTTCATGCTTCTTTTGGTGTTATACCTTGTAAAACTGTAGTGGGTGTGTGATTAAATATGCAATTTGAACAATCTATGGCCTCAACCCAATATTAAAGACTTAGTCCCTTAGATTGGATCATACAATTAGCCATTTCATTTAAAGTGTGGTTCTTCCATTCAGCTACACCATTTTTTTGTGGTGTATATGAAACACTATGTTGTTGTTGGATTCCTTGTTCAATGCGGAAAATAGTGAAATTTTTGTTAGAATATTCTCCTCCATTGTAAGATCTTAACTTAATAATTTGATGACCATATTGTTTTTCAACAAGGGCCTTGTAGACCAATAACATGTTAAATACTTCACTCTCAAGTTTTAGGAAGTAATCCCAAGTGCATCTAGAGTAGTCATCAATGAAAGTTAAGAAATATTTGAAACTAGAAAATGAAGCAGATGGAAGAGGACCACACAAGTCACTATGAACAAGCTCTAAGGGAATTGAGACATGCCAAGAGGCATGTTTATCAAAACTATTCTGATGATGTTTTCTGAGTACACAACCGAAACGAACACCATCCTTGCAAGATACCATAGGAAGACTAGTCACCATATTGTCTTTACATAGTTGTTGCAATGAGCGATAATTTAAT
>LPNX011141834.1:84223-104580 GCA_001517045.1 Pseudotsuga menziesii | reverse complement strand
GTTTGCTCAAGTTATCACTATGAGCAACAAAAACTGAAGGAAAAGGTGATGACCCAAAGTTGTTAAATTTGTACAACCTTGTAATATCATCAACAATTTCGGTAGCTAGGATATGTTAAGGATCTTTAAAATCCTTCATTACAACTTGGTGAGGTGTAAACGTTACAGCTTTACCTTCACCAGAATGAGTGATCTGATAGACTGACAACAAATTGCAGGAAATTCTTGGAACACATAGTACATGACTAAAATGAACATTTTTCTATTGGAACTGTTCTAGATCCTACAACACTTAGAGAACTATCATTACCAAAAAATATTTATTTGGTGTTACATTCATGCATAGTAGAAAATATGGCTTGATCCTTATCCATATAATGAGATGCTCCAAAATCAATGAGCCATTAATTTGAAGTAGAAGAAGAAGATGCAGTATAAGAGTAAGTAGAAGCACAAAGTGCATGTCCATGAGAGGTAAATTCTGAAGAAAAATCTAGACTGATGTGGTGCTTCTTCATTGCTGCTTCCAAGGATGCCATCTTCTTGAAACACTTAGATTCATCATGGTTATCTTTCCCACAAAAATTGCAATGACGCTCAGTCTTCTTTCCTTTTGTCTTGGATCCTTTGTCATTTTTTAAAGAAGGATCTTATTGAGAGGGTTTGGGACCCTTGTTTGGATTATTATTGTGAAAATTTTGTTTCTTGGGAGGCTTGGGATTTTCTTTCTGTTGGATAATAAGGCTTTCCCATATGTATCTGCATTGTTAATTATTTCAAGATGAATCAGATTATCTTGCTCTCTAATTAAGGAATAAAAAAATGATTCGAGACTAGGCTCTTGATAGCTAATTGCAGTCAAGGATTCTTTCATGGAGTAAAATGTATATACAAAAACACAATATGCGGGTCCAAGTTTGGAAAGAATATGATAAATACATTGTTTTTTTGTCTTCTTTATTAATCTTGCATTCTTCACATAAGAGTCTAAGAGTTTTATACTTAGATAAATAGCCTTGAATGCATGAAAAACCACTCGGATTCAAATAAATCAACTCATTCTCAAGTTGATGACCTCGAATTTCATTATGTTTACCAAACACAGATTCCAACTTTTCCCAAATCAGTAGAGATTGAAATCCCAATCAATCTATGAGCTTCATCAGATCTATTTTCCCATTTTATTTTCTTATCATCATTAGTGGCTTATGTTTCTTTCCCTGAGGTAATTCTGAAAATTCCCCTACTTCGTAGAACATCCTCCATATGAGATTTCCATGAGAAATAGTTAGAACTGATAAGTATAATATCACAAGGGACAGCCATACTATAAAATAATGGTTGAAAGAACATAAACTAACTGTCTAGATTCAAAGAGCTCGAAAAATTAGGCTGTTTAAAAAACACGGCACTGAAAACTGATTCTGGATGATGAAGTTATGCTTGATCAAAGAAAATGTTGAAGATGTTCTCAATAGTGACGTGGTAGATATTAACTTGAACAACTAAAAAAGAGGAACCCGCTTCTTCCCAAGATGAACCTTTGAGACTCACTTGCAATAAAGTTTCTTTTAAGTGAATCAATTTTGTAAAATAAGTGATGTTCACTTTTACAATAATGTTACTTTAAATAGTGCGACAATAAATTAAAGATTTAAGTGACTCACTTTTTATTTTATTTTAGTTAAGTGAGATGCACTTCTACAATAAAGTAACTTGAAAATAGAAATTGCATGCACTAAAAAGTAACTTAATAATACTTGAACTCAAGACCTATTAAGGAATAAAACAACTTTGAACCAAGTGAGCTATGTCTAAAAGGTACGCAAAAGAAAGTAAAAAGAAAGGTTTTTTGTTTTTTCTGTCTATGTGCTTGTCTTTTTTTCTACAAATGTCAAGAAAAACTGAAAAAAAAAAAAAAACAAAAAAAAAAATTTCCACACTATGGGGTTAGATCTTGGTTAGCTTTAAAATAAAACAAATCCATCACTTTAACATTATACCTTTAGATTTGCTAAAATGGGTGTTTCTGGATGAACAAGAAATGGTTTTCGATGAAATGAAAACTATTTCCCAATGGAAACAACACTCTAGATGCAATGGAACAGCTCCCATAGGCCACAAATGTACAAAAACTCCCGAACCAGAAACCCTTTCAAAATTTCGACAACACCAGTTCCAGATCTTGATCAAAACCGAAAGCATCTCTTCATAAATGCTCTGATACCATGTTCAGGTACACAAGGTACTCCCAAAAGACCAAAAACCAAGAACAACCACTCACACAAAAAGATCACAGATCAGCACACCAATATTTTGATGTGGTTAAAACCCTCGAGAGGGAAATAGTCCACGTCTCCAGCCAAATAACTACTTGGATCAATTTATTATGAAAAAGAAGAAAGTTACAAATGAGCTTCTCATAATCAATCAACTAGCTAAGGACCCTCCATGCTCTTTAAATAGAGATCATGGACCAATTGGGTGTTAAGCCACGGATCAATGGTAGGTATGATACAAGAGAAGTTGAATCATCGGATCACTTTATGTCTAAAACATATCGTGACCATCAGATTAAAATATTTACAAATCGATACTAATGCATACTAAATAAACACACTTTACCTAATGGATATATTACACAAGTTGATCTTACCTAACTCCTAACTGTCTAAATATCCTAAGATCTAGAAGGTATCTACTAAGATAATATGCCTATGGAGGTTTCCTTTTATTGTTAATCTATTGTGCCTCCAAAAAATGGACATTTATCTAGATATATCATCATGTTCTCAACAATTCCACTCTTTCTTTTGTTCTCTCTAATGTTTTTTTTCATTTCAACTTAACCTCAATAAGAAACTAAAATATATAGAAAATGTGCACGTTGCTTGTGTTTCCGTATTAAGCAATTTGTTTTGAAAAGTTGAAAATCCATCGAATCTTGAGAAATCATGACCAAATTGCGAGTTTATGCAAATTTAATCTAATATAAAAGAATTTAAATTAAATATATACATATATTTCTATTATATTAGAATTTGAGATAATTATGGTTTTGAAAATATTAGATACGCTAGGATTGTTGGAATATTGGACAATACTGAGAGGGAGGATGAATCAGTGTTGATAAATTCTAACAATTAAATCCACTTTTAACTTATTCATTAACACACATGATCATTAAGATACAAAGAACACAACTTTTATCGTGGAAGCCCAATTGGGAAAACCACAAACACTTTCTGTAACAGTAAAATTATATTTACAATTGTTTTTGCAAGCTACAAATTGCTCAAGACTTCAATCCCCATGTTTCTTAGCTACAACTAAAAGATGCTACTGATTTTTTCCTGTTACAACAAACAAGGTTGCTACAACACCCTAGTTTCTTCCTACTACAACATACAAGGATGCTACAACACCCTTTTTACCAGCTACTACTATAAGGAGGCTATGACTCCCTAGTTTATTAGCTACCACTAAAAGGATGCTTTGACACCCCATTTAACAAAAACTACTAGAAGGAGGCTACAAACCCCTTGCAAGAATGTAGCCTGCCCTAGCACCACTGTGCCACCCTAATATGTTTTTATCAAAATTCCAGATCTTCTTATGTCTTCAATTACTTCACTGGTTTCTCATCACTTCCTTGGTCTCGGTCTTCTGCTATTGTTGCTACATAAATATAGAATGCATAGACACGTAAGTTACAATTCATACATATGATTTATATCTTTTATTAGTAAAAACATTCATCCAATATTCACGTCTCTTCAACATCAAACACACCCCTTCATAAAATGTGCCTCTTCCTTTATTTTGTTTTAATCTATCAATCATGCCTTGTTTATTTTAACTCTATTCAATTAATTTTTCTTCTTCCTTAAATAATATAGTCACATCCCTTCGTATTAATCATAACTCTATCTATTATTAATAAAATCTTCTTAAGAATTAATATTATTCACCTAACAATCACGTATATTCAGCGTGATTGTTTAGAAATTTCTCATTCGATTTTGGAGCGTCGAACAAAAATCCTTCTGCAATTGCCTTTTCGCAACAGAACTCCTTCCCCAATTTCCTTTCCACAGCCATCTTTTGGCAACATGTCTTTCTGCTTCCATAATTATCTTTTATCAACAACCTTTCCGCATTTATCTTTTCGCAAATTGTCTTTCTGCAATTAACCTTCCACTACGATATTTACGCAATATGTGGGAACTCCTTCCTTCCGGAATTGCGGGTTGTGGGTTTGTCGGTATTCCTTTCAAATTTTTTGAACCAGGCTTCCGCATTTACCCTTTCTGCAAAAATATTTCCACAACCGTCCATTCTGCAGTCTGTGGTAACTCCTTCCTTCCATAATTGCAGATTACGGGTTGTGGTTCTTCCTTTCAACTTTTTCAAACCAGGATTCAACATTTACCCTTTCTACAATGATCTTTCCGCAATCATCCTTTCCACAATCTGCAAGAAATCTTTTGTTCCACAATTTTGGATTGCATGATGTGGGGCTGCCTTTCAACTTTTTCCAAAATGGGCTTCCACAATATCCTGCCACAAATCTCTTTCCACAACCACTGTGAACCGTCGATCACTTATGGAATCCTCCTCATCGGTTAATCAGATAGAAAACACAAAAATTCGCTTTGGCATTCCATAATTCTATCTTTCATGCACATTTACTTTTTTGGATCCTTTCCTCCTCGTCAATCTATCTTCTCTCCTTTGATCTGGACCGCATACTTTGTCTAATTTACTATTTTCTTTGCAATGATACCATGGTCAAATAGCCACTTCAACACGTTATAGTTTGACAAGATGGGGTGGGAATTTTCCTTAACCTATGAATCATGGCTAACATTTACTTATGTTAGTTTTGACTAATATTTTCATTGCACCGAGAGGCGCTCTACAGCCCAGTATGGGGGAGATCTTGTCACGTGATGTAACGTTACTAACATGTCGGCAAAAAATAATAGTGAAAATGAATATTATGGGGGAGATCTTGTCACGTGATGTAACGTTACTAACATGTCGGCAAAAAATAATAGTGAAAGTGAATATTATGGAGGAGATCTTGTCACGTGATGTAACATTACTAACATGTTGGCAAAAAATAATAGTGAAAGTGAATATTATGGGGGAGATCTTGTCATGTGATGTAACGTTACTAACATGTCGGCATAAAATAATAGTGAAAGTGAATATTATGGGAGAGATCTTGTCACGTGGTGTAACGTTACTAACATGTCGGCAAAAAATAATAGTGAAAGTGAATATTATGGGGGAGATCTTGTCACGTGATGTAACGTTACTAACATGTCGGCAAAAAATAATAGTGAAAATGAATATTATGGGGGAGATCTTGTCACGTGATGTAACGTTACTAACATGTTGGCAAAAAATAATAGTGAAAGTGAATATTATGGGAGAGATCTTGTAACGTGATGTAAATTTACTAACATGTCGGCTAAAAATAATAATGAAAGCGAATATTATGGGAGAGATCTTGTAACATGATGTAAAATTTGCAATATTGAATAACTAATGTAAAAAGTAGTAAATATTTTGTAGGGCTAATAATGTAAAGTCATAACGTTTCAAAAAATACACTCCCTATATTAATACAAACAAAAAAAAATAATATGCATTACATTATACAAGAAAGTGTCTGGAGAAGTGCGTCTCAGTAAATCTCTGTCAGTAGATGTGATTATTATGAGACTCCCACGCCCCACCGAATCAATATCTAAAAGATCATTGATTTGATCAATGTGATCAACACCATCGAAAACAAGTAAAAGTCGAAAACTTTGTATGATACGCTTCCCCTCTTCGGTATTGCCCATATGCTGCAAAGCCTGATTAACCAAACACGCCACTAAAAAGCTCACTTGTACATCTATTTTCCCGACATCAGACAGAAAACATGACCTGTCATTCAAAAGAAAATATGGAAGGCACAAGTTGTAGACATATTTAGCCAGAGTTGACTTTCCAGATCCACTCATTCCCCCAATCCGTACAATCTTTGTGTTTCCCAACTTGTTTTGTTCCAGAATTTCTTTCAAATCCTGTCGCGCTTGGTAGAGGCCAACTGGGTATTTGGCGATAACTAGTGATTCCCGTTTAATTAATACCTCTTCTAATACAATGCTTACAATTTCTTTCATTGTCTCCCATAGGTCACTGAAAAAAACAAATAAACATATAGATCAGATTTATTGAACATGGTTAGGATTTGGAAAAGTTGAACGGATATATATATATATATATATATAAAGTGAGAAATGAGTAAAGGGTGGATTCACCTTTCCTTACTTTTAACCAGCTTGCCAGAAAGAAATGAGGCGTCCTTCAGGGCCTTCTTCCATTCTTCTATATGTGCAAGGGACACTCTGCCTTTGCTATTGTGTTTTTCAAAGGCAGCTTTATAAGCTCCGTTCTCAATGTGGCGAAGATGAGAAGGCTCAATGTCCCAGAACACCGGAATAATCTTCTTATTGGAATTATGTACTGATTTCAAAATCATACAAAGTTCATCTAAGCACCACTTCAATTGAGCATAGCTCTTAGAAAAAATGGTAATATGAACTGAGGCACTCTGAATGGCAGCCTCGATTGCATTTATGTTTTGATCTCCTGTACGAATCTCCTTTTTGTCGAGGAAGACGCTAAGCCGGAAGTGATCTGTGAGTACACCATGGATGAGGCTAGCAAGGATATTCTTGGAGTCACGTCCCCTGTGATTTAGGAAGACCTGGTATTCAGTTGGCATTGGCCCTTGCTCCATTATAAGTATCACTTCCTCCCGATAGAAGAGCGGGCAGAATGATGCTGGAGCACTGCAAAACGTTTAAAAAAATGAGCTTAGATATTCATAAGAGCAAGAATCTGCCACAGCTAATTATAAAAGAGTACATGTTAGAACCTCATTCTGATAGGAACTTAAATATCATGATAGGCCAGCGTGCCTCAAAAATAATTTATTTATTAATTTATTTTAATTTAGCCTCAATATTTAATTCCTTGTTTGTCATTCACAAATACCAAATGACATGCAGCATGTAAATATTTTCCACCGAACGAGACAAAGCAGTTGGACGAGGAAACCACATACAGATTTGTAAATTTCTAAAATGAATATTTCCCTAAACAAACACCATCTACACTGCCACACCCGCTATAAATTGCCACACAATGTTCATAAGTCGAATATGAAGTCACACCGACTTGGATATAAAACTAAACATTTCACAATTTTGAAGTGGAGACTGATGCAATGGAATCGTGATCTATTAAACTCACTGGAACATCTTAGCCAATAGAATAGCTATATGTCATTAAAAAAAAGTGGTAGGAAGAACATAAGAAAAGAATTTGTTGGAAATGAAAAAATACTCTAATGACTTTTATATTAAAGAGTTTTAATTGATAACAAAATCAAAATCCAAAGATCATAAAGTAGTTTTTTAATTTATTGCGCCAAAACTTGCTCAAAACGTGCTTATTGGTTCTTTTTACTGCAATGGTTCTCTCTTTTCTCATGTAATTGGCATAATACTACAGACTAAGTTGCGGCAATGCTACATTTTGTTAGGGTTTGCAGTTCTTTGTATAGCTTCTTTTTTATTATTTATGAATAAATTGTTTGCTGTGGTTAATCCCCCTTTACATATACTGTAAAAAAATGCAGTCTATTAGTAAATGGGTTCCATGCTCTATAATGTGAGCATTTTCTCATGTGTTCGAATGCTAGCAAAGTTGTTGCAGATACTCCCAAAATTCCGAGCCATGAACCTGCTCACAAAAACTGATAGGGCGTTGAAAAGACGTTAATACTAGGTTGAACATTCTTATTAAAACAAGGTTGAAACGTTGATGTTGTAGGTAAATCTTCGAGAAACATGGCCATTCTATGCGAGGCTGTTGGAGTTGGATTACTAGACATTGCTATATGCATTGCTAGCCTTTGGTAGAATTTTCTTCAATAAAGTTTTCGAAGTTACTTTTAACGTTATAGAAATACCATCAACAACATAAATGTTTCTTTTATAGACTTGAAAGATGATTTGGCAAAGTTTCTTTAAAATTGAATGAGGAATGAAACTCAGAAAGAGACCGTGTTGAGTAATTTTAAAAAGGAATGAACAATGAAATTCAAAGAGATACAGTATTGAGTAATTTTAAAAATGAATTCAGAATGAAATTTAAAGAGAGACAGTATTAAATATATATGTTTTTTCAAAAACCTGAAATTAAAATGAGTTAATTTTTTTTTAAATGAATGAAAAATGAAATACAAAGAGAGGCAGTACACTGACCTCTATACAATATTATTAAAAATAAATGAAAAATGAAATTCAAAATGAGGAAGAACACTCTCAAATAGGTAAAAATAATAATAAGCATAAAAATGTGAATACAAATGGGAAAATGTTTCTATTTATATCATAATTTTGAGATATTTAATTTTAAAGATAGTTTTATTAATAAATATATTTTTAAAACAATACATATAAATTTAAAATGTTTATATTTATATCATAATTATAATTTTGAAATATTTAATTTAAAAGATAGTTTTATTAATAAATATATTTTTGAAATTTGCATATATATTTAAGAATTAATTCTTATTCAGTTCCAAGATAATATAATAATACATTATATGTAAATAATAGTAAGAAGTTTAGAATTCATTGATTTATCTTATAATTGAAACTACCATCCATTCTCTTTAGCTGCTGCAGCCATGGCTGCACTTTTGCATGGTATTTCATTCACGGGCTTCAAGAATGGAAGTTACAGTGGGACACCATTGCTCTTACGCAGAGCTACTCCAAATCGTCTTTTTTTTCTTAACAGTGAGATTTCTATGATTTCCTATCCGCATTTCATTTAATGGCCCCATTCAGTACGCATTATTGAATTTACATGTTTAACATTAGTTGATTCCTCGTCTTTAAACGGTGGCAATACTTTGTCTCAGTGAGAAATATCACCGTCAGAGCAGCACTGACAGACACAAATCAAGGTTATGCTCTCATGCCATGTTTTCCAAATATTGCTACTTTAATTTATATTGAAATTCCCATGAGGGCCCTAAATAGTCTATCTCAGTGGTTTTGAATGGCAGAAGAGGTTTGCACCTCGGGAGATTTGATCCCTCTCGACGCTTGATAGAGCCTAGGATTTGGATATTAAATAGTCAATTTCCAAACACTAGTACAAAATGAGGAATTAGCTACTAGGTGACTAAAAAATCTAGTCACCACAGGTTTTCCAAGTGATTTACCACTAAATATGAGCAATTTTGATTGACTCAACTATAAACGACTAAAATTAATGACTAATTTAGTCACCAGTTAACAAATATGACTAGATAATAAGTGATTGAGTTAAAAATGACTAAAATAAATGACTAATTTAGTCACGACATAAAAAATGACTAGCTAGAAGAATATGAATTAGTCATTTATGTTAGTCATTTTTAATTGTGTCATGGAAAATTGCAAATTTGGCAATGAAGAGTAATTTTTGTAAGTTGTCTACCTTCTATTAGTAATATTAGTGCCATGCACCTCGATATTCAAAGATCCAGCAAAGCAATTGCATGAACTTTTAGCCTTATGGGGGCTTTTATGGTTCGTAAAAAAAATAAATTCTCTAGCTTTCTATTTTTGGCGAATCAAAGGTCATGATAATTGATTGGGCCAAAGGTCTCACCAAGTTGTAGTCACTAAGTTATATATGATTGTTGGTTGAAAAGGATTGGGCTCCTAAAGAATTGTTTTCTTTCTTTATCCTTTAGGCACATGTACAGGGAGTTCAATTCTGATGCAGACCTACTGTGTTGAATACTTAGGCTAAGAGGACTAGATTTACAAGTAATTTGTCCGAATCTAAGAATATGCTTGAAGACACATCTAAGAAGAGTAAATGGAATTGGAATTCAGGCAATTCTAAACATGGTGATGAGATTGGTGTCAGTGGACAGAAATTGAAACTGACAAATATTGGTATTGAGCTTCACGTTGGGTCTCCACTGCCTTCAGAATGACATCAATGTTTAGACCTTCAGTTTTGTTCTGTGTTTTTCTTGATTATCTATTGTGTTTTTTTTCTATTCATGTTTTATTTTTATTTTTTGTGGATGTGGTGGAGATTAAATGGCTAGATCATAATTCCCTTACATTAACAGAGGAATGCTACACCTGCAGATGCACTATAATAGGCCATAAGGATCAAATCTATTATTGGATATCCTGTGATTTTCACAAGTTGCAGCCCCGAAAATAGGTCAGACCTGCCCAGGTTCATAATAATATTCCTATGTTTAGAGATAAAACTCAGGAACTAGCAATTCAAGGGTTGGTAGACCAAAAATGTTGTGTATAGGATTTCAGACTAAAGGTTATAATATCTAATAATTTCCTTGATTCAAGGTTCAAGGGAGGGACCTGGACTCTTTACTTTCCCTACGGGACCCCTTCCAGAAACACGTACGAGAGGAGTTGTGCAAGTCTTTACCTGCTGTTGCACCTCTTTTTTTGTATTAAAGTATAATGCTTTCGCAAATACTAAAACTGCGTAATCTGCTTAATATTTTTATATTTGTAAGATTCATGAGTAGCCCCAAGGAATTGTAAGACTCATTGATTAACTTTGGGGATTACAACAATCTCATAAGGAAATAAGCCTTCCATTACTCAAAGAATCCAACCTTTTAACATACTAATTCAGAATATATACAAAAGGAGAAGGAAACTAAATATAGAATTAGAAAGTTAATTCCTAAATTTATGCTAACAATCTGACAGCTTCACAAGATATCCTAAATGAATTCAACTGCATTCTATCCTATTTCTAACTTAACTCTTCCATTGACAGCAAAGCTAACTCGATTCTTTCCAGAACTAGTTCACTAAATTGATTACCACTAACCTAAACATATGGAGAATATTTAATTAAGGGAAACCCACTCCCTTTTGTAAAATTTAGAATCTTAATTTTCGAATGGCCACGTTGCAATTTAAGAGTGATTCCCCTGCATCATTTATCCTTAGTAAAATATCTAGAGTAACCTTGGTAAGCAACACTACAACTTTGGGAGAAGAGAGGTCTGTAGTGCTTTGGAGCATATAAACCAAATTGTCAAAGAAAGAGCTAGTACTAATTTGTCAGGTGTGAGAGGTGTGAGTACCTCCTAAATGCATACTAATTTGCCATATGTGAGAGGAAGTGATGTTTTAATTTTAGTAAAAAATTAATGACGTATTTTTTATGTTTAGCTATTTCTATAAGTCAATGTTAATCTTTTCTTAATTTTTCTAGAATTTGAACTTTAATAAAAGTGGTTTCTAAACCCAAATTTTAATTGCAAGTAATATGGATACGGTGGGTGTATATTGCATAATGTCAGAGGGTGTCATTTATGATTTGTGTTTTTTTTTTAACAAAAACTGAAAAAAGGATTTTATAAAACAGGATGTGCACAGCCATTCATTATAGTAGTAGCAAGGAAAGGTAGTCCTGCAGATCAAAATTGGTGAATAGAAGGATTAACCTAAGATTTTTCCAAAAAACTGCATTCAAAACTCTACCAAAATAGCTAATGTCTTGGGTAGTATATACCCTTACATATTGTTTACATAAAAAGAGATAGAAAAACAAATATCCATAAAAAGAAAAGACAGATTAAGGGTTGCCTCTGAAGTGCCTGGGATGCACTACTGATTCTTCCTCCATTGGGTGCTCCACTTCTGCAGTTGCTCCATTCACTCTGCTTCCCTGATTCATGGTGATCAAACATTCAAGATCTTCCTGGATCCTGTCTACTTTACCCATCATCTCTCGAAGGTTACTTTCATTGTCATCAATCCGGGAGTCATGGTTATTGATTTGCAATGAAGTATAACTCACTGTTTCTCCCATGCTTTTGATTTCCCATGCTTTTTCTTTGTTGTCCATGACTCCAATTGCAACCATCTCATACAAGCGCGGCAGATTCTTCTTAATATCCATTATTCCTGCATTATTTCCAGCTTGTTCCATTCTTCCAGCTTCCGCAGAGATCTCAATGCAAGCAAACTGACTGTGCAAGGGACGAGCAGCAAGGGCACTGTCCAAAATTTCAACCAAGGGAAAACTAAGAAAACGTCTCAGAACTGTAAGCTCCTACTGCAACACAGTACCCTCGTGCCTTTCAGAGTAAGCCAATGTTTCCATAGCACCTTCCTGCCACCCAGTGCAGAGACAACCCAAGACTCGTCTCAAACTTCTAGAATGCGTAGACTTTAAACCCAGACCAGGGTCTGTAGACCAAGATGCAGAGGGGAAATAATTACAATGGCAATTGGAGAAGGTTGCTAGAGAAAGCCTCTCCTTCACAAAGGAATGAGTGAGAGGGAGAGTTTTCCATAGGATTCCCTGCAGCCTACCTCCTTCAATACCAGTCACTACATTCAAGAGGATGCACACAACTTCAAGAGAACCATAGAGGTCCGGAGCAGAGTAAAAATGCATGGCGCTGCAAGGGGACGGCATAAGGAAATGGGAAAAGTTAGAACAAGCGTGCGAGGGACAATAACATTTAACCGATCACTTGAATTTCTTAATGCCTGCTGAGTTCAAGGTGTTGAGAGGACAGGAGGGAGACCACATGGTCGAGGGAGAAGAGCTGACAGGATGGAGGAGTAAATGCTTGGAGCCACCGTGGAGGGAATGGAGGCTAGCTGCGTGGAAGGGAAATGGAGCGAGGTGAAGAAATGTGGAGGGGGGGATAAGAATAAGGAGAGGGGGGGAGAGAAAGGGATGAAGGGGGGATAGACAAGGAGTGGAGAGTGGAGAAGAGAATAGGAGGAAGAGAAGGGGGGGCTATGTGGCTTTCATTGAAATGGAGGAGGGATAAGTTCTTTATTAGAGAATTTCGAGTATTGAGAGGTCAGAAAGGGAGCTTCCAACACCGTATTTAAGGAATAAATTTGAGGACGGGGTGTTTTCCATCCTGGCTGTAATGACCTTGTGGGAGAGAGGCTCCCACATTAGCCATACTATCTGCTGCTGTATTATTATGCCGAAGGATTTCGAAAGCCTCATAGGTACTAGACATGAGAAGCTTGGCTTTTTCAAATAGGTGGCGACATTTGACAGCTCTAGTAGGGTATCTATTGATCAATTTGTAGATGACGTGCCTTGAATCTCTGAATATCAAGACCTTGTGAAGATTCTTAGTATTTAGAAGATGAAGACCCTGGATAAGGGCCAACCACTCATCTTCATTGTTAGTTTTGTTACCTAGCCCCCACACGAAGGTTTGTTCTACATATCCTCCAGGATTCAAGAGAATCCCCCCCACGCCTGACACCCCTGGACCATTTATGATTTGTGTTATATCCAGAAACCTACATCCATTTTTCAACAGTGCTCACAAGTGTTTGTCGATCCCAAGAGTTAATACACTCGATGTTTATACTTCATGTATAAGTCAATGTGATCAGGTGGTGATGCTGTTAATCAATCCAAGTATGCGTAAAGATCAGTTGATGCCGATTCTCATTATGCTACTCCATGCAGTCGATCACAGAGTTGATATAGGAGTCGATGCCTTCTTATGAAAGGAAATATTTGTTAGAATATTTTTATTGAGGGCGATTCTTACAAACCTTGGTGCCATGATCAGTTTTATCTCCGGGTGCCTATTTCAAATGTGGAACTTGCCTTTATACATATTATTTATACTAGTAACTTTCTTTACCATTTTTTATTGTTCGACCTCTTTTCTTATATATTACTTTCTTTGAGAAGGAGATAACTAGTTAGTTAATATAGGTCCCATTTTGCCTTGTTTCCTGGTTTCTCTTTCAAATGACATTCCTTGACGGGTAGATTCAGAAGGTAGTGCAACCAAGAGCCAATTGGTTCATGGTAGAAAGGAATTTATGCTACGAGGAATAGCCAGTCTCTTTACCAAGATGGTGCTAGTAGATTGATTTCTCGGAGTGAACCATTAAACTAGAGGAATTGGGGAGTACAGATGTTGAGGGAACTCATTGGGGCAGTACGGTACAATATTACATAGCATGAGTGAAAGAAACCTTCAATTAAATAGAATTAGAATATAGATTTGATATGCGTGGCTTACACCCAACTAGGAATGGGCTAGCAGATTATAATAATTGGCTGGGCAGTCTACCCCATACCAATTGGCTTTACCCAGTATACCATACTACTAGAATACCAACCATTACAACAAGCCTACCATACACAGGAATACTACCTGCCCCATAGTCTTTTCTTTGTCCCACATCCCACCTCTCTACTAGACATTACTACTTACCTGATTCTTTGTTCATTTAACCTAGTCCACACAGTAAAACAAAAAATAAAAAAAATAAAAAAAATTATATAATAAAATAATTAAAAAAAAAACAAATGTATATAACTTATATAAACAAATAAAAAAATAAAACAAACCAAACCACTATAAACATAATTTATGAAAAAAAATAATAAAAAAATATACATATATATACCTAAAAAAACTGAAAAAAAAACCATTATCCAAATTAAATAATAAAAATAAAAAAATATATATGAAAACACACAAATATTTTGTTTTCATGGTAGGTCAAACGGTCTTGACCCAACTACAACAGCAATGGCATTTCGATTTTCCTTACCATCCTTCAATTCCGACAATTTAGATTGCTGCTCAACCTGCTACTTCTTGTTAAATGGCCTAACCGTTCGCACCAAACATTGGAGGGTTTGGTGGGTTTTGGATATGGATATTGGTCATACCCATTGAGGAGTTTGGGATTGATATTAACCACGGTTGATTTCACAATTTCTCTATTTAATTGCCATATCTGCCATGGATAAAGCAGCATTGGAGAGAACCTGGAGACTTTTGAAGAGGCGGGCCATGAATTCTGCACCTCTGGCATCAACACCACCTTCTTTGCTTACAAAATCCCTGGTAAGTACTGTGAATTGATAAATTTTTAGTGAATGTTGGATAAAAACCCTGTCCTGCCCCTCACCAGAGAGTTTCCATCCATCATGATTTTGGAGAATTAAATTTTTAGTGAGTAAACAGCCCTCACCTTCCAGCACTAGGCTCTTTCTGTTGTGCCCTCGGTATCCTCACTAAGCTCTGGATAGACCTCTGCCAGCGTTTAAAAAGGGATTTGTCTGCACTTTAGGGTATTTTCTTCCCCCTTTCTAGCCACAAGGGCTGCCCTTACAGTGGCAGCACACCCTATACAGTGTCTGCCCTGCCATTTTCCCATCATTTCAATCCTCTAACCCTACGCAACAAGCATAGTAACATTCGTTAGAAGGTTACTTTTTATTGGTTTTATTTGTTACTGAATGTAAGACTACTACTACCCTTGTTTGCAGGCATATATATTAGACTATATAAACACTACACTGTAATCTTGGTTTCAAAAGTTAATTTTGATGGTTAGCTAGTGTTGTAACACAAGAACGACTGATTTAAAACTTATTTTCAAATTTATATCAGACAGTATGTAATGGTGTTATCTTGGACATAATCATAGTTTACACTTTGAATATTACATATGCTTTCTAATACTCTATGGCTGATGGTAAACAATCACTTAAAGATTTTGTTTAAGAACCTATTTGCAAGTATACATACTGATTTGTTTTTCCTAAACTAGACAATCACATAATTAGTTCAAGTTCATACTATACACTGCTGTATGCACAGAGTGGTGAGTGTGTTTGAAATGATAAAACCAATGTATGGACTTATGCTTAAATAGTGGATGGTTACTGCTACCTTCATAGCTGATATATCATTGAATTCACACTGCTTTACCGTTGCGATACTGCAGTACCTTGGGATCCTATATGTTGTACCTGCAATGAGTGACATTTCAAACTTGCTATATGATACATGGAAGATCTAAAACTGAAAATTGGAATGCTCTACTGAAGTAGATGTACTAACCGCACTTACACTATTCAAGTTCACACTCAGACTGTATTTTCTTCATTCCTTGAATTGACTCCAATAAGGCACTGGTCACTAACCATCTTCAGAGAAGACATTATTTGGTGTTTTAGTGTCCTTATAGACTCACACTAGGGCTCTCTCCTAGGAGGTTTCGACTTCCAAAGAAGTTTGGAGAAGTGGCTAAGGTAACAGTGGTCACTTTCTCCTTCATATGTTTATCGGTGAGTAGCCTGCTAGTTAATCTGGTAATAGCTTGAAATCAGAGATCTGATCTAAGAGAAAAATTGAAAGGCAGGAATATGTCTAGCTTTGAAGAATTGTGCATTTGTGGCCTACCAGATTCCTTAAATGATTAAGTAAGGTAAAGCTGTAATTTCTCTTTAAAAGAAATAGATTTCTAACTCCCTAAAGAAAAAATTAAAAAGAATTAGTTGAGGAAGTTGAAGTAGCTTTCTCTCTCCCTAAATTAAGCTCTGGTGGATGTTGCCTGGCTCCTTAAATAAGTCTTTAAGCTTGGGATCTATTTATTCCCAGATCATCTATTTGACAAGGGACACCTTGCTCAGCAGGCTTTCTATGGCTTGAAATCAGAGATTTGATCTTAGATAAAACTTGAAAGGTAGGAATATGTCTAGCTTCGAAGAATTGTGCATTTGTGGCCATCCAGATTCCCTAAATGATTAAGCAAGGTAAATCTTTAATTTCTCTTTAAAATAAATATAGCTTTCTAGCACCCTAAAGAAAAAATTGAACTGAATTAGTTGAGGATTCTAGTAAAATTGTCGAGGTCCTTGCAATGAAAATGGATAATATCAACGCCATTTTTCCTTATCAAGCAGTGGAGTATATCATTCCAAGCCCACTAGTTTATGCATGGGAATTTATAAATTTATATCCAATGGCAAGTTAATGTAGTCTTATAATCAACTACAAACTGGCATCCTAGGCCTTCTTGTTGTCATGCACTTAAATATCAATAAAGAAGTAGCTATATTGAGATGAGAAATAGCAGTTTCAAGATTATAGTAATATAATTTACATAGCCATTGAAGGATGGGTTAAGGCTGTTTTGCTGAAGCTGGGTAAATAAATACTTAAGCAAAACTATGAAAAACAAACTTCAGATATATCAAGATCTCAATCCAAGCATCATCAAAGCTCTAATAACATGTAAAGAAATCTAAAATCAATGCACAATTTTGATTTACACATATATAGTATATAAAATGTATTAAAGATGGATTTATCCCAAATGAGGGTACAGCCATATATTTGTATAGTTCTCCTGTGATACACTGAAGGCCTTCACAAGGCTGAAGTGCAAGTTAGGAATCCTGGTCTAGCCCCTAATAAGGTACATATGGTACCCATGTTATCCATGTGCTATTTATAAAAGCTATATATCTATCTTTTTTGTATTTCTTATAAGCCATGCTGTCCATGCATATTGATTTTGTGGGGGTCATGTTTCTAGGCGTTCCCATTTCGGAAACTTTTACACATTTCCATGTTTTGTGCAACTAAGATTTATATTATGATTCATAATCTATATATTAAAGTGTAAATTAGAATATTTATTATTTAGTAGTTAAAATTGAAGGAATTAGCTATTTTTTTATACAAGTACAGTATATTTAAAATGTATATATATAGATATAACATGAGCTATATATTGAATTTTATATTTTCTAAAAATTTATATGTATTTTATCTAAAAATTATAAATAGTCTGATTGAATAAGAGTTTGACTTTCTGTAAAGTAAGGAAGCAGGTTAACGACCCAATACCCGGAGGCATCTGGCAGCTGCAGAAGTATGCCTTCATATCTGCGACTAGTGGGTTATTTCAGGTGGACAGTTTATGTCAGCATATAATGATGCAGCTGCATGTTGGGGTATCAAATTTCAATAGAGGCTAGGCTGGTAGCCCCGAGTATTGTAGGCTTTTTCTTGCTTTAGGAAAAAAATAAATATATGTTTACATTATATGTACCTACTGTCTCCTCACCATATCCGGATCCTGGATTTATGAAAATATCATGGATCCATATCCAGATCTGCATCTGCAACCATATTCAGACCCGTATCAGAATCCTGGTAGCTTAGAAAGTTAGAACCAGACAAGTAGAACTCCATTAAAATAGGTGATAGGAAAAAATAGTTCTGATACAATTTCAAATACACATGTCACACACCCTGAGGTGCTAAAGGGGACTTGACATAATAGTCACTACTCAAGACCTTATTGACCTATGAAAGAAACTGGACTGTAGCTGTTAAACTTAGAAATTGGATGAAGAAGGAAGAAAATAAATTTTGCAGAAGAGAAAGGACTTTGGAGTCTGGACATCGATGATCTGCTCCTATATTTATGCTTGAGGCTGAGGTTTTTGCTAAATTTGACTTTCTTTTCTCTCCTCAAAGCTGGTAAAAAAATGGATTTCTTGTCATAAATTGCTAAAATAACCTTGGAAAAAAACACCAGAAAATATTTTCAAAAGCAGTGCTGAACTTGCCTCCTTAAATCCAATGGTCCCCAATTCTTTGGGACATGTGGGCACGGAAACACACATTGGGGGCATGTGGAGACCACTCCGAAATTTTGGAAAATGCTGAGCTCTTCAAAATTATGAAAAATAGATAGTTTGTACAAATCCCAACATATTAACAATTTAACATTTAAATTCTTCATCCCATCACCATGTACATACTAAAACTTAAAAGCAAATAATAAATACAAAATAGTAAATTCATCATTGTAACACGGTTGTCAATTCCTCATCGATTCATGAATCATTTATTATTCGAGTATTTGAATTTCACATTGTTAAATTCTAAATTTATAATACATGCACATTTTCCATTATAACTTTGAATCATAGGCATAAACAGTAGATGGAAATTTAAAATATTAAAATCATAAAATTGAATTGATGAAAAACAGGGAAAATTCCAACTGCTGTTCACACACCGCCACAGAGAATTTTCGTCGAACAGTTTATGAACGACTGATATCAGTCAATAATAATAAGCCAGCCACATTATACTTCACCCAAGCATAAGTAAACCTTTTCTAGCACTGATATACTATCCATAAATACAATTTGCAGTGGAAGAATAAGATAAATAAACAGACTGTAAACACAGTTAATGCACAGGAATTTTGGTCAAAAAATAATCCCTGGAGAAACCCCATGGCTTGGGGAAAACCAGTCAAGAGAGTTTATTTTATTGAGCTTCGTATGAAAATTTCAAAGATTACAACTAGCTGTAACAGCAATAATTTAAGACTGTCGTATGCCTTTAAAGCCATGCCCCAGCACCCAGAAATCTGAGCCAACTTGACTGTACGGGCTGTCAGTTCAAGTACAGCTGTACGGACTGCTACAGTCACCTTAAACAGCATGCCAAACTGAGAAATAAAGTGCAGACATGATAGAATTACCTCTGCTATTAATGACCTCGATTTCCATGCATATAACTTAGCCTAGAAATCTGTTCCTTCAAGTCTACAGTAAGGCCTGTCACCATCAGTAGTATGGCCTGTCATAAAATTCAGCAGTACAGTTCTTTTTTGCTGTTACAGTCTTGTCTTGGGAGTTGTGCCATCCCAATTCTCTTGGGAAGTGTTCCCTTTCTCAAACTATAAATCTGGAAATGCATGCCAAATCTCTGCCTTCTTCCTCTTGTTGAAGTGCGTGCTAACTGGCTGCATCTTCCATACTCTTCTTCTCCATCTCTTTTGAGTTTAATCTCTCTCTCTCTCTTTCTTGGAACTTGTGCCTCTCCTCAGATTATATTAAAGTTCAATTTATATTCTGAAAATTACAGGTCTGTTATACAGAAAATTAGATAAAATACATAATTGAAAATGAGGGTTTAAGGATCTAAAAATCAATCTTAAATTCATATTTCTTTGCTGGAAATTTACATATTGTTGGAGCAAAAAATAAAGGGATTTTTCATTGTTCTCATCTCTTTTAAACGAGCATAACTATGACAGTCCTTGCATTTCTGGAGAAAGAATATCTTCCTGTGAAATCATGTCTAGTTGCTTCTCCTAGCTACCACCATCACCTTCGTCCCATACAGAATCTGACATTTGAGTGTCTACTTGACCAAGAGCAATGCTTGCTTCATGCTGAGATTGAACAAAAGGATCAAAATCTCTCCTTTCAGGGGGCATTATCATCGTGCTTTGATGCTTGCCTCTTTTCCCTTCTCTTCTATCCCGGGACCCCAAAAAGTTGCTAGTTCTCATCCTTTCTGTCTCCATGTTGCTCAGAGAAATATACTGCTGGGAATTTGGGAGGAGGAACTATTTATAGGACCAATTATTCTATAATAACCTATTGTA
>LPNX011141834.1:35603-80415 GCA_001517045.1 Pseudotsuga menziesii | reverse complement strand
TGTTCTTGTTCTATAATAAAGGGAAATTTCCTCTTGCAAAATATCTTGCAACTTCTTCTTTTCCTCCATTGTAGCTATACCTAGCTAAAATAAATGAGAACATATTTGTATATTGGCAGAATCTCAGAAACTTGATTCGAGGTTTCAGGTATATGTCATATTTGTTTATAGGTTGCACACATGTACAAATGAATGCCAAAGAGAAGAAAAAATGAGAAGATACACTTTTATTATTGAATACTTTTCTCTTACAAATATAACATCTTGATTCACACATTTATAGCATGGTGGTTTAGACACCTAGCCTTTAAGTTTTCATTTGGTCACATGTCATAACATTAACGTTAAACAAATTTGTGTGTTGTTAATATTGCAATATGCCATTTTTTCAAAGAAAAAAATCTCCATTTCTATTCCCCATGAAAATTGAAATCACATTTATGAGGTGTTTTCTGCACTTTTCTGAAAATCGTCAAAAAACAACTCCAGAGTCCAGTCTATCAGTATATACTCTATAGTGTCCAGAGTATGCCCTTGGGCCTTATTGATTCCTATTATCTAATAGCTTTGTACTTTGTTCCAGACCTGTTCCCTGAGAGCCTCTTTGCATCTAAGCATATCTTCCCTATTCTTCAAAAGAGGAATTAGATTCCATGAGTACTCCCAAAATTTTCTAATTTTGTACTTCAAATTTTAAAGGCATGTTATTAAATTAGATATTTCCCCTTGACAATATTATTATAGATAGTCAGAGATACATTTTGATTTCATCATTTTTATGTGAGAAATTTATGTTTTTACTTGAAAGAAATGAAAATTATGTTTTTATGTTATCTTGCATTTTCACAGTTGTACCTATGTGTTTCTGGTATTACTATTGCGGTTATTTACTGTCCTTGGATGCTTCAAAATTAACACAGGGACCTTTGGGAGTGTTAAGTTGAAAGAAATGAAAATTATGTTTTTACTTTATCTTGCATTGTCATAGCTGTACCTATGTGTTTCTGGTATTACTATTGCTGTTATTTACTGTCCTTGGATGCTTCAACATTAACACAGGGACCTTTGGGAGTGTTAAGTTGAAAGAAATGAAAATTATGTTTTTACTTTATCTTGCATTGTCACAACTGTACCTATGTGTTTCTAGTATTACTATTGCTGTTATTTACTATCCTTGGATGCTTCAACATTAACACAGGGACCTTTGGGAGTGTTAAGTTGAAAGAAAGGAAAATTATGCTATATATGTTACCACGTTCTTTTCTCCTTTACGTATGCTAGTTTAACTTGTTTGTTAATTTATTACTACTGTTGTTATTGATTGTCCTTGGATGCTTCAACTTTAACACAGGGACCTTTGGGAGTGTTAAGTTGAAAGAAATGAAAATTATGTTATATATGTTACCACGCTGTTTTTTCCTTTACATATGCTATTTTAACTTGTTCATTAATTTATTACTACTGTTGTTATTGATTGTCCTTGGAATCTTCAAATTTAACACAGGGACCTCTGGGAGTGTTAAGTTGAAAGAAATGACCTTCCTTATACGACGATGATAAAACTTAGAATTATTGTACATAACACATATGGACTATACCTTGAGAGAGAAGATAAAATTTTTACCCTTAGTCTTGTGGGTAAAATGTTTGTTTCCCCACCTTTATTGTACACATCGGTCTTGTGGGTATTGTGTGTGGGTCTTGTGGGTCTTGTCTATCAAACATGCTTTCTTATCCCTTGGCTTTAGGCATGTCTACAGGGAGCAGAATATGAGTGCAGACCGCTTATCCAAGGAAGCACTTGATATGAAGGCTGGTCTTCTCTCCTTCTCAGAACTCTGGGAAGGAGAAATTATTGAGGAAGGCTTGATACAACTCTTTTGACAGTTTTTTTTAGTATTTGTGGCATACTCATGTTTTTCCCTTTTTGAGTATGGGGTGTGTTTGTTCCACCCAAGAGGCCTCCTGGATAAGCGGTCTGGGCTCATTCTGTTCTCCCTGTGGTGATGCTTTTTCTGTCTTTCTTTGAGATTTTGAGTTTTGTGGGTGGAGAGTTTTTGGGTCGAGAGTTGGGTTGACAGCTACTGCAAATGCAAATATATTTTTATTTTTTTATATATTTTTTGAGGTTGACAGTATTGATCCATGACCTTGTGGACAGTATTTGTCTCACTCTGCCCTAAATGGGTCATAGCATCAACTGAATGGATATTTAGTTTTGACATTGAGGAATCATGCACATTGTTTCCCATAAGGTGTTCAATTAATTTTTCATGAGGGTTTATGGGTTGGTTTCTGATTTTTCTGGGAAAGTCAACTTCTTAAATCTCTCTCAGCGGTTTCATCTAGTGACAAATCCAAAACTATTCGTTTTTCCACTGACATGGCATTTTTCACAATGCTTTTACTTTATACTAGAGTGTAATGTGTAGTCAGTTAGGTGCAGTTGTTTGTAGCCAAAAAGGCCTAAAAAAATTAACTAAATCTATTTTGAATCTCATCAAGCTGGGTGTAGAACCTCGATTAGGGATTTTGAGTTTTGTGGGTGGAGAGCTGTTGGGTTGACAGCTGCTGCAAATGCAAATAGATTTTTTTGTTCTTTATATATGTTTTGAGGTTGACAGTATTGATCCGTGACCTTGTGGTTAGTATTTGTCTCACTCTGCCCTACAACTACCTATCTCTCTCTCTCTCTCTCTCTCAGGTATGTCCATTGTTTTGTTAGTGACTTGTCTCCTAAGAGACAAAGTGTGATCATATTATAAATCTGAGTATAGAAATTAAGGAAGGTCTAAACTACATTGTTTTCTTCTATTTGTCCATTTATAATATTTTTGCATGTGCTTGACTAATTCTATTCATACATATCCTAGGTAACTGTAATTGATGGATGTACATAGTTCTGATATGTAGTAATACTGGCTTGGTTTGGAGAAAAATGGGTCATAGCATCTCAACTGAATGGATATTTAGTTTTGACATTGAAGAATCATGCAAAAAAGAGTAAACAGAGCTCTATAATTGAATCCTCCTTAGATTCCTCCTTGGCCCTTATTTTGGCCTCCTCTATAGCTTGCATTTGTTATTGCTTCAACTAATATTTGGCTTCAAAAACATTTTTCTCTACATCTTCTCTTCTGGTGGCATCAACCTTTGTTTTTGCCTTTATTTTCTCCATGTTATTGCCAAATGATACTTGTCTGAATTCCACTGTTATTTTCATGTTAGCTTCTTAAATTGTATGCAACATTCTTCTTTGATTGTAATTTTCCATATTACTCAATACTTCATTTTATGTGAAAGCTCCTTGGAAAATTTCATCATGAGGATTGGGCTCATGTCTATACATTATAGCCAAGCTGGTTGATTTGAATTGTTCTTCAATAAATTTTATGTGATCGTGTGTCCTTAGGGTATCTACACTAATCAGCAGATTGGTCACTTTCTATTTTTAGATTCTGAGGATATATTTCTTGTTTTTAACTTCACAGGTTGGGTTCCGAATTGAACACCCACAAGAAGCCATAAATAAAATACAGGTGAGTCATAAAGAGCAGATTGAATTTTCTGAAGAATTTCAGGGCAGTGTCTCAATTAATATCTATTTCTAATTTATTTTCTTCATTAAGAGGCCATGCATGTGTTCTAGGGAATGACAAATAAAGCTCAGTTAGATATTATCTATATGAATTAGTCATTTAATAACAATGATAATGCACCCAGGATCCTTTGAAAATAATGTTTGTGGTTGTGGTTGTTTATAAAATAGTTATTCGGATTATATTTCTACCCTATTAGCACTGATGATGAGGATATCATCCAATTTTGTAATTGTTTCTTTTAAAACCCTCACCGATGGCGTTATAGTCCAAACTCACAAGGTGAAGATCTAAGAACAACTCAGAGAGGTTACCCACAACAATGTACATGCATAGGTAGAAGACTAGGTTTCCACTCTCATCCCATTTTGGGAAAAGTATTATAGGAACAAACTGCATCTAATATGTAATATAACATGTAAAAACTCTGGTTTTTGTATCCTTATACCTTTTTAATGGCCCTAGTGAAGCACAGTAGATTGAAAAAAAAGATGCTCACCCAATTGAAATCATGCCATGTGTTTACTACACGTGCTTTGATTTGTGCTGCTGGTAACATTACCACAACTTGTTGTGCCTGGAGATTGGTGTCACCCTTTGTCTGCAGCAGCATCTTGACCTTCGCTTCGGTGTTCCATATATTTACAGCTTAATGTTTCCTTGGTGTTGAAATCTGTCTATCATTTCAAGCTACTGTTTATGGTATCCATAACCACTGATATGCATTGCATTCAGCATATCTACAGTGTTCCCACGTCTTGTTTTAGGCACCCACTGTGCTGGTGACAATTTTCTGGCATTTTTTTGCCTGCAAAAACTGCCCATATTCTGTCTTTGATATTTTTGAGGTGTTGTCAGTTTGCAAACTTTCTAGATTTGTGGGTATCAGCCTTATTTTACATGAGCTTCATTCTCCATGGTTTCCATTAGAGGAAGCACAATTGAATCCTGCTTGGTTGTATCTTCCATCTGGGCCCTTGTTCACATTGATATCTCAGTTGACAATACAGGCATCTGGGCACTGCAGTCTGATCTATCTCTCCTTTCCATTTTCTCCACTACAGGGTGTTTTTTTATTCAAGGTTTTACTGTTATGCACAAAATCAACCTAGGCATCTATCTTGAACTGTCTGTAACTGTGTTTATCTCAATGGGTTACATGGTCTTTGTTCTGCAATTCCCACACAAGAATCAGTGCGTTCTCAAATTATGTCCATGCATGTTTCACACAGGTGATCTTCATGTATCCACTCTATGTTCATTTTCTTATGCTGCCATTTGACCCTTGCAGTGATGCCTTGATAAATGAAGATTGGTCCTGATCAATGCAGCCTTTTTTAACTTCAATTTTGAGGTCAAAAAATTCAATATTAACTGGTTGTTGCACTTTTGAACTTTTCAAATTATTAATGCCATTTTTTACTTTTCTAAAATCTTAGATATATTTGTACTTGCCTTGTTATACTTGGTGTCCAGACTTCTTATGGTCCAACGTTGTTCACCAATGATTGGCAGACTCTCAGAAACTTGATTCCAGGTTTCAGGTATATGTCATATTTGTTTATAGTTTGCACACATGTACAAATGAATTCCAAAGAGAAGAAAAAATGAGAAGATACACTTTTATTATTGAATACTTTTCTCTTACAAATATAACATCTTGATTCACACACTTATAGCATGGTGGTTTAGCCACCTAGACTTTAAATTTTCATTTGGTCACATGTCATAACATTAACGTTAAACACATTTGTGTGTTGTTAATATTGCAATATGCCATTTTTTCAAAGAAAAAAATCTCCATTTGTATTCCCCATGAAAATTGAAATCACATTTATGAGGTGTTTTCTACACTTTTCTGAAAGTCGTCAAAAAACAACTCTAGAGTCCAGTCTATCAGTCTATACTCTATAGTGTCTAGAGTATGCCCTTGGGCCTTATTGATTCCTGTTATCTAATAGCTTTGTACTTTGTTCCAGACCTGTTCCTTGAGAGCCTCTTTGCATCTAAGCATATCTTCCCTATTCTTCAAAAGAGGAATTAGATTCCATGAGTACTCCCAAAATTTTCTAATTATGTACTTCAAATTTTGAAGGCATGTTATTAAATTAGATATTTCCCCTTGACAATATTATTACAGATAGTCAGAGATACATTTTGATTTCATCATTTTTATGTGAGTTTTGAATTTTCCTATCTGCTTTTACATTTTAATGGCCATGCATGAATTGATCTTGTGCTATAGATAGGTTTAAGTTTAACTGTCTAAATCTTAAAAAAATTCAAGCATGTTTGCATAATTGGCTTCATATTTCATTACAGTACAAGAAGAGTTTGCTTTGATAGTGACCTAGTTTTACTCAAATGGCCTAGTTTTACTCAGATGATCGAAATTTTATTCTTATCTGATAATGTCTATAAAATTCGTTGACCCCCCAGGCACAAGAGAATGCAAAGATGCACTACACAAATGCCTAAATTCAGTGATGCTAATGATGTGTCTATAGGGATTTTGGAGAAGTTCCAAAAGCGCTTGAATGCTGTTCCTCCTAGAGTTCTCAATGTTTCATTATCAGGTGTTACTGCTGAGACATATAATGCTGATACACAGTTGTGGAGAAAGCACGTGAAAGGCTACAAAAGAATGAACAAATATATTGGGGAGAATAGATATCGCAATGTTATGGACATGAATGCAGGTCTTGGTGGCTTTGCAGCAGCACTTACATCCGACAAAGTTTGGGTTATGAATGTTCTCCCAACCATTGCAAAAAAGAATACACTTGGTGTGATATATGAAAGAGGCCTTATTGGAATTTATCAAGACTGGTATGGTTACCCTTCATTTCTCTTTTAATTTTTGGAAGGATTTAATTTTTGTTATAGAAATATAACCTATAGTTGGAGGACCACAATTCACAACAATATACATGCATAGGTAGAAGACTAGGTTTTCACTCTCATCCCATTTTGGGAAAAGGATTATAGGAACAAACTGCATCTAATATGTAATATAACATGTAAAAACTCTGGTTTTTGTATCCTTATACCTTTTTAATGGCCCTAGTGAAGCACAGTAGATTGACAGACAAGATGCTCACCCAATTGAAAGCATGCCATGTGTCTACTACATGATGCGCCAATAGATTCCATTCTATTTTAAAATGAGAGGATCCCTCCTCACCATATAACATAAAAATCATGGTTTTCATAAACCGATATGGGTATCTCAAGTATTGTGTAGAATACATCCAATTATTCTTTTCTAAGAAGGCCTTATATTCAGTCCACCAATCTTTCAATTTTTTTACTAGATTGAATTCCTTGGCTTTGTACTCATCCAGAAATGTTTTGTTCAATAGCACTTGAATTTTCTTCAGCTTGAACATTATTTTGAATGAATAGGGTTGTAAATAAGCTATGGAAACCCTACCTTCACTAATGACTAATCTCATTTCAAGATTAATGTGTCTGAATATCGATTTGACAACATCGTTATATGGTAATATTATTGGTTTGGCAGTAATCAAGTAAAGGATGTGCTTTCTAATATTTCAAAAAACCTCTAAGTCATCATGGTCCTTATGGAAGTCTTCATTGATGAACATTCTATACATGTATTTTGGAACTCAAGTTCATCTTGGAATCCAATTAAATGATTTGTATCCGTGAGCAACATTGGATCTGCGTCTTTCCAAGGGTTGGGACTTTCTTCAACTTCCCATTTTAAGGTAGCTTCCCTATTCCTTGTGCTTTTGACATTTTAAATAATAAATATCCTACAATAAAAAACGAAAATACAAATATTAAATCTTGTAGACATAATTATGTCAATAGGTGAGTTATGAACATAAATCAAGTCTACCTCAAGTTTCGAGCTAAAACAAATGAACTTTGAGAAACAAGATAGCAGGTGAACAAACTTGGCTTCTCTAGCAAGTTTACAAAGGATAATGGTGAATATTAATTGTGAAATACCTCCCTGAGTTGGTTAAGATTATTAATGACAACTATATATATGCACGGGTGGCAAAGTTTGGTGATAAGTCCTGTATTTTGTTTTTGGAATGATTTATGGAGTTTGAGGATATGCCCTTATTTGAAATCCTTATGGCATGCTTAGGTGGCAAGCTGGGGTGCATAACTTTTGAAGAGAAATGTTTTGACCATGTCATTTGCACCAAGGGATTCACATGAATCCCAAGTGCAGTTTTATTTGGCGCAAGGCGTGCCTGCTGTGATTGGTGTAATGGAAACACAACATCTTTCTTACCCTTCCCATAGTAGGGATCGAAATGTCAAGTTTTGCGAAATCATCCAACACAGCTCCTTGTTATTTACAATTCTCCACTGCGTAAATGACTACTTTCATAAATACTAGTTACTGGTAAGTTGTAATAGTAATAATTATGTAGTTTGTAGATTGATATCTATCATAAATTTGTTTGAATATCATCATTGTCAAGCAATAACAAATTCTTAAAGGGTGCTAGCTCAATGGTAGAGCGCTTGCCTAATTATAGGCAGGAGGTTGGTGGTTTGATTCCTCCATGCCCTATCATAAATTTGTGACTACAAAAATGACTAAATTCACATATATACGACTATTAGTAGCTAATTTCTCATATCTTAGTCGTATTTAGCTTAGTCATTAATATGTTAACATCTAGTAGTTTATTTAGTCATATATTTGGTCATTAATGGTTGCAATCAGTGACTAAATCAGCGACTAAATCAATGATTAACTCAGTGACTAAATCAATGACTAAATATGTGACTAAATCTGTGACTAAATCAATGACTAAATCATTAACTATCAATGACTAAAACAATGACTAAATCATTGACTATCAATGACTAAAGCATTGTCTATCAATGACTAAATCAGTGTCTATCAATGACCAAATCAATGACTAAATCAGTGACTACTAAGTGAAGCTATTAATGACTAGTGAAATATGACTAGCCATAAGATAGTGGTAATTTTCTACTATTAGTCACCGACTCAAAAATAGTCATTTATAGCCTGATTTTAGTCATTTTTTTAGTCATTAATTTCTCATTTTCTACTAGTGAAAGTTTCAAAAAATTGTCATACTTTTCCAGAATGATGTTAGATTCCAACATTGAATTCATGATAGCATCAAAACACCATCATGTGTCTTTTCAACATCATCACACATGCCACATCATCATGCATGCCATGTCATTACTCCTTTTTTATTACTTTGTCTTACACTGAGTTTGCTCTACCATCATGTCCTTGGTTATTCCTTTGTCATTACTAAACCCCTTTGAAATCAATGACAACTAAATTCAACATTACCCTCATTTGGAATTAATGGAAACATCTAATCATTTTCCCCCTTTGACAACAATGACAATGGTAACCTGCTATGCCCTTGCTGTAAACATATTAATAGAGAATTTCCTATCTTTCTTATTTTGACAACTTCCCTTGCCAATATATCTCCCTTTTTAAGAAATTTATCTTTTTTATTCTCTTCCTCTTGTTAACTGGACTTGGTACTAATCATTGTGTTATGATCTGGTTAACATCCTCATTTACTTTCTTGTAGCAAGTATTTGAAGAATAACATGGATGATTAGTTCATAGATTCCCCCTTTCAATGTTCCTCCCCTTTTTCAACATTTTATACATTTTGTGACAGAGTTTACATGCATCTTCCATAAACTTCTCTTTAAAAATGTATGATGTAACTTGCTCTTCTTAAGGAGTCTTCAATTCCATGAAATCAATTTATTATCCACATGTCCTTGTTCCTTTAGACATTGACCAGGGTTTAATTAGCTTCATTGTTACTATATTCTTCTTTGATAGCTTGCACCATAATTCCTTGGTCTGAGGTAAGAACAAGATTTGCTACAGGTTCATAAACATGCTTCTGAGAGACAAATTTTGAAGCAACTTCATCAAACTGATATGTGTTTTGAATACAAATTGTTCCTTCGCAATATTTACGACTACTTTTACTCATCCTGGCACTTTTTCAATAAATTGCATCTTTATCTTTCATATCAGCCTTGATTTTTCTTCCATTGTCAACAATTTTTGTAGTTAAAACTGGTTTTTAAAAGATTAGATCAAGAATGATTTCAACTCATAGAAATGACTGCTCATAATTGCCCTATCATACAATCCTTAACATTGTCTAAATGATACCCTTCATACTTGTTCTTGTATTAATCTTTACATGTTCTCATCAACCATGAAAACATGATTATCAAATACTCCAAGTGCGAAATGTGGAAGCTCATCCCAAAAAAATGTGACCAAATGAATACTTTTAGGATGGACAAAGTTTTTAATTTATGTGACATGCCTTCATATTCTGAGTAATAAGGATAATTTTCATATTCTATTGGATTACATAATTCATGGTCCTCATGGATCACACATTTTCATATTTTCATGTTACTTCATAGCTCTTACACTTGATCTATGTCAACCATACAACAGTCTTATCATTTAACCATGATCATCTCTTGTCTTCTCTAATTTCGATTTTAATTTTTTTACACTTGAACCATTTAGTGTGCTTGTCACATAGATGATTTATAGACAAAATATTTTTCTTCAATTTGTCACCACTACTCTACTTATTGTCTTTGATGAAGATATCCTTTTATAAAGTATTTCTTATGACTCTTCTTCTTCTTGTTTTGATGGCAACCTCAAAACATTATTTTCTTCTTAGCAACTAATTTTTTTGAAGTACCAATTGCAATTTTATGATATTAACTCCCCCTAAGTATATTATCCTTTCTAATGCTAATTTCATGGTTCTCTTGTAGGTCATGAGATATTTTAGAAAAGGAATCCACCATTATCATGCTCACCTCCATCGGTGTATTCTTTTACATTTTCACCTTGCTTTCCCTCATAATGGATGTCATTTTTATCTATAGCACTAATAAGCTCATCATCATCTTTGGAAACTTCATTGATGTTTGAAATTTTTGTTTCTTCCGAGTCTTTCTAATCTGACTTTATTCTCCACATCTTTCCATGAGGTGCCCTGCTTATTGGTCTTCTGTCGTTTGATGTGTTTATGTCTTTTTTCCTTCTCAAAGTTTGATCTTTTCCCTTGGTTCTGCAATCAACAACCTTGTGACCAAAATTATGACAACAATGACAATATCCAAATAATTCCTTTTTATATTTAGAGAATCTTTGATCTTCCTGCTTGTAATGGATATTTTCATTTTCATATTTATGTGGGCAGAATTCTGATGTCTGGATTCAGTCTTCTTGTAATTCTTCTGCTTCTTTGGTGTATTCTTCTTATAGACATGAAACTTTTCATATGCTTTGCAATTCAAGTCTTTATGTCCAAATTTATTACAAGAGTAGCAATGAACAAAAATTATTTTTTGATATCTACTTGTCATTGGTCTTCTAGGAATCATATCTGTTCTGTGTAAGAGAGGAACAAATTTCTAGCTTTATTCCTTCTTGAGTGCAACAACATAGCTTCTTTCATCTTGGTTTGTGAAAGAGGAATATTTTGGCTTCTGTTCTTTGTCATATCATAATACATATTTATCACTTGATGGTATTTGGCTACTTAAGATATCATCTAATGTCCTTAAGTTGTTCTCAAATTTTGATTGAACGGATTTCTCATCAAGCTTCTTCCTAAGTAGGATGACTTCTGCTTCAAGTCCTTTAGAGTCTTGTATTTTCTCCTTGAACTTCTCATTAATGATCTAGTGGTATTTTATCCTCTTTAGTTCTTCCTTGAATTTAGAAGCTTCCTGTTTTAAGCTCTCGGCCTCTTTCACACAAGCCATTGTTTGTTGTCTTGAATTGGGAAACTATTCTTTGAGTGTCTTGACTTCCTCTTCTTTTGATTTCTTGTCTTCTAGGAACTTTGAAAAATTTTCTTTCAAAGGATTGTTCTTCATTATGCTATTTCTCAATTCTTTGAGGGAAATTATGAGTTATGCCTTTAGGTCCACCTATCCTTCCACATATGAATCATCTTATGAAGTTACTGTCTCCATGAATATATTTTCTTCATAATCACTTATCTCTTCATATTCACTATCTTCCATGGAATAGAATTTTCTTCCTATTTTTATTAATTTTTTTCTTGTATATGGATTTACTCCTTTGATCTTCCTTATGACTACAAGGTTCTTCATCATCACTATCATTCTCAAAAATATCAAGGATTGCTTCTGCTATTTGTTCAACTAAGTAAAGTTTCTCCAATTTGAACCAGAGTTCCTTAGCAGAGATACATTGTCCTATATTTTCTTTTATGGGTTGAGGTAATCCATCAACTATGGCCTCCATTTCCCTTGAGTTATTTTTCTTGGATTCTTTCTGAGATGTAGTCCTTATTTTTTTTGGTGGGATGTAATAAAAAATTACTGAATTCCATATTCCATATCCTAATGATTGTAAGTACACTCTAATTATTATGTTACATAATGCATATCCTTCTTTATTAAGTTCTAGAGCTCTATTGGAGGCAAACCCTTCTTGTTGATCCATAGTGGTTTTTAATAGGATCTTCCTTCCAGTGGTTTAGATGAAGCGAAGGATCCTGATCTAATACCAATTGTTGGAATATTGGATAATACTGAGAGGGGGGGGTGAATCAATATTGATAAATTTTAACAACTGAAACAAATTTTAACTTATTCATTAACAAAACACATCATCAACAAGGTACAAGGAACACAACTTTTATCTTGGAATCCCAATTGGGAAAACTACAAACACTTTCTATAACTACAAAATTATATTTACAATTGTTTTTGCAAGCTACAAATTGATATAGACTTCAATCCCAAAGTTCATCAGCTACAACTAGAGGATGATAGATGTGGAAATTTAACCCAGTGATAGATTAATTTTACTCACAACAATTATCAATTGAACATGCAAAATCACTCACAAAAGAGACTGAATCATGAGCTGAACACTAAACTGTATTGAATAAGTGTACAATAGCCAACCCTATAACATAATAGGTTTCTTCATTAAATAATTACATAAGGGATTCGAATGTATGAGGATCAATTCGAATCTAGCATAAAGCAGTCTTACTAAAATTAAGCAAATCCCCCATAGGTGCAAAAAGCTGATCCCAAATCAGTCATGGAGCTCATGAATTGGAAAAAGCACTTAGGCAAGCTAAAGAGTGATGGAATGACAAATAATACGTGCTTTTACAAGGAGAAAAGAGTGGAGGATGAAGAGGACAAAAATCTAGTTCACCTCACCTAGTCAAACTTTCCCTATTGCCTTAAAGCACTGAAAAAGCAGGCAATAAAGCAGAAAAAGCAGAAGGGCGCCTAGGAGACCAGGAATAAAGTAGAATTGATTCCTTGAGGTTTCCCAAGTGCTACATGGGTTAAATTAGGCAAGTTGGACTACTATGGATAGTTAATTGAAAACTTGCATAAGGTGGGACACATGAACTAGGCAAATAAGACAAAAATAATTAAATTAATGTCTAAGGTAGCTAACTATGGGTTGATTATTCTAACACCCCCCCTTAAGCCTAAATTATGAGTAATATATCAGAAAATTATAGGGCCTAGCAACAAGACTTAGTCACCCTTTACATACTGCATGTCCATACAACCAAGGAAAGAGGCAAAAAAAACATGGGAAAATCCTCCCTTAAACATGGACTGTAAAACAAAATTTGGAAATATTGTCTTCACTCATGCTTCACAGCATGATCAGCAATCCCCAGTAGTGATTTGAGATTGCTGAAGGTCTTCTCACAAAATTCTTTGGTGAAGATATCAGCTACTTGTTCTGAAGATGAACAGAAGAGTCGGTGAATGGTGCCATCATGCACAAGCTCTCTGATGTAGTGCATATGGATCTCAATGTGTTTGGTTCTCTGCTTCTGAACTAGATATTTGCAGATTTGAATGGTACTTTGGTTATCACATTAGATGGTAGTTGAGTACTCTGATTCGAAACCACACTCTCCAAGTAAACCCTGCAACCATAAACATTGAGTTGTTGCATTAACAACTCCTCTGTACTCTGCTTCTGTAGATGAGAGTGCAATGGCACTCTGTTTCTTGCTTGACCAGCTGATTGGCCCTTCTGCAAGAATGAACACATATCTTGATGTGGAATTTCTGTCTGTGCTATCACCTGCCCAATCACTGTCAGTAAATCCAATCAAATCAAGATCAGATTTTGCTTTATAGAAGATCCCATGTGTCCTTGTTCCCTGAACAAAGTTAAGGATCCTTTTGGCTGCTTTCCAATGGATCTCATGAGGCTGATCCATATATATAGAAGCCACACTTACTGCATAATAAATATCAGGTCTATTATGTGTCAGATACAACAAACATCCAATCAATTGCCTATACAGTGTATTGTTTACCATAGGTGAAGAATCAACTTCTTCCAGCTTCACTCCTGAAAGGAAAGGAGTTCTGCTTGCTTTGAAATCCTTCATTCTGAATTTGTTCAGAAAATACAAGGCATACTTGGACTGGTGCACCTTGATTCCAGCTTTGGTTTGAGCAATCTCAAGCCTGAAAAATTGGCTTAAGAGCCCAAAATCTGTCATGGAGAAGGCTTGGTTCATTGTACCCTTTAAGGAAGCAATCTCATCCTTTGAGCTTCCTGTAATGAGGAGGTCATCAACATATAACAAAATGATCATTAATGAACCATTAATTAACTTCAAATAAACATTTGGATCTGATTTGCACCGAACAAAATTCAGTGATCGCAAGAAGCTATCGATCTTGGCATACCAAGCCCTGGGGGCTTGCTTTAGCCCATACAATGACTTTCTCAACTTGCACACAAGATAAGGGTTAGTATAAAAACCTTGAGGCTGATTCATATATATCTCTTTAGTGAGATATCCATTCAGGAAGGAACATTTTACATCCATGTGATGTACCTCCCATTGCTTTGAGGCTGCAATGGCTAGGGCTAGCCTGATGGAATCCATCTTTTCCACTAAGGAAAAGGTCTCATTGTAATCTATCCCATGAACCTGTGAGTAGCCCTTGGATACCAATATGGCCTTTTACTTCAGTGGTGAACCATCAGCAGAAAATTTGGTCTTGTAGACCCACTTACACTGAACTAATTTCCTCCCTGGGGGAAGATCCACTACCTCCCATGTGTTGCTCTTCTGGAGTGAGCTGAACACTTCCTTCATGGAGGCTTGCCATATTGGATCTCCTTCTACTTCTTCATATCTTTGAGGATCATATTCCACCAGCAAGTATTATTTCTCAGCAAACATAGGATCCTTCATGCACAGACCACTCTCAAATTGAGATCTAGTCCTCCTTGGGTCATTGGGATCCCCAGCTAGCTCTCCTACTGCATGTAGTGTCTTGGCTTCCATTTTTGTCTTGTAGGGATGTTAGGGTATGAAATAAACTCATATCCATCAGACAAATCAGAATCAGCATGTTCAACAAACTCTTCACTTACTTTCAGAGGTTTAGGTGGTGAACAGGTTTCTCCAACTTCCACTGCTGCAAGGGGTTCTTCTTGAAAATGAATACAAATTTCGATGAAGGATTTGTTTATGCTCAAATTTATTAGTTTTTACCCTTTTGAATCTTCAGAGTATCCAACAAATAGACACTCTTGGCTTTGGGGCTGCAAAGCCTTTCTCTTTTTTGTTGGAATTCTAGCCCAAGCCCTTGAGCCAAAAATCCTGAAATGGGTCACATCTGACTTGTGCCCACTCCATGCTTCGAAAGGAGTCATACCATCAAGCTATTTATGAGGCACCCTATTCTGGATATAGGCTGCATAGTTGATAGCTTCGGCCCAGTACTTTGGTGGCAAATTTTTGGCCTCCATCATGCATGTTGCCATCTCCTTCAGTGATCTGTTCTTGCTCTCAGCAACACCATTTTGCTGTGGTGTGTAAGGGATAGAATGTTGCATATAAATACCTGAATATACACAATAGTTAATAAACTTAGACTTGACATATTCACCACCATTGTCAGATCTGAGGACCTTGAGTTTCCTCCCAGACTAGTTTTCAACCAAAGCCTTAAAGACTTTGAAGAGGCCAAAAACTTCAGACTTGTGTTTTAGGAAGTAAACCCAACAATACCTGGAAAATTCATCTATGAAATTCAATGCATATTTGGCCTGACTCATGGACATATGAGGGAATGGTCCAGCAACATCACCGTGGATCAGCTCTAGGGGTGCATAGGTTCTCTCATGACTAGCTCTCTCAAATTTATGCTATGGGTGTTTTCCTAGGATACAACCTTGGCAGACTCCTTTGGAAAATTTTATCTTGGGAAACCCTATGACCATATATTTTTCACTAAGATCAGAAAGATACTTGTAATTTAGGTGGCCAAATATCTCATGTGAAAGCTTGCTTGCTTCATTAGCATGAATAAGAAGAACAGAGGGGTTTGAGTAGGGTACGAAGTGTGAGAACATGTATACCTTCTGAGCATGATTCACAAATCCTTTTGCAATGAATTTACCACTTGAGATCTCTGTGATCTCAACTTCATCAAGGGAGAATATGACCTTATTTGGAGACCCAGTGTGAGTCATCTGGTACACTGATAAGAGGTTGGAGGCAAGACCAGGCACATACAACACATTGCTGAACTGACCATGATCAAGATCAATCCTCCCTTTTCCCAAACTTTCAGTGAGAGAGTCATCTCCTAGTACTATAGGTGGTCCCTTCAAAATGTCAAGTGAGGAGAATGCCTCCTTGGTCGAAACCATGTGTCTTGAAGCTCCAGAATCAATGATAAAACTCGGTGAGCTTGATGTGCCAGCAACCAATGCATGAACTCTCTCTCTGTCATCTGAACTTGATCCTCCTTCTCTCTTCTTTGAGTTGTCTGGAATGGAGATGCCATTCTTCTCCAAGAGTTGGGTCAGCATGTCTATTTTCTTATTCATACAAGAGCTTTTAGTGTGATTTCCCTTATTGCAGTATGCGCACTTGCTCATTTCTCCTTTGTTTTTCTTCTTCTGGTTATTCTTCTTGGAACCTTGTGGCTCCTATGGAGACTTGTTCTTGTCTCTCTTTTGCTCAGGTGGATTTTTAGATTTCTTTTTGCTTTTTGAATACACCCTCGAATCTCCAGCAATCAGATCTTGATCTTTGGATGGTTTTATGGTGCCCATCATCACCAGCTTGTCATGTTCTTGTGTGAGAGATTCCATGAAATCTGCAAGGCTAGGCATCTTTAGGTTTGAGCTGTCAATTTTGTGGCATAGAAGGTCGAAACAAGCACTGAATAGTTAGGGCCAAGCTTTGAGAGAATGTCCAAGACTAGATTATCATCCTTCTTTTCGATCCCACACTATTTTAGCTGCAAAACAAGTGCTTTGAACTTGGAGAAATAGAGTTGCAGAGATTCAAAGCTATTGGGACTCAGGGAGATCAGTTCATTTTCGATTTGATGTCCCCTCATCTCATCTGTATTTCCAAAAATATCATTAATCTTCTCCCATACTTCATTCGGTGATGTCAATCCATCAAGATGGAAAATGAGGTCTCTGGAAATACTCAGACACAGGAGACCATAGGCCTCATCCGTCCTGTTGTGACATTTAATCTTCTCTGCAGCTGCATTGGGCTCTGCTTCTATTTCCATAGTCACCCTGTAGAGGCATTTATATCTCAACAGTATCTCCATCTCTGCTTTCCATTCAAAGAAATTGAAGGGAGTCAAGATGATCTTCTGAGATTGATCCATAGCTTAGAAATATGTCCCGGCTATCAGTAGAAGGATCCCAGTCACTGATGTTGAACCTGCAAAACAATTTTGAAGGAGAGAAATTGATCTACAATGGATTTGATACCATGTGTAAATTGAACCCATTGATAGATTAATTTTACTCACAACAATTATCAATTGAACATGCAAAATCGCTCACAAAAGAGACTGAATCATGAGCTGAACACTAAACTGTATTGAATAAGTGTACAATATCCAACCCTGTAACATAATAGGTTTCTTAATTAAATAATTACATAATGGATTTGAATGCATGAGGAGCAATTCGAATCTATCATAAAGCAGGCTTACTAAAATTAAGCAAATCCCCCATAGGTACAAAAAGCTAATCCCAAATCAGTCATGGAGCTCACGAATTGGAAAAAGCACTTAGGAAAGCTAAAGAGTGATGGAATGACAACTAATACATGATTTTACAAGGATAAAAGAGTGGAGGATGAAGAGGACAAAAAACTAGTTCACCTCACCTAGTCAAACTTTCCCTATTGCCTTAAAGCATTGAAAAAGCAGGCAATAAAGCAAAAAAAGCAGAAGGGCACCTAGGAGACTAGGAATAAAGTAGAATTGATTCCTTGAGGTTTCCCAAGTGCTACATGGGTCAAATTAGGAAAGTTGGACCACTATGGATAGGTAATTGACAACTTGCATAAGGTGGGACACATGAACTAGGCAAATAAGACAAAAATAATTAAATTAATGTCTAAGGTAGCTAACTATGGGTTGATTATTCTAACACTAGAACACCCTGGTTTCTTCCTGCTACAATAAACAAGGGTTCTAAAACACACTTTTTACTAGCTACTACTGGAAGGAGGCTATGACCCCCTGATTTATCAGCTACTACTAAAAGGATACTTAGACACCCCATTTACTAGCAACTACTAGAAGAAGGATACAAACACCTTGCATGCATGTATCCTACCTTAGAACCACGTTGGAACCCTAATATGTTTTTATCAAACTTCTAGATCTTCTTATGTTTTCAATTCTATCATTGGTCTCTCATCACTTCCTTGGTCTTTGTCTTATGTTGCTGCTGCTACATGAATCTATATTATAGAGACATGTAACTTCCAATTTAGGCATATGATTTTATATATTTTATTTGTAACACCATTCATCAAATATTCATGTCCCTTCAACATCAAACGCATCCCTTCATAAAACATGCCTCTTCATTTACTTTGTTTTAATCTATCAGTCACACCCTATTTATTTTAACTCTGTTCAATTAATTATTCTTCTACTTTAACTAATATAGTCACGTCCCTTCTTATTAATCATAAATCTATTTATGATTAATAAACTATGGTTAAGAATTATTATTATTCATCTAATAGTCACGTATCTTCATCATGACTCTTCAAAAATTTCTCGCGTGATTTCAAAGCGTCAAATAAAAATCCTTCCATAATTTCCTTTTCGCAACATAAATCCTTCTGTAATTTCATTGCCGCAACTATATTTCCACAACATGTCTTTCCGTTTCCGCAATTACCTTTCTGCAAAAAAAAATTATGCATTTATCTTTCTGCAAACTATATTTCCACAATTAACCTTTCACAACGATATTTCTGCAATTTGCGGGAACTCCTTCCTTCCGTAATTATGGGTTGCGAGTTGTGGGCCTGCCTTTCAACTTTTTCAAACCAGGCTTATGCATTTACCCTTTCCACAAATTTATTTCTGTAATCATCCTTTCTTCAATATGCAGTAACTCCTTCCTTCAACAATTGCAAATTGTGGGTTACAGGGATGCCTTTCAACTTTTTCAAACCAGGCTTCTGCATTTACCCTTTCCGCAATGATCTTTTCATAATATTCCTTTAATAATATACAAGAGCTATTTCCTTCCACCATTGTCGATTGAGGGTTGCGAGGGTACCTTTCAACTTTTTCTTAAACGGGCTTTCGCAATATCCTCCCGCAAATCTTTTTCTGCAACTCCTGTGAACCGTCGATTTCTTGGGGAATCCTCCTCATCCGTTGAACATCTGTAAAACAGAGAATTTCACTTTGGAACTCCAGAATGTTATCTTCACACACATTTACTTTTTTGGATCCTTTCCCCATCATTGATATATCTCCTCTCCTTTGATATGGACCATCCAACTTTGTCTAATTTACTATTTGCTTTGAAATGAGACCATGGTCAGATATCCACTTCAACAAATTATATCCTGACACGATGGGGCAGGAATTTTCCTTCACCTAAATATGGTAGGAATTTCCTCAGGGCAGTTTTGACTAATATTTCCATACTTAGTCAATTTCCAAATTTCTACAAAATTTCCATACTTTTATAGAATAATGTCGGATTGCAACATTGACTTCATGATAACATCATAACACCATCATGTGTCTTTCCAACCTCATCACACATGCCATGTCATTACTTCCTTTGATATTCCTTTTTCCTACACTGAGCTTGCTTTGCCATCATGTCGTTGGTTATTCCATTGTCATTACCGAACTCCTTCGACAACAATGACAACTACATTCAACAAGGATTTCCTACACCTAGATCTACCATCTATGTGAGTTCTTCCAAAACTTTGTCCAATTTGTGTTCCTTCCTCTCTTGATAAAAATACCATTAATAGGAAAATCCATGAATCAATCTAAATAGCACATGAAATGTTTTCTTATCTCACTTGTACTCCAAAATATTTTTCCTCGTTGTATGGTTATACACCTACCTCCCAGGACAAGATCCAAAATACCACAAATACAATGACATATTCAGAGATAACTTGGCCTCAAAATTCTCGGGTCACTCTTGGCTATAAAACTTTTCCGTTGTTTATACTTGGACAGCATTCAAAATAATGGTACACAACAAATTGGCAGATTCATGCTAGAAAACATGTCTACTTATAATTTTCCTTGCACTTTCAAAATTCTCTTAATTGATTTAAAACTGTAGGCCAATATAGAAATACATATTTTCTTCAAGAGAATCATATTGGCATGAACCAACATTCCAGACCATATTCCAAAGTTGTACTCTTGTAACAAGTTAGGATTAATAAATATATTTATTGAAAATTATCTATACCCTAAACAATATTGGAAATCCTGTGTATTTCTCGGATGACAACTCTAATTCAAAATTAATACTTCCAATCTACTAATTTATGGTATCCTTATGTGATTTAGTCTTCTTTTTGGGAATTTTATTTTTCAAACATGTCCAATTGAAATAATATATAATCAATAAATGTTTAAATCCTCAATTTACACCAATAAAACCATCATTGTATAATCTCCAACCCATACCTAACCTGATATGCAATTTGTCCAACAATATATGGTTCATTTTCCTCTTCAACCAACATCACATTTGATGCAACTAGCTGAAGTGATATTCTTTTTTCTCCACATACCAACTGAGTCCTGTATCATTGGTATTAAAGTGAGAGTCAAAATATCAACACTTATTCTCGTTGCAAGACATGATAAATAAAGAGAGTAATTGAAAAGGATTTTTTCCCCTTAATCTCTCTCCTACAACTACTCACCTATTGAATTTTAAAGACTACTTACCCAATTTTTCAGCCAACAAAATTTGCATGATTTATGAACATATAAATTTGTTTTCAAACACATGTCACAACATAGGGGTAGATAAAAATGCTGTATGTATGCATCTATTTGTTAATTCGCTATAAAGGAAAGTTGTAGCATACTTTTTTGAATTACCCCCTAAGTCCTTTTCTAATTTGACTAAGCTTTTCTATTAGTTTGGGTCAACATATTGGAAACCACAAAAACCAAAATATACCCAAGACATTCCAAGATAGTGACAAAAAGTGTTAGCACAATGGAAATTAAATTCCAAAGGTGGCTTGGTAATATGGATTTGGAAGTTGTTCCACTAGCTCGGTGATCCTAGGATAGGAGTTCCTTTGGTTGGACTGTGTAGTTCTAGTTCCGTATGCAAGTCGTTTGGTATGTTTGGAAGAAACTGGAGCATGGAGCTCACTAATACCATTAAAGAGAAGGTTGTGACACCGATTGCATATGTCCTCAATATAAACGCTTGAAGAACCGAGCACATCCCAAAACTTTCCTCAACACAACATACGACAACTTGGGACTTAGGTTAGGGAAGACACGAAGATCGCAACCACAAAAGCTAATCATTTTTTTGGTAAAAAGGTTGGATTCATTGGAGGAATGTGTCAACTCAATCCATCAAGAGATCAATTCATTGTGTATTTTGGGTGATACTCTGCAACAACATGAAAGCAAGTTGTCACTTGCCATGACACCATCCACGAATATCACCATCGAAAGAACATAGGGTACATTGTCTAGCAACCAATACAACAACGTTCTAGTTAAGTCAAGTCTTGACTCGGTGTTACACAAGCAGGTGTCGATACAGAGAAATGAACTAGAGGTTTTGGATGTGGACAATATCGCTAAAGGAAACACCAATGAAGATTACCCATCATGAGATGTGGCATAAATCATGGCATTTTTCATTCATTCCTTAGGCATCCTAGAAGTTCAGTTGTCACAAGAGAATTTTGAACAAGTGTGTTGTCATTTGAGGGAGGTGGAGACAACTCTTTCTTAACTAGAGAGTAAGCACTTGTTAAAAAAGTGAATGAGGGGGAGATCCAAGGGGCTGTAGGAGAGTTGATCTCCCTTCAAAAGTAATATGAGCAAGGAAGCCACCAAGGAATCTAGTCATAGTCATATTATTCCTAGTGCCTTTCTATCAAGAACCACTCATTGCTTCTCCTTCATAGTCGCCAGCTATTTTGTTTTTACTCCCAATAGTAGGAACATATCCTATGGTACATATACCCCTCCATTTGCATCTTCCATAAATTGTAGTTTTGGTTGTTAAATTTCTCAACCTTAAGATTTCCTTGTTCTACCATTACCCCCACTCAAACCAGGAACCCTTTTTTCCTGTGATCTTACTAGCCAAATAGACCTTTGGGTATGATACCAATTGTTAGAAAAACAATATCATAGAGCAATAACAATAAACAAGATGAAAATATAAAAAAATATAAAACATTACAAGAGAGACACCAATATAATGTGGTTCACCTACAATGGGATATGTCCACATGAAAAATTCCAGCCTTTTAATTATTATATTTTCCAAGAAAATGAAGCGATACAACCCACAACGCACCCACTGCACTTCCTCTTCACTCTCTCATAGTTTCTCTCACACAATCACATAGACTGTTTTACAATGTTACAATATAATACAAAACCATATTACAGTGCCTTCCATTTATAAAGGGAATACCATGGGAAAATTCCACAGGATTCCCAAAACAATGGGCCCGTAAATGACCCATTATTGACCAAGTCATGAATCCAAAATTACAGCATTTTATCAGGATTTTTAAAAAAAAAATTGTCTACAGGGGTGCTTCCCCTGAACCTCCACTAGGGGAGCGGATCCAAAAATAATCGTCACCACATGCATACCCCATTGATGAATATATATCGAATTTTTCAATGTTTTTGTATTTTTGGTGGACCCTTTTTGTGATCCTGTTTTTTTCCCGATTTTGGTCCGGTTTCGGTTTTCAGGGTCGACCGGTTTGACCACTGGTTTGGTTTTTGTAACCTTGATTCCAATGTTCAATAATGGATAATCCAAGAATAATTGTGTCTCGTGCTCCACCTTCCTCTTTGGAGGTATCCTTGTAGGCTATTGGAAAAATTCTCTATGTTCCTACAAAAGGATCTACAATTGATGTTTATTCTCTTTTGTACATCCCTCTAGGGATTCCTTCACTTTTACCAATTCACCTTCTTGCTAATTTTGTATTGAGAAAATAAATACAAACTTACCACTTTACCTAATAAATTTTTTTCCTTTGTCTGTGCTTACCACAGAGATAATCGATTTAATTTTGTGCACATTAATCATGAAGGAGTTTTTCTACTTAATAAAGAGGTATTGGTTGGATGTTCCCATGAATATAACAACCATCGTATTCATGTAGGGGAATACAAACACGATACCAAAAATATCCATCGGTATTACGTCTACCTCCACTTCATAAAAATACTCTACACTTATGGAAAACTTGAGCTTTAACTGTTTCATGACTCTTATTTATGCATCCTTATTTACCTATCCCAATAGGTAAGGACTGGTATAATCATGCACTTACAATACAATATTTTTTATCAAATCCTTTGCTAGGAGGTTTTCGTGGGAACCAAAATCAAAGAGTGTAAATCTTGGACTTATTGACATAGATATTGATGTGGAAGAGTTTCATAGTCTCTTTCTCTTCCTTAGGGTGAAGGATACTAAGATCCACCCATTATTCACCTCCTTATGTAATTTGGTACATGTAATATTTTCATCCACATCAAGGATTCTTTCCAACTCCTTGCTTGACTTTGTACCTAAAACATCTCATTTATTTTTATTAAGGTAAAATCTCATACTCTACAAATGGAATGAATTTTGGAAACTTATAATCTACCAAATGGGTACCATAATATAAGTAACCCTAATTTTGAATATCATGTTTTCTTCTTCCCTTTTATAGTGGCCTCCAAGCATCAGATCTATCTCTCTTCTCCTTCTTAACATACTACAAATGCCCTCCTCTTAATTTTCCCTAATTACTCTTATATTATCCAATCTCCTTTTTTTACTTTTACTTTTATTTTAATTTATTTCCCTAACTACTTTAACAAACAAATTATCAAATTATAATCTATTTCCCCTCACATACATAACATTATTATTTGGAGTATTCTAAATATTCTACATTTTTAACCTTTTAGGGGTATAATTTCTAGTTTATTTTGTTGGGACTCTAGTTGGAAATCTTCAACAAATATTAGTGTGAGGTATATTAGTTGTGAAAATTACATTGACCAGAAACCACAAAATACCAAAACTTGGAATAAATAGACTATTTTTATGATATTATCCCAACTAATCTTCAACCATTTGGATTTTACCAAAAAGGAATTAGGGGAATCCAACCAAAATATCATCCCAACTAACGTTGAACAATATTAAATTCTATTTACTAATAATAATTCCACTATTTTCCACATTTTTATGGTGACGGAGTGTCCATTCTTTGACAACCACATTATTAAAAGTGGTTGCTATACCATCAACTAGCACAACCACATTATTAAAAGTAGTTGATATAAGTAGATGTGCATCATTAATAAGAAAAAAAAGGGAATCATATTTAATTTAAAAATTTTAAACAATTTTGAAGCGTGGTTGTGGACGAAACTCTCTCTCTCTCTCTCTCTCTATTTCATGGTATGCTTGTTTCATGGTTTTCTATTGATAGACTCTTATGGGTGAAAACATGAAGTTGGGAAACAATTTTGCTTGTTTTTTGACAAAACAAAATGAAAATTTTTATGTTTTTCAACTTCAACCCCTTCAAAATGGTATCTCCCTTACGAATTTAATCTTGAAGTAAACACACAAGTTTTAGAGAATTGAATTAGATATGTACTCATATTTGAAAAAAAAAAATTATCAACATATAGTGGGGAAAATTTGAAGGGCACCAACAACATATACTTTAAAATTTTAAGTATGAATAATGAGTGACCTGTGTGCCCAACATTTTTCTTAGAGATAGTTATTAATTTTAGGGAAACAAAATTTAACCTCATAATCTATAGAGATTGAAATTGTGCATGGACTATATTTTGAGGTTTTCCAGATTTCAGAACTATTTTTTATTATTTATCAAAACAACATAAGTTCAGAAAATGGTGCATTATCGACACATGTTGGTGCGATTCAATTTTATTTTTAGTGTGACACTTATTGGAAAAACTAAAAGTAACCTTTTGAAGAGGACAAGTCAGTTATGATCTCTATGAATATTTCAAATTTATTGGTGTTGTATTTGTTATGATTTTGAATTTTCATTTCGGGTAGTTTTTAGAATAACAAAATTCTCAAGGGATAAGGTTTAGAAAAATCTTTTTAATAAATAGAAATTCAAATTGAAATGAAACAATTTTTATATCATTTGAAACTAGATTCAGAGATGAATCCATTTCTACCAAGTCTGAAAAATAATATTTAAAATTGGTAGGGGTTTGGGCTTGCTGAAGTTGCAGGTTCCAGAAAGATGCTAGATATTTTCACAGGTTTTGTTGACCATGAACTCTCGGCCGAAAAAATATCTCCAAACTCTCGGCCGAGAGTTTAGTTCAAACTATCATCTGAAAGTTTTAAAACTCTAACTTGAGAGTTTTAAAAATCTCATCCAAGAGTTTTTTTTAAAATACCGGTCGGTTATTGGTTCAAACTCTCGTCCTAGAGTTTTATTAAACTCTCGGCCAAGAGTTTGAACTCTCACAAACTCTCGGCCTAGATTTTTTCAAAGTCTCGGCCTAGAGTTTGAGGTTGACGTTTTTTAGTGTTTTCATCTACGCGACCCTTTTTTTCACTATGTTTGTCATACAATTGTTTCCCAACTTCACATTTTCACCCTTGTTTAATATATCACTTTCTCCTAGTCAATTCCCACCAATCGAGTGGTTAAATGATATTGGCATCGAGCTATTGCAACATCATTGCATAATGATTGTAGAGGATCATGTGAATGATTATAATTGTAACCCTTGACTCTGCATAATTTTCCAGTAGGTGTTTCAAGTGGGAGAAATAGCACGTGAACTTGAATGCGATACACGTCCCGTGAGTCATGGCTCTATGCATCGGTGAGTCAACATTGTCTAGGATTAAAAACAATATTATTTAAACATGTACGACTGATGCTAAGATGAGTTTTAGTTATTTTTGTTATTTTCTACTTTTAGTCTCTATAGATTCAAGTTTGAATTCCATAATTATTCTTAGTTTCTTTACATTTATAGGAAATGCAAAATAGGGAGAAGCTTTGTTTTATAATTAGAGGTAGTTTGTGTGGTTGGGAGGAATGATTGTTACCTTTCAAATCTATTATTGTTAATACCCTATGTATTGTCTATATAATGATTGAGTGGATTATCTAATTTTAGCTATATCTTGATTCTCTATAATAGCTATTTTGAAAATTAAAGAATTAAATGCAAATTTATTTTATTTAAATGTTTTTCTTATGCGTAAGTTATAAGTTATGTTTCATGACATAAATGTTGGAGTCAATGACCTTTTTTGAAATAAAAAACTAAATTTTTTTTTTTTAAAGCATATGTTATGTTTCATAACATAAATGTTAGGGTCAATTGCTTCTTTATGAAATTAAAGAATAGAATGATTTTGTTATGGATAAGTTATGTTTCATTCTTGTAATTTGCAAGACATTTTTGTTGAGATTTTATGTTATTCATTTTTTTATGTATAAGTTATGGGTTCAATACTTGTAAGTTACATGATGCTTTTATTGATCCCCTATGTATTAACAATGTAATGATTGAATGGATTACGTAATTTTGACCATGTCAGTTATAATATGGTCAAAATTTCAGGCGATCATACTAGTTTGACGGTTAATATGACTAACACTTGCCATTATGTGCAGCTGAGATTTAGTTATTTTTGTTGTTTTCTACTCTTAGTCTCTATAGATCCCAAAACTATTCTTAGTTTATTTACATTTGTAGGAAATAAAAAATATAGAGTAGCCTTGTTTGGATATTAGAGGTAGCTTAGGTGGTTCGAAAGAATGGTTGTTATCCTCCCAATATATTATTGTTAAGACCCTATCTATTGAATATATAATGATTGAGTGGGCCTGTAAATCACCCATTATTGGCCAAATCATGACCCTGAAATTACAACATTTTACAAGGAATTATTTCTTAAATTTTTTCTATGGGGGCACTGACCCTGAACCCATGCTAGGGGAGGGTCTCCAAAAATAGTTGTCTCCCCCTGTGAACCACCCTTATGAGTATAGAGGGGGGAGGATCCCCCCCAACACCTGCTATTCAGGTGATGGTATCTAAACATAGCTCAAACAACATCTCTTAATCAGGAATATGAGGCTCCACAACCAAATAGAACAATGAGTTTTAGGGGGGTTGAGGGGAGAGAGAGGGTTGGGGATTAGGATATGGTGGAGTACAGAGAGAGAGCGAGAGGTGGAGGATGGGGTTTGAGGGAGAGAAAGAGACACATATTTTTGTGGGCAGCGTAGTGTTTAAGGGAGAATCGGGTAAGTTAGAGATAATTGGGGTCATAGAGTGGGGGAATGGAGAAAGAGAGGGAGAGAGATATGTGGGGTTAGTAAGTGGTAGGGGGAGGGGTATTAGGTGCTATTGCAAGAGAGAGAGAGGGGGATTAGGGGTAAAGGGAGTAGGGATTAGAGAGAGAGGCACATAGGAGGTGGTTATGGGTAGGGAGAGTCTAGGGGGTTAGGGAGAGAGAGGGGGGATTAGGGAGAGAGTGGTTGGTTATGGGTAGTGAGAGTGTGTGTGAGAGAGAGGTGGGGAGTGTTAAGAGGTTGGGGGATTTTGGAATCAAGATAGGGGTTGGAGTTAGGGGGTTGGGGAAGCGAGAGATGGGAGGGGGTTAAGAGTAGGAGTAGGGGAGAGAGAGAGTGAGTTGGGGATAATGATGGTTAGGGAGGAAGGTATAAGGAAGTAGGGATATGTATAAGGAATTAGGGAATGATAGACATATGGAGATATAAAAGGAGAGATGGAGAGGGGGAGAGAGAGATGGGGAGGGAGGAAAGGAGGAATGAAAATGTGGGGGTTTATTACTTGTATTACAAAACATGCACATGTTTTGCAATTGGAAAATGGGTAATGTGTTTTATAACTGCAAAACACGTATGTGTTTTGTAACTACATAAAATGTACGTATTTTGTAACTGCAAAATGTGTATTCTTTTTGCAACTGCAAAATTTTTACACATTTATTTCCACCTACCTACGTGTCAACTTAGTTGTCATTCTTGGGATCCTTCAGTGCTTGCACTAAGGAACATGTACATGTTTTGTTTCTGCAAAGAAGAAGTGAGTTTAAATCATCAATTCCATCTAAAAGGTCTCTCAAATTCATGTGAGGGCCCTTATATGACAAACTATTTCTGCAACCTAATGTTCAGCAATGCATAATCCAACAATAATTGTGTCTAATGCTCCACCTTCCTCTTAGGAGTTATCCCTTTAGGTTATTGGAACACTTGTATGTGTGCCTACAAAAGGATATGTAGTTGATGTTTATTCTCTTTTGTACATCCCTCTAGGGATGCCTTCACTTTTACTGATTCACCTTCTTGATAATTTTATCTTAATAAAATAAATACAAACTTACTACTTTACCTAATGAAAAAATTTTCTTGGTTTGTGCTTACCATAGAGATCATTGACTTACCTTTGTGCACATTAATCATGAAGGATTTTTTGTCCTTATAAAGAGGTATTGTTTGGATGTCCCCATGAATATCACAACCATCATATTCATGTAGGGGTGTCCAAACACTAGACCACAAACATCCATTGGTATTACATCTACCTCAACTTCATAAATATACTCTACACTTATGGAAAACTTTATCTTGCATTGTTTCATGACTCTTATTTATGCATCCTTATTTACCCATCCCAATACGTAAGGGATGGGATGATCATGCACTTCCAATACAAGCTTGTGTATCAAATCCTTTTCTATGAGGTTTTCCTAGGTACCAAAATCAAATAGAGCATCAATCTTGGACTTCTTGACCCAGATCTTGATGTGGTAGAGTTTTGTGGTCTCTTTCTATTCCTTAGGGTGAAGGATACTAAGATTCACTCATGATTAATGTAACACCCTCGATTTGACCTTTTTTGCGTTAAATGTATATGATGTATATATTGTAATTAATAGTGGTGTGGAGGTAAAAGCAGAAGCCCCACCATCGATTTGGTTGTTTTATGTTTTGGCTATTGAAATAGTTGCTGATGGTATATCGTGCTATCCATCACATTATAGCTTTGGCATCATGTAATTATGCATTTTTAATTAAAATGAACCCCAACCAGCTATTTCAATGCAACCATGATGAAAAGGCATGATTTTTCTAAGGATAAGGAGGGGAAATTATTAAACCTTTGGCCAATGGGGAAAATCCATGTGTCAGTTGTTAAACCCATTTAGTTGTCACCCACCCTTTTGACTTACTCACCTTTCCTTGTCTCATTAGTCAACTACCACATTAAAGCCTTTTGTTGTTAGTTGGGGTAGTTATTGCTGGGCAGTGGTATGTGGGAGGACTGCCAGTCCTTGCACACAGGCACACTCCACTAGAAGACTCTTTCACTTCACGTGGGTAGGAAAATGAGGAGGTCTCCATTCTTCCACTCTCACCCATCCTTTCGCAGAGATAGATGTTCTCTCTTCTCCTCATGCACAGGTTGGGATTCTTCATTTTTTTTTTCTCACGCAGAGAGTAGGGAGAGCGGCCTTAGGGGCACAATTTCTGTTGTGTGTATGAAGTTTGTTGTATTCGTGAATGATCCCTTCACATTCTGGGGTGTGCATGTATTTTTCCTTACCGACTTGTGGCTCTGTGTATATGTTCCCTTGTCCAGGATGAGAGTCGAATCTCCTCTTCCAACTTGGGCTGTGTATTTCCCGTTGCTTCAGCGTTAAGATCGGGGTTATCATTTCCCAATGATTTTGTTTGTTCTGGCTTCATTTACATTTTTGGGCTGCTATGATTCTATTGAGTTGTTTAGGCCATGATAGGGCCAAGAACAACTTAGTAATCAAATACCCCAGTCAGGGCTAAGAATTGCTTGTCTTGCTGCGTGTATGCCGTTGGTCTTTAGACTGTGTTAGAGTGGGAATGAAGGATTGGTTTGCTTGATAAACCTGGTGTGTTTGGGAGCCACATAGATAAATCTAGAAGGTTGGATTTCTTCTCCACAACCACTGAATAGCACTGAAAGGGAAGTCAAGACCCGAGGGACTGATTTCCTTGTGTTGGGTGTGTGTGGGTGTCCTAGAAGTTAGGCTAGTTATGGTGTAGGTGTCCTTAGCTCTTCAATGAGCTCACCGGTTTAGCATTCATCTTTTTCCAGCTCCTTGATGGCTTGATAAACCCAACTATGTTGGCTTGGATGATTTGTTGATGGCCTGATAAACCCAACTGTGTTGGCTTTGATGATTTGTGTATCCTTGGCTATGTGTAAGCCTGCTTGTTCCTTATTCCTTGGGGAATCATGCCCAGCTCGAGGGTGGTAGTGTTGCTGAGAGACTAAGGAGCACATTGGCCTATGGTTGGGTGGAATGTTGCAGCGACGTAGCTAGTTGCAAGACAAATTCTTCACAAGATAAGTATTCTTGTCTATTTCATCTCTGCGATTATATTTACTCTTTAATGGATTACGATGAACATGTTGAATGCTTGAATGTATGGATTTCTTCTGCTGTATGTTAAATAATTATGCATCTCTGCATGTTTCTACTTCAAGGCATTTCAAATTGTTTTTATGTATGCACATGTTCATGGGGCTAGTTACCCGAGTAGTTAAGGGTTTGATAGCATCCTCTTCACTGGTCAGAGGGTCAGGGACGTTATAGTTTGTGGTATTAGAGCTCATGTTGCAACATGGGATTCAATGGGCGATGAAGAATTAGTGACAGAGGAAAGTTTCCCTCTGCCCAACAGGAAGAAATGGGAAATCAGAGAAATGACAGAAAATTTCAACGAAAATTTTCGAAGTGTGAAAAACATCGAAAGGCTTGGGCTGAAGCCCATCGGATACATCAGAGGACTTAGCCAGAAGCTCATTTGATACAATCAATAGCCTAGACAGAAGTCCGCCCAGCAGGAACCGGCGGAATGAAAAATTCAACAATTTTCCAAGTCTGAGTTTTGTCGATGGTTTCGATGGACAGGAGCCGAGGGTTTCAGTGGAGAGGAGCCAACAGTATCAGATGGGTTAAGCCAAGACACAACCGATGAGGAAGCTAGAGGAAAAATTTTCAAAAATTTTCCAAGTGTTGAAATCATCGGAAGGCATCAGCTGAAGACCGCCGATACGTCGGCTCAGATTAGTGAAGTCCGTCAAAATGTCGACTCATTTAGCCGGAAGGACTTTCGATGCTGCCGGAGGAGAAAAGGTGAAGAGAGAGCCGAAGCTTTCAGCTGGGAGGACATGAAGATATTGGCTAGGAAGAGTTGAGGTGTTGGCAAGGTTCACCGGAAGGGAGCCGACACAGCGATAGAAAGAAGAAGAAGAGAAAAATATTTTTTTTTGAAAATTTTTGAAGTGTCGAAATTGTTGAAAGTTGATCACTGAAGCAGAGCTGAAGTGTCGGTAGGGATCTCCTGAAGGAAGCCGAAATGTTGGAAAAATTTAGCAGATTGAGCAGTAGACGTGGCGGCAGATGAAGGAAGAAATTTTCCAAAATTTTTTCTAAGTACAAGAAACGTCGAAAAAATTTAGGTGATTGGTCTGCCGATGTATTGGAAGCCAGAGGAAGATCGGTCTGAAAAGTTGGAAAATTTTAGGTGATCATTCAACCGATGTCTTAGAAGCTAGAGGAAGATCAACCTGAAACATTGAAAAAATTTAGAGGATTGGACAGCTGATGAGCGTCGGAAGATAGATGAAGATCAAACCGCTGAGGTGTCGGAAGCATAGTCAACTAAGGATCTGATACGTCGGATGGTTAGTTGGGAAGAGATCCAATTTGAGAAAAGAAAATTTTGAGTTTTCAAGTGGGATTTCTTAGGGGATTTAAGGAGTTTTTCAGTGGGATTTTCAACAGTTTTTTTTTCAGTGGATTTTTAGGGCTAAAAAGGAAGAAAATTTTGTGTTTTGGGAAAAATTGTCATTGTATGATTTTTCCAGGAGAAGGTAAGTAATTCTCATTTGTAAATGTTATGCAGCTAACGGTTTTGTTACTAACACATTTGCAAAATCATAGTCACCTTCAAGGGTAGTATTCCAGGTAGTGCGGTGGTAAAGTAAGTCGTGTTTTAGTTATGAGAACCCATGATGGTTATGATGCTCGGGATTCCTACAAGCATGCACGATATGCCATGGGAGAAAATGTCTGAGTTGGAAATGATGACATAGAGTCTAATGGAAGGATATTCCAAGAGACACCACCAGATATTGTAGACATCATGAGAAGCTTGATTAAAGCCTAGGAAGAGCAGTATTTGTTGAATGCTGCTATGTTGCAGAGTTTGACAGACTTGCAAAGGAAGATAGACTCTGGACAGGGTATAATAAAACTACAAGGTAGTAAGAGCAGTACTAGGAGAAGAAGAAGGACTTCTAGTATATAATCTGACTCAGAAGAATCCAATGGGGATTCAAGCTCTTCTTTTTTCAAGGGAAAGAGAAAGACGCACCATAAGGATCGCTCTCGGGATGAGTTTAAGAAGGATAAACCTCCTACATTTAACGATGAGGTAAAGAATGGACAAGAGGTTGAAGCTTGGCTTCTTGGGATAAAGAAGTAATTCCAAGTTCAGGATTATTCAGGAAACATGAAGGCAAGGGTTTCCATATTCAATATGAATGTGTTAGGAACTAGGGCAGACCCAGGTTTTACACCTTTAACTTCGCACCAACAAAATACCCACGGTGTTGGCCCTTTCGGCAACAACCTGTGAACAGGTTGCAGTCTCACCCGAAACAGCTATGGGATGCCGTAGAACCAGGTTTCTGCAAGCAGAAGAGGGATATTACTATACCTTTAGCTTTTAACAGATTATAAATATAAATCACAGAGGTTAACATTCACTTATTTAGCCTCATGGTTAGATAAAGAAACAGTGCCTTGCGCAACCCTTTCCTGGGAATTCACAGTGAAGTTATTATCTAGCAGTGATCTTTACTTATCAGATATATAGATATTAATGCATGAAAGAAACACAACATAAATAGCACACTGAACCACGACACAAGATATAACGTGGTTCACCCCGAGTGTAGGGGTTACTTCCACAGAACTGCACTTTATTCAACTTTCTACAAAAACCACAGTTTTGATCTGTGCACTCAGCTGCATATCCCTTCAAGTCCTCAAAGCCGTGCACATAGCTACAAGCCTCTATGCACACAGCTGCAGAGGTCGTCCATGCACACAGCTGGGACTTAACCGTTTCTTAGAAAAATAGCCTTAGCTTTGCATTGATTGCTCTTTCATAAAAATCCTAACCTGAATTATTTACAAGAGTGCCTATTTATGCAGTGCACTAATTACAAAACCATGGGCTTAAACCATGGGCACCCCGAACCCTAAACCCTGGATTTAAACCATGGGTTTATTACAAATAGAGGACTTTGACTCAACCCCGACACCCCTAAGACTATTTTGAGCCATAACTCCGCTTACAAACTCCAAAAATCCGTGGAGTTACCCACCTTAAGGACCGTTGGGGTGCGTGCCCCAACAGGCCCCTGAGACTCACTAGTGGCCCGTCCCGGGACACTCTGCTGCTTTTCTGGTGGTAGACTCTCATTGGTGAAACATAGTGTGCTTCTTTCTGAAACCATACATGTAGTTGTTGGTGGCTTGTTCCTTTTCTTCATAATATGCTGATTAAGGCTTTTCTGGATCTATCAGCGACCCCATCCCTCGATCTTCTTTCCAAACATCTGACCATCCACAACTTAGGGGCTCCAGAATTGTGTGTCAAGGTGCATAAGACAAATAGCCGCCTTGGATTTTCCAAACCAGGAGGATACATCTTGGGATGCCTCAGATTCTTCTCGTGAGGCCTGGTACCTTTCGTCGCTCCACATTAGAGCAAACTTCTGTGTGCCTTCGTCCAGTTTAGAGCAAACTTCTGCCTACCTTCGTCCTGGTCAAGCCTTTCTGCATAGGTAGATTGCTCAAAAGGTTCTGCAGACGCCTCTCCCTGAACTCTCGTACTAACTCCTAGGCTTCGCGATCATTCGACATGGTCCTAACTGAAGAAACTCAAAGAAATGCACAATGCAGGAGTCGCAGGCCGATGTAGCTTCTTATAGAATCCCGCAACAGAATCTATCATCATGGTGCATTAATGATGCCAAATCTGGTGGAGTGGTGGAAATCCTATCCACATGGTGCAATATTTTACCAAAATCTCATTATTACAGGCAGTTAAGACAGTTCTTGTGCCAGCACCACCAAGTCTGGTTTGTCCCATCCGTCAGATTTTAAGCTACGACACACCTTTAATCTTTGACATAACTACTAATTTCATCTTCGCCTTGACAAGAACCCTTGACATAATATGAACCTTTGAACTTTGCCAGTTTTCCACACGTCATAACTTTGAGGGAAGCTTCATTATAGTCTAGCACCCAATTTCAACTATTCTTGGTACTTACACTTTCCTTCCTGATGTTACTTCTGATTAGGAGGTCCTGGCATGTCCCTATACTTCTTTAAATGACTGCCATTTACCATAGAAGGTAAAATTTCTCCATTCAACCTAGCCAACTGGATTGCACCACCATCATTAACTTTCTGCACTATATATGGTCCTTTCCAATGTGTCTTGAAATTACCCGGGACTTCATGAATTTGCTGTCATATAAGAGCACAAGATCACCCTGCTGGAACTGCTTCTTCTTGATGTGTCTATCATGCCATGCTTTTTCTCGAGCTTTCTGCACTTGCTGCTGGAACCCTGCAATAAATTTGTCCTCTTCAAGTTCTAGTATCTTTGTCAGCCTTTCTGTTATTATCGTTGGGTCATCCATCTTTGTGAAAGCAGATATTCTAAGGCTAGGAACAATATATTCCATGGGCATGACTGCTTCTTGCCCATAGACCAACCTAAAAGGTGTATGGGCTGTCAATTTCTTGCAGGTGGTCCTATAAGCCCAGAGTATTGCTAGAATTCTAAGATCCCATTCATTTCTGTTAACGTTGCAAACCTTCATCAGAGCCTGAGAAAACTCCTCACTTGTCAGGGAGGCCTCTTCGACAATATTCGTGTCCTTTGATGCCTTTGTTTTCTTTTGGGACTGTGGTTTGTCTACTTCCTCTGCTTCTGGCGTTTTGCGCTTATGATGCCTATTAGGGTCTGAAGTAGTTTTAACCGACTCGACTGCTTCTTCTTTGTCATCTCCATAGTCTCTTTTAGTTTGCTGTGACTCAGTTTGTTCGTCACTGTCTTCGGGTGGGTCTTGTTGCTGCGTGTGATTGGGGCCTGCACCCATATCGGTGACAGGAGGAACAGGAATCTTAGGTTTTGTTCCTACTTCTTTTAACCATTCTATCGGCCACTGCTGTACTACCGTGAGGATGTCAGCCTTAGTCACTACATATGGCAACTTAAACCATTGATGCTTCTTATCTGCACAAGCCTGGATAAAAATATGGTGCATATCGGCCCTGAAATTGACCGCTCCATCATACTGAGAGAACAACTCATTACTGAGCCGTGGGGTTTTTATAATCTCATACGAGATACTCATCATATAAAAGGCAAATACATAGTTTGTCATCTGTTGGTGGGTTTTATCCTGTGAAACCCACAGCGATGCGTACCTGGCTGCGCCAGGCATGTGCACCGGTACAACAGCAAACTTTGTTTCAGTAGGTTCTTTCCAGCCTACCAGCGCGATGAGTACAATCAACCATGAGTAGTGGAAGGGCCAACCCTTCTCCTGCGCGTTGCGAGCGTCGTCAAGGAATTCCTTCACAAGATACGCTACCTAGTTGTAGCTGTAGCCTTCGATGCAGTTGATAGCAATTTTGATGACCGAGGAAGGCACTTCAGTTGGTCTGCATTTCCGCATAATTTTGCATGCTAAGAGCTCAGCTGCGAAGCAAATGTTCTGCTCTTGAATCGCAGAAGTGTGATACACACGTTTCCCCTTCGTCAAGCCAAAGCGCTCCTTCATGCTTTGTGCGAGCTTCATATATTTGTGCTTTGAGGGAAATTCTGTCCCCGGATCAGGCCCTGCCATTGGTAAGTCGATGATCCTATGAATGAGATCACCATTAATAACAATTTTCTTGTCACTGATCCATAGGTAGTCGTCATGGAATAACGGCAGCAACTGCTTGACCATGATGGTGACTTGTGTGCTATGGCCAAAATGGGGAACATCAAGCATCTTGAGCAAACGAGCTCGATCCAGGCCAATAGCCCATTTTTTTACTTCCAGCACTGTCGTACTAGTCTCTGGATATTTAACAAAGTGTAAGTATTGGGCTGGTGCGAACTATGGAAACCTCCCACAATCATTCATGTCATGGTCGGCATACTTAAGCCGGTCTATTCTCCCTGTCATCGTTCCGACTAGCTGCACACCCAGTGGTAGTGAAGGGGTGCATACAATGAACTTAGCGCTCTGTAGAGGAGGTTTAACTCCTAGTCGAATAGGCTGAAGATATGGTGGCCACTGCGGGGCAATGTCCTCATCCCCTTCAAGTGGGATCTCTGCTGAGCCAAGTGGATTCATCCCAGGATCCTCTGATGTTTTCCTTGATGGCTTATGTCTATCTTCGTTCGGCTTAGAATGAACTTCAGGCTTAAACTATTTCCTGGTAGATTGTGTCTGCATTGGTGGGGTCAGTACTGGTAGAGTCTCTTCACGGACTGCAGGCTCAGGTGGGGGGGGCAAAAATGTGCTGCAGACCCATCTGTTCAAATTCTCTCAATAGGTCCTAGAGTTCACGCTCAGCTGACATGGGTTCAATTGTGAAACTCAAGGAAATGTGGAATGCGATTTCCCCATACCCTGATGTATTCATATACAATCCATTGACCAAATTTTCCATAAATGTGCATTGAAGGCGCCAAATCTGGCAGAGATTCTGTTTCCACGGTGCTAGGTTTCGGCGGATATCATTAGGATAGGAAATTAAGGCAGTTAAAGTACCGGTGCCGCCAAATTGGCAGTGTTCCAATAGTCGGCTTTTGGGCTGCAGCTGTGTCGCAATAAGGACCATTGACACCATATTGACCTTCGGTACATCCTAGCAAATTCTGCAACCCTGCTGTGAGCTTCAATCCCGAAGGTCGGTACTTAGTTATTTCTGTGTCTCCAAACATATCAGCATGCCAAAACCCGAGCACCGTATACCATTTCGTTGCTACAGCTGCCCGGATATGGACAAGCCTATGTGCCCATCAAGGTACATGTTTCCATACTTTGTAACGGGGCTCCAAGTGTTCCTGGAGTCCACTCTGCCCATCGAACCTACTGCACACCTCCTGGAGTTGATCCATGCATCTTAAGCGAAGAGATTTCTGACAAGCTTCCCAAATAGGAATGTACTTCTTATGGTTATCCCTCCATCTTGCTGTGGTGGCACGGAATGCTGAATCCAGAGTCTCCCGTGTCTGTGAAGCCGGAATTTGTTCTGAGAATGTCACACTAAACTCTGTTGTGTCTGTCGAACCATCAAAAATGGGTAAGGTTCTTGTAAGCCATCTGAGAGACTTGGTAATTCGAGCACATATGTGTCCATGGAGCTCATACAATCGGTTCTGCCAATTCTCTAAACCATCATCTGATTTCGTCATATAGGAGCTGTCACACTACCAATCCATAATACCTTCGGCACTGGGGTCAACATAATCTTCTTCCTTGGCTGTAATGTTATAGATGTGCTCTAGAACATCCTGATCTTCGTCTCTGAGTGGTTCTGTGTATCTTTCTCCTTGGGAGGGATCCAGTGGTAGGATGACTCGCAACTCTTTCCCTTCGAAAGTCATTTGTTTCTTCTTAAGGTTAATAACTGCAGAATTCGCCATTTCCCATTCAGTTCCTAACAAATCTTGATAGGGATTGCTGTCGTCAATGATCTCAAAAAATTTGAAGTCTGCTACAGTACAGATGCCATCAATATCTATTGGAACATTAGGGAATTGTCCTAGGGGCACAATCTTCTGCTGATTGGCTAATCTCAACTGTATAGGGGACTAGGCGAGGGTAGGTTGTCCCATTTATTCCCAAGTTTGCTTGGTTAAGACATTTACCTATGATCCCAGGTCTAGGATAACATCAGTCATATCATACTCTCCTATCTGGGCATTCAATCTCATTTCCCTACCAGTTCTTCAGACACAATTAACAGTTTTCTCCTTATCAACTCTTCTCTGAGGTTCACAGAAAGCAAGAACTTTTTGCAACTCCTTTAAAGCATTCTGATTCCTTAAGAGTTTCATACAGCTCTGTAAAAAGAAGGACAGTGTACTTACTTCACCCATCGAAGCTTCTTGCGGCCGCAACTGCTACTGATGTGGCTGCGCAGGTGCTACTGCTGTGGTAGAATCCCCAAAATCTTGCTGGGTTTCCATGAATGTCTCCTTTCCTTTTTCAATCTCAAAGGCGGGGACTTTCACGGGGTCCTGACGAAGCCAAGCCTGTTTCTCAGCAGGCTGTATATGCGTCGTAGCTCCACTTCTGGTAACAACATTAACAACGGGGGCAAGTCTTTGGTCGACTAAAAGCATATGAAGATTCTGAGTAGGGGCACTATTTCTTTCCTGAATCTTAGCTATCAACTGCAGGCACTGCTCGATCACATGGTCTATTGCGCGGCAATACCGACATGTCGTAGCGGGGTTTCGACCGTTGCGAGCCAGATGTCTAGCCTGGTTACAATTATAACACAGCACCTGACCGCGTCCTCTGCCAGCCATACCACCACGACCACGGCCTCCAAAACCACCTCTACCTGATGCACCACCATGGTATCCATAGCCGTCATTACTCGGTCCCTCATTTTGTACCCGATAGGCATCGTAGGTGCTTTCTCTCATGAGGTCATAAGTGAAACACTCATCTTCATTATGTCCTACGGACTTACAGAATTTGCAGTAAGGGTTCTTCGGGACTTGCACATACCTCTGTAGCAGATAGCAATTCTCAGGTCAATGCTGGCCAGTTGTCTGACAGATATCGCAATATAGAACAGTAGGGTTGAACGGGTTTGGTGCACCAGTATGCAGGTAATTCCTTACCATAGGGCACTGTTCCTTGTCGTGACCTTCTGTCCGACATTGAGTGCACCAAACCTCTTCACGATCGGTTTTTCCTTTCTTCATATCATGAAGCTCTAGAGCCATCACTACCAACTGCGCTTGGATTTGAGCAATACCAGAGTTGTCTTCGACAGGAGCGGTTTCAAGCTTCATCGCTATTTCCAGAGCCTCCTGCTGGTCAGCAACCTTCTGCTGCATGAGTGGAGTTCTGATATGCGGTAGCAACGCCGAAATAAACCATTCTTTGTGCTGCACAGGTCCAATGGGGAAACTGACTTGGTCTAGTAGAACTTTGAATCTTTGATCAAAGTCCCACACTGATTCTCCATGCCTCTGCTGAATCTCTTTCAACTCCGTGATACACTGCGATTCTGATTTCGGCTTCTTAAATTCCTTTATCATTGCTACTTTTATATCAGGCAATGCATGGTTCTGAGTGCTGGAAAACTTCATGAACCACGTCAGAGCATGGTCATGGAAAGAAGTAACCAGCTGCGCTCTTTTTGTGTCTTGATCCGTAATAGACTTAGCAGTCCACACTGCTTCACATAAAAACCAGAACTGTTCTGGATCCTCTAATCTAGTTCCTTTGAAAACAGGTAGCTTAATGTCATCATGCATATGGGCCATAGTGGATCTAGGGGGGGTGGAGGGGGACTGGAAGTAGGCGGGGGGTAACTTACTGGGGTAGACTGACCTGCGACAGGAGTACTCGGGCTAGGGTGACTTTCAGATTGCGATGGGTTCTCAGGGATAATAGGTCTTTGCTGCGGGGTTACGGGAGGGTTTCCAACAGAAGGGGTTTCCTCAGGTTCTGAATCGATAAGATTTATAGGGGAATACTCGGTAGGCTAACCCTGGGAATAGGATCCAAAATCTCACTTGTACCTTTTTCCACTTCGCAGCAAACCACTTTGCTCGTCGAAGGTGTTGTCACTTGCAAACATAGGTTAGTAATACAAAATCTAACAGTCTGATTCAATGAGCAGTATACCTTTTTTTAGCTAATAGCATTTTAATTCTCAAACTAAATGAATGCAAAAACTTACCCCTGGGTCCTTTGAAAAACTACCGCTCGGCTTCACTAAAGGATGTACTTGTGTCGATGGCGAACTTCATCACAAAGGCTTTGAGGGTTCGCGTTGTCCAAAAATCAACAGCGTGGGATATCTTGTTGTTCACCCTTTTTAGTATATTAATTCTTGCGAGGGTCCAAGCAGGAAACTGACGTTCTTGAAAGTTCATCCTTCTCTCTGTTAACCTAGATAACCACTGGTGCAACTCTATGTGGATACTACCAAAGAAAATTTCATAAACATCACCAAAAACATACCTTTGTAAAAAGTCATTTGCACTATGACGCATATCTTTGTTTTCTTGCTCAGCGAAGTTCTGATAAGTTTCGTCAAGCCAATCACCGATTTCCTTCACAGAGGGTCTCCAGAACATAGCCCTCGAGGTACAACGTAAACCCCTCTTGAGCAGATACTGAGTTCAACCGATAACGGAACCAATTTTTTGGGCACTAGGGCAGACCCGGGTTTTATACCTTTAACTTCACACAAACAAAAGACCCATAGTGTTGGCCCTTTCAGCAACAACCTACGAACAGGTTGCAGTCTCACCCAAAACAGCTATGGGATGCCGTAGAACTAGGTTTCTGCAAGCAGAAGAGGGATATTACTGTACCTTTAGCTTTTAACAGATTATAAATATAAATCACAGAGCTTAACATTCACTTATTTAGCCTCGCGGTTAGATAAACAGTGAGTGCCTTGCGCAACCCTTTCCTGGGAATTCACAGCGAAGTTATCATCTGGTGCTCTTAGCTTCAAAATGAGAACCTACATGACTGAAACTGATTATTTGGCCCACTTTTATTACAGACTCAATTTTTCCAATTAAACTATTAAAAAATAGCCTAAGTTTTGGAAAAATTAAAATTTAATAAAAAACCCTGAAAAACTGAAAAATTGAAAAATTGAAAAACACCTAGGGGGACTTAGACATGTTCATATGACTCAAAAAAGATGTCTACCATGCTTACACATTGACATATAGACTCTAATAACCTCAATAGGCACAAATGCCAAGCTGACCACCCCAACTTTGGAGGTATGGAGTGAAAAACTCAGAAATTATCAGTCGTTTATTCAACAACCAATAATAACCAAGGGAAACAACACCCTGGGCTGATCGGATTGACAAATGAAGTCTAAGAGACTGATTCTTTTACAGACACTATCACGCTAGAAAATTTATTACAATTTCCCCATGGGGTATTGTTAACACCCAAAAATGGTTAACTACCTCATCTACCCCATTACATGGCTCATTTGTCCATTTGCCTACCATATTTCTCTGAAAATCCCACTAAAAAGCCTCCAAAAGGCCATAAAACCATCTAAAAAGGCTCCAGAAGGCCTAAAATGCCTCCAAAAGGTCAAAAAACCCCTTTTTCCTCCAAAAATAACCAAAATTCCTCTAAAAATAGCAAAAATCCCCAAAAGGGAAGAAAAGGAATAAAAATAATGAGGAAAAAGGAGGAAAACCCTAAAAACAGCAAAAACCCTAAACAAGCTGACCTAAACCACATGGTTTCCAAAACCATGGGCCAGCACTCCACCACTAAAAAACTATAAATAAGTGGTGGAGACCCCTCATTTCACATCCACAGTCATAAGCACCCTTACTCTGCCGAAACATCTCGTGAAACCCTAGCTTACCATCAAGCTATTTTCACCATTGAGACCCCTTTCTGGCTTATTTTCCACCATCGGAGAAGGAGAAGGAGCAGCTTGGAGCTCGGAGCCACCGACATCGGACCAGCGCAACGGACTCCACCAACCTCTTCATCAGAGGTAACATAAATACAAAATATCATTACACATTTTCTTCTTGTTTTTACTTTCTGTTATTTACTTTTTCTGCTTTAGTTTAGTTTATTTCCATTTACATTATTGAACTGCTACTAAGGAATCCAGATTCCTTAGTAGGTGCTCATTAGCACAAGCTAGGGTGAAAACCCTAGCTACAGGTATGAACATGTGATATGATACAACAAGCACTTCCCAGAAGTACTTCCATAGGTCCTCTGAAGTCCGAACAAGTTAACCCTGTCCGGTTCACTGGGCTCACTTGATAAAAACCACTAAGTACAACTTAGGTGGTAACATTCTGGCTCCAACTATGGGATGTGTGCTCGATCTGGTCTTTAAGGAAAGGAGAGGATGCGAGAACACCAGAATCTCTGGTTTATATACCCTGTAAAAACATCTCAACTTGACAAGAAAAACCTCAGTAGCACAAGTTTTATGAAAAACCAAATGAACCATTAAGCTGATTTATTTAAACAAAATAGATGTAACTAACTAAAAGAAGCAAAGTTTTATTATAGCTAAAAATAGAAATGCAGAAAGTAAATGCTCTCTTTCAAGGAGCTTATTTTCCTACTCTAAGCATGATATAAAAAGGGTTAAGTGTAATCAGAAATCCAATGTAACCACTTAAGCATTTTATTGACATAAAAAAAATTTCCCTTGTCTTTGGTTACCAACCAAAGTAAGGATACCTTATTCAGAAAATGCAAACCTGTGTGATGATTCAAGATGGGCGGGATGGATGGGAGATCATAGGCATGAATAATATCATAAAAATTCTTCCCCAACTTGTATGTGCTCATGCAGGCTGCTTCTATCCATGACTGGATAGGACTGATATACCAATCAGAATGATGAGGCAGACCGACTACATCATAATATTGATCACTGGGGCTTATCAAATGATAACTCGTTGCACAAACCCCAAGTAGCTCCAAATCATAAGGAACCTCTATATGTGAAAAATATGGCTGAGACTGATTTTCCACTAACTGCATCACATCTGACTTTTCACAATACTGTTTCTCAATGTCTTCATTACTGATACACTTGTGCAGCTCTACATGGTATGATTTTGAATGATCACATGAAAATTCTGAATGCTTCTCTTCCATACTAAGGTTTTCCTAGGCATCCAGATCTGTGCTTCCCTCTATGGATGTATCGTAGATTGGACTTCCACAAATTTTTGAATAAACACTCCCATTGTTGGACATATTATGGATGGGACTCTCGATAAAATTTTCACAAGTTGGATTACCTATGAAATTCCAATAGTCATCGCTCCCATCCATGTCATATGTGGGGGACTCTTCATCCATGGCATCATGCTCCTGCCTATCTATGTCTTCCTTGTATTCATAGCAATATTCTTTAGATAAAATGTTACAAAGAAATAAACTTTCCAAACCTTCATCAACACGAGGAGAACAAGGTCTATTGTCACCATACAATGTAGTGATATTATCATAAGTTTCTTTATAGGCTTTTGTCATGATATCATGAAGAGGATCTTCAATATTATCTTCCATCAAGGAAACCTTTTAGACATGTTCAATGGGATCACTTGGTATGTGTTGCTCAGTGGATTTCTCTAGAGGGCTTTCTGGAAAGGTATCAGCATTGCAACACACTTGAGAATAAACCAAATCTTCAATGTCTTCAGCTATGGTGACATGAGGAGAGTCTTCAACAATGCGTTCCATCATGGGCTCCTCCTGGAGCTCTTCAATATGATCATCTTGGATTTTCCCTTCCTGAGAATATTGCTGTGTATTGGGAGATACCTCATTTTCTTTAAGAAGAAGCTTGATTGCTTCATCTCTTAAATAATTTTTAGGATGCTTTTTGATGGGAGTATCATGGAATTCCTCTTTACTTAAGTGTTCAAGAAGTGATTCCAAGTCTTCAATACTTTGTATCATGGAAAAAGGTCCATCATATGCTTCTGTGTGATACTCTGTACCAGATAGGTAGAAGGTACAGATCTTTTCAAGGAACTTTTTTAAACCATTCCTACTACCGCTACCATCATGCAACTACTCTAAAAACATCCAAAGGAAGCTTGGAAAATAAGTTATACATTTATCAGGAAGGTCTTGATAGAACCAATAACCAGCCTCACCCCGAAAAGTACTAGCAAACATTTCCATCATATGGTCTTCATAGAGAATATTGAAGTCAGCAATCAACTGAAGGAAAGATTTGACATGCCAAATGGCCGAGTCACCATCATCTCCATGAAATGGTGGAAGACATTTATTTGCATCCCCCAAACTATCACAATAGTTAGGAAAACCAGGGATGTTTGAGAAATTGATAGGTTGAAATGCTAAGGCTAACTGGGCACCATATTTCTCCCTTAATTTATCCAAAATGATATCCATTTGAAAACCTTGTACTGACAAGGTGGAGCTGTCAAGTGATGAACTTTAAAGGTTTTAACATGTTGCATGGGCTCATCTACACACAACAAAACTTCACAGGTTTATGAGAAAATAGGGTTTTATCCCTTCAATGGAGTTGCCATGTGAAATAGAAAAATAAGCATTTATAACTCTTTTCACAAAAATATTTTTTGCTTTTCTTTGTAAAAATAAAAAATGGAAAAAGGTCAGTGGAGTCGCCAAATGAAAATTAAATATCTACTCTAAGCATTCATCAAACAAAG
>LPNX011141834.1:22808-35443 GCA_001517045.1 Pseudotsuga menziesii | reverse complement strand
GTGTTTGGAATAAATGTTTTGCGATTGCATCTTGGTATGTTTTAAGTTAAAAATGAAGTATGAATTGATTAAATTAGGCTAAAGAGGGACTCTAGATATACTCAAGAGTACTTGGAGTATGTCCAAAACAAAGCCTATACGGCTACCCGCAAGGAATATGTGGGATGAAATGGAGTCTCTGGGGTTGTGTTCGTAATGCACCCGTTAGGGTGTGACAGAGATTGGCGCCCCGAGGTCACTTTTCAGTAGGTTCCCGCTTCCTTTGGGTATTTTGCCACCGTAAAGGTTTGATCGAGGTGTTGGATTTTCACCTGATGGTTTGTTAATTGGGGAAGGTGAGTCCTAATTATGCTAGTCACCCAAGTGCTTTTGATACAGCTTGACTGATCGGATGAACCGCATCCAAGTGCAGAGCATACACACTGGAGTCTTGTAAATTTTAATAAGTTTTAAAAGATGTGTTCTTGCTTAAAAGAAAAGCCTCCAAGAACCTCTTTCGATCCAAGTGGATCTAAATCGGGGAATCAAGGAGCGGTTAATTTTAAAATGCTGATAAACAAAAGATGAGAAAATAACACAACTACACAAATGCGGTTTTCTGATTAATCCTACCACGAATCTCTTTCCCCTTGCGGGTCACTCGGGAAGTCGTGGGGTAAGTATTATGATTACTTTTGAAAATAAGATATGGAATATGGAATTAACAACAAGATCAAATATACTACCCTACCAATCATATAAATTCTAGTAAAAGGAAATAAGCAGAAAAAAGACTAAAAAGGCACCGACACGAATCCCCCCAGGGGGATGGGGAATGGGCTCGAAAGAGCCTATTCAAAGGATGATTTTATTACAGAGATTAAAATATCAAAGCACTAATAAAACAGAGCTTTCTTGGTCCTTATACAGGCTGAAACCAAGATATTACAGTTTATGCAAAAAAATTACAAGTTATGTGACAAAGGAGAGCCCCCTGGGGGGATTTGAGCGCTCCAAAAGCCACTTTGGACTGCAGCTTCTTTTCTTCTCTGTCATACCTACCAAATGAAAGCAAGTGAATTAAAATAAAAAATTCCCCAAAGCACTTTAAGAGTGTCTTTTGGTCAGCCTACTTTATCTCAAAAAATTAATGAAATTAAACTAGTTAAACCGACGAAAAGGGAACCAAGGAAAGCAAGCTTTCCTTGGGATCTTGGCCTGCTGTTTGTGTAGCCAATTAACAGCACTGATATTGCAGAATATTGAAATTGTTGAATATAAAATGAAACTACCTTAACAGCAAGCTATGAATTTTTCAATAAACTACTTGCGAAACTAAGGCAATTTTAGCTAGATCTCTTGAATTTGAACTTTATGTGCACAATGAAGCTAAGATCTAGAAAATTGAAGGGATCTTGATAATTAGATATATGTATGATTTTATTTATGAGATAGATCATATTTAAAAATAGACCTTAAAGTAACCAGTTTGAGGGAAGTTTAAAAATTTTAAAGGAGAGAAAGGGGAAGAAAGGTGCTTGTTGTTGAAGCAGATCTACAGAGGGACCTTGGTAGAGAAGCACCGAGGGGCACGATCTTAGCAATATCTACTGGAAATCAATGAAATCAAACCTGAACCATAGATATTCTAGCTACGACAAACTTGTAAACTATAACACAATTCCTGCATACAGAACTATCAGATCGGAAGATACATATGAGAAAGGGATGATACAGTATGCAAATAACCTTATTTAACATACAGGTATTAACTCATTCAAACATATGCAGCAAATAGAAAGTAAGTAAGCTTACTTACAATTATCTATCCTTATGATTTAAGAAACCATTCATGCAGACAATAATTAAGTGCAAAAAACTGGAAAAATAGCAGTTTCACCTCGATTGCAGCAAGACAATGACAATCCACACATGAAAGATACTCCACAATTGAGCCTCCAAAGCTTTTATTTATTCAACAAAATAAGATCAGTACACAGTTACAATGGAAATCCCTTCATTTCAGCTCTAACTAGCTTGGAAGAGGAGGCTGTGCCTTGATTTATACAAATTGCAGGCCATCTAGCCCAGGGGGGGCGCAATTCCGCATGGAATCAAGTGAAATCAGCTGATGGATAGTTCATCAATGCAGAAATGAGGCTGAACTGAGCCTACTTGTCAACCAAGGGCCTGATCTGGCTGACACATCAACCCATACACTGACACATCGGCCCACAGAGCATCCAGGAGAGCCAAAACGTGTTGAAGAGAGAGGGGGGGCGCAATTCCTCATGAATACCACTGTAGATCAGCCCTGGATCTGATTTGATCCCCTCCTTTAGTCAAGGATTTGTCAGATCCAGTCAATTTGCTCCAGATCTGATTGATTTCAGTCAAATCGGTTGAGAATCCATTGAATTATTGATTTTGGATTTGCTCCATTATTCATCAATTTATTAATTAAAATAATCAATAATTGATTTTTGGGGCTTTCTGGCCTGAGTGATGGAAGATCACACAAAACTTAGGAAAAAGTGGGTCCATGGGTTTACATGGTGCTCTTAGCTTCAAAATGAGCACCTACATGATTGAAACTGATTATTTGGCCCACTTTTATTACAGACTCAATTTTTCCAATTAAACTATTAAAAAATAGCCTAAGTTTTGGAAAAATTAAAATTTAATAAAAAACCCTGAAAAAACTGAAAAATTGAAAAATTGAAAAACACCTAGGGGGACTTAGACATGTTCATATGACTCAAAAAAGATGTCTAGCATGCTTACACATTGACACATGGACTCTAACAACCTCAATAGGCACAAATGCCAAGCCGACCACCCCAACTTTGGAGGTATGGAGTGAAAAACTCAGAAATTATCAGTCGTTTATTCAACAACCAATAATAACCAAGGGAAAAAACACCCGAGGCTGATCGGATTGACAAATAAAGTCTAAGAAACCTAGTCTTTTATAGACACTATCATGCTAGAACATTTATTACAATTCCCCCATGGGGTATGAACATGTGATATGATACAACAAGCACTTCCCAGAAGTACTTCCATAGGTCCTCTGAAGTCCGAACAAGTTAACCCTGTTCGGTTCACTGGGCTCACTTGATAAAAACCACTAAGTACAACTTAGGTGGTAACATTATCTAGCAGTGATCTTTACTTATCAGATATATAGATATTAATGCATGAAAGAAACACAACAGAAATAGCACATAGAACCACGACACAAGATATAACGTGGTTCACCCCCAGTGTAGGGGTTACGTCCACAGAACTGCGTTTTATTCAACTTTCTACAAAAACCATAGTTTTGATATGCGCACTCAGCTGCAGATCCCTTCAAGTCCTCAAAGCCGTGCACACAGCTGTAAGCCTCTGTGCACACAGCTGCAGATTTCCTTAATCACCAAAAACCCTCTGCGCACACAGCTGCAGAGGTCATCCACGCACATAGCTGGGACTTAACCTTTTCTTACAAAAATAGCCTTAGCTTCGCATTGATTCCTCTTTCATAAAAAGCCTAACCTGAATTATTTACAAGAGTGCCTATTTATACAGCGCACTAATTACAAAACCATGGGCTTAAACCATGGGCACCCCGAACCCTAAACCCTGGACTTAAACCATGGGTTTATTACAAACAGAGGACTTTGACTCAACCCCGACACCCCTAAGACTGTTTTGAGTTGTAACTCCGCTTACAAACTCCAAAAATCCACGGAGTTACCCACCTTAAGGACCGTTGGGGTGCGCGCCCCAATAGAATGGAAGGGTATCCATTTGGTGGGAACACTTCAAGCAAGTAAAGAGGATCGATGAAAGGAAACTTAAGTGGAAACAATTCAAGAAGTATGTCAAGCAGAAATACCTCTCTGACAGGTATTATGATGACAAGATTAAGGAGTTCCATGAGCTGAGATTGGGACAGCAAACCATGGAAGAGTATGCAAATAAGTTCTTGGAATTGTTGAGGTATGTCGGGTACATCAAAGATGAAAAAGTGAAGGTCCAGCATTATTTGAGTGGATTGCCTCAGTCTTACAAAGATAGAGTTGATTTTTATGAACCTAGAACTCTTGAAGAAGCAATAAGGAAGGATAAGTATTGCTATGAACAAAGAAAAGGTAAACCTGATTACCATAAGGCATGGAAGGACAAGAAGAATGAGAAGTTTGACCAAAGAAAGAAAGGGTTCAAACCTTCTAAGTTTAGGAATCAGCAAAAGCAGCCATCCCAAGCTGCGAGTACGTCGGTTGGAGTGATAGGAGAAAAGCCTAAAGATCCGCAATAGAATAGAAGACCACTCTAATGTTGTAAATGTGGAGGACCCCACATGCACAAAAGTTGTCCACCCGAGAATGAGAGTGCAAGGCCAGCTTACAACATTCAAGAAGCAGAAACATTGGGTCAAGTAGCAAGGGAAATCCCTAGGATTTATGCAGCACTGGAGGATCGCCAAGTAGATCACTAGTCAACTGTGGTTGAAGTTGCAGGTAAGATTTTTGAGCAATGTGTTTCTATTTTGGTTGACCTTGGTTCTACTCATAGTTACATTACCCCTAGAGTAGTGGAGATTTGTGCTTTTAAGAAAGTAAAGCATAGAAAATTTTGGTTAGTTCAGCTAGCCACTGGAACTAAGAGAAAGGTTAGTGAAGTGGTAGAGAGATGTCCATTGGTCATGAATGGATTTGTCACATGTGTAGATCTGAATGTTCTACCACTTGGTTCCTATGATGTACTCATTGGAATGGATTGGTTAGAATCTCACAGCATGAAGGTTGACAGTTATAATAAGAATTTTGAATGCATGGATGAAGAAGGGAACCCAATAGTGGTAAAAGGTATTCCAAAGGTGATTTTAGTAAGGCAAGTTTCAACAATGCAGTTGAAAAATTTCTATAGGAAAGGTTTCCAGTTGTATGCAGCTCATATTTTGGAGGCATTGGAGGATGAAACTCCTAGGTTGAAGGACTATCAGGGGTTACAAGAATTCAATGATGTGTTTCCTGATGAGATTCCAAGACTTCCTCCAAAGAGGGACATTTATTTCACAATTGAACTTGTGCCAGGAGTAGCGCTCGTGTCTAAGAAACCCTATAGAATGAGTACGCCATATGTGGTAGAGTTGAAGATGCAACTACAAGAGTTGTTGGAAAAGAAGTATATCAGACCGAGTGCCTCTCCCTGGGGAGCACCAATTCTGTTTGTAAAGAAGAAAGATGGTACACTTAGGCTATGTATTGATTATAGACAATTGAACAAGCTTATTGTGAAGAATAAATATCATTTTCCTAGGATTAATGACCTATTTGATCAAATGAGAGGAGCAAAGGTATTTTCCAAGATTGACTTGAGCTCTGGTTACTATCAGGTGAGAGTCAAGGATGAATACATTCATAAGACATCCTTTAGAACAAGATATGGACATTATGATTTTGTGGTGGTACCATTTGGTCTCACAAATGTACCCACTACATTTATGTGCCTTATGAACAGTGTCTTCAGCAGGTATTTGGATAAGTTTGTTCTTGTTTTCCTTGATGACGTTCTTATTTATTCTAAGAATGAGGAGGATCATGAAGAGCATTTGATATTGACATTGCAATCAAGGATAATTTTAGGGGAATTTTAGCCTAGTGGGCTATTTATCCATGTTTTTCTCCCAAAAAAGATTCACCATTTTGCATTTTTTGAAGCTCTATTTCGCCCAATTTTGATGGGGTAAAAATTTTTCACCCTAAAAATCGCCAAATTGTTATATAAACAATATAAAATCCTTGGAAATTAAAATATTTATTTTCCAACATTTATACACTTTTAAATAAGTATGGTTCCTTAAAATCATCCTTGATTGCAATTGCCTAGGGAGCATTAGCTGTATGCAAAGCTGAGCAAGTGTGACTTCTATAGAGATAGAATTCAGTATTTGGGTCACATTATCTCAGAAGAGGGTATATCTGTCGACCCTAAAAAGATTGAAGCCATTATAAATTGGCCTACTCCAAGAAATGTGATAGATGTAAGAACTTGTATGGGACTTGCAGGATACTATAGGAGATTCATTGAAGGATTCTCCAAAGTTGCACATGCCATCTTTGCAAAAGAAGGGGATAAAGTTTGAATGAACATCGAGGTGTGAAGAAAGCTTCTAGCAATTGAAAAATATTCTCACCAATGCACCTGTATTGAAAGTTGCAGATCTAGAAAAATATTTTGTGGTGTATACCGATGCATGTAGACACAGGCTTGGAGGAGTCCTTATGCAAGACAACCACGTGATATGTTACGAGCCAAGAAAGCTGAAGGAGAATGAGAAGAAGTATGCCACTCATGATCTAGAGCTTGCAGCCATAGTACATGCTCTCAAGATGTGGAGGCATTACTTGATGAGCAAAAGATTTGAGCTAAGGACAGACCATTGTGGTCTGAAGTATTTGTTTGATCAGCCTACTCTGAATGCTAGGAAAGTGATATGGCTGGAGTTTTTATGTGAGTTTGATTTTGAAATCAAGAAGATAAATGGAAAAGAGAATAGGGTAGATGATGCACTCAGCAGGAAGGTGCAGGAAATGCATGTGGCATCTCTTAGTATTTGCCAATCAGATTTGAAGCAGCATATTGTTAACCATACTGCCGAAGATGAATTGTATGAGCTGATAAAAGACAAATTGCAGCAGCAAAGTCTTGAGAAGAGGTATGAGGGATATAAATTGGAAGAAGATATAATTCTTACTTATAAAGTCAGAATTTATATTCCAAATGTAGCAGAGTTGAGGAGAGTTGTTATCGATGAAATCCATCAAGCTCTGTATTTTGGTCACCCAGGATATGAGAAGACAATTGCTACTTCCACAAAACAATACTTTTGGCCAGGAATGAAAAAGGACATTGTTGAATACATTTCAAGGTGCATGAAATGTCAGTAGGTAAAGTTTGAGCATTGACATCCCGCAGGTTTGTTGCAGCCTTTTCCAATTCCAGAATGGAAATGGGAAGTTATTTCCATGGATTTTATTATGAGATTGCCAATGACTTGGAGACAACATGATTCCATAATGGTTGTGGTAGACAAGTTGAAAAAGGCAGCACATTTTATACGGGTGAAGTTTACGCATGCGACTGATGACATTGCAAAGTAAAACTTTAGCACTACATACCATCCTCAGATAGATGGGAAGACAGAGAGAGTTCATCAGGTGCTTGAAGATATGCTTCGCATGTATGTGATGGACAAACCAACCAAGTCGGAATATTACTTACACTTGGTAGAGTTTTCCTATAACAATGGACAGCGGGAATCCTTGGGGATGAGTCTGTATGAAGCTTTGTATGGAAGAAGGTGTAGGACACTAGTGACTTGGGATAGTCCAGTGAACAGGGTTGTGCTTGGTCCAGAATTGCTCAAGGAAATGGAGCAGGAGGTTGTAAAGATCGGGCATAATCTAAAAGCAGCCCAGGACAGACAGAAAAGCTATGCATATAAGCATAGGGCGAACATGGAGTTCAGTGTTGGGGATCATGTTTACCTCAGAGTGAAGGCAAAGAAGAGTTACTTAATATTGGAAGTTGTTCCAAGCTGTCACCAAGATATTGTGGGCCGTTTGAAGTGCTTGAAAGAATAGGGCTATTTGCATATAGACTTGCATTGCCTGCTAGAACTAGAGCCCATAATTTTTTTCATGTTTCTCTTCTTAAGAGATATGTACATGATCCTAACCATGTGATCAATTGGGATGTGATTTAGGTGGAACCCGAGGGAGATTTCCAAATCGATCCAATGCGCATCCTCGACAGGAAGGTCACAATGCTCCCGAACCGAGCCATACAACAGGTAAAGGTGCAATGGGAGCACTACGGACCTGAAGAGGCTATGTGGGAGCTGGAGGATTCCATGTAATTGACACATCCATTTTTGTTCAATTGTACGAAACACTGAGGCGGTACCAGTGTAGCATTTTGTTCAAATTTTGTAAAGCACTGAGGACAGTGCTATTGAAGGGGGAGGGGAATGTAACACCCTGGTTTTGACCTTGTTTGCATTAAATGTATATGATGTATATATTGTAATTAATCATGGTGTGGATGTAAAGGTAGAACCCCCACCATTGATTTGGTTGTTTTATGTTTCGACGATTGAAATCGTTGTCGATGGTATATCATGCTAACCGGCACATTATAGTTTTGGCATCATGTAATTATGCATTTTTAATTAAAATGAACCCCAACCAGCTATGTCAATGCAACCATGATGAAAGGGGCATGATTTTCCCAAGGATAAGGAGGGGAAATTATTAAACCTTGGGCCAATGGGGAAAATCCATGTGTCATTTGTTAAACCCATTTAGTTGTCACCCACCATTTTGACTTACTCACCTTTCCTTGTCTCATCAATAAACTACCATATTAAAAGCTTATGTTGTTAGTTGGGGCAGTTATTGTTGGGTAATGGTGTGTGGTAGGATTGCCAGTCCTTTCCCACACGCACACTCCACCAAAAGACTCTTTCACTTCACTTGGGGAGGACAATGGGGAGATCTCCATTCTTCCACTATCGCCCATCATCATGGAGAGACAGACTTTCTCTCTTCTCCTCATGCATAGGTTGTGATTCTTTTTTTTTTTCTCATTCAGAGAGTAGGGAGAGCAGCCTCAGGGGCACGATTTCTGCTATGTGTATGAAGTTTGTGGTATTCGTGAATGATCCATTCACGTTCTGGGGTGCACGTGTATTTTTCCTTACCGACTTGTCACTCTGTGTATATGTTCCCCTGTCTAGGCTAAGAGTCAGATCTCTTCCAACTTGGGCTGTGTATTTCCCGTTGCTTCAACGTTGAGATAGGGGTTGTTGTTTCCCCACGATTTTGTTTGTTGTGGGTTCATTTACATTTTTGGGCTGTTGTGGATTCTATTGAGTCGTTTTGGCCATGATAGGGCCAAGAACGACTCAGGAATCAAATTCTCTAGTCAGAGCTGTGAATTGCCTATCTTGCTACGAATATGCAGTGGTTGGTATTCGGACTGTGTTGGAGTGGGAATGAAGGCTTGGTTTTCTTGATAAACCTGGTGTTTTTGGGAGCCACACAGATAGAGCTAGAAGGCTGGATTTCTTCTCCATAACCCGTGAATAGCACTGAAAGGGAAGTTAAGGCTCGAGGGACTGTGTAGCAGAGAAGGGACCGATTTCCTTGTGTTGGGTGTGTGTGGGTGTCCGATAAGTCAGGCTAGTTCTTTTGTAGGTGTCATTAGCTCTTCACTGAGCTCACCAGCTTAGCATTCAGATTTTCCCAGCTCCTTGATGGCTTGATAAACCCAACTGTGTTGGCTTGGATGATTTGTTGATGGCCTGATAAACCCAACTGTGTTGGCTTGGATGATTTGTGTATCCTTGACTATGTGTAAGCCTGCTTGTTCCTTATTCCTTGGGGAATCATGCCTAGCTCGGGGGTGTCAGTGTTGCTGAGAGACTAAGGAGCACACTGGCCTATGGTTGGGTGGAACATTGCAGTGACGTAGCTGGTTGCGGGGTGAATTCTTCACAAGATAAGTATTCTTGTCTAGTATTTCATCAATGCAATTATATTTACTGTTTAATGGATTACGATGAACATGTCAAATGCTTGAATGTATGGATTGCTTCCGCTATATGTTAAATAATTAGGCATCTCTGCATGTTTCTACTTCAAGGCATTTCAGATTGTTTTTATGTATGCACATGTTCATGGGGCTAGTTGCCCAGATAGTTAAGGGTTTGGTAGCGTCCTCTTCGTCGATCGGAGGGTTGGGGACATTACAATTAACCTCCTTCTATAATTTAATACATGTAATCTTTTCATTCATGCCTTTATGCATCGGTGACTCCTCGTTGTCCAGGATGCAGAACATTGTTATTTAAACGCATACGATAGCTGCCAAGGTGACTCCAGGCTATCCAACATGCCGAACAATATTATTTCAACAAGTACGACAGCTGCCAAGATGGATCCGGCAAAGTTTGTTTTAGTTATTTTTGTTATTTCTACTTTTAGTAATTTTAGATTCAAGTTTGAATTGAGGAACTATTTTTAGTATCAACTTTGAATTCTCAAACTGTTCTGAGTTTATTTATATTTATAGCAAATGCAAAATAGGGAGAAACCAAGTTTGTTTGATCATTTGAGATATGTTGGGTAGTTGGGATGAATGATCGTTACCTTCTCAATCTATTATTATTGTTAAAACTCTATGTATTGGCTATATCATGATTGAGTGGATTATCTAATTTTAGCTATATTTTTATTTTTGTAATAGCTATTTTAAAAATTAAAGAATTAAATGCAACTTTATTTAATTTAAATGTTTTTCTTATGGTTAAGTTATAAGTTATGGTTCATGACATAAATGTTGGAGTCAATGGCTTTTTTTTTTAAATTAAAAACTAAAAACAGATTTTTTTTTATGCATATGTTATGTTTGATAACATAAATGTTCGGGTCAATTGCTTCTTTCTAAAATTAAAGACTAGAAAGATTTTGTTATGGGTAAGTTATGTTTCATTCTTATAAGTTACAAGATGTTTTTGTTGAGCTTCCATGTTATTGGTTTTTTTTGTATAAATTATGGGTTCAATACTTGTAAATGACACGATGCTTTTGTTGCACCCTTAGGTATGTCAATGATACTCTGATCAAAATTTCATACCAGTTTGTAGTTATTATGAGGAACACTTGTCAGTTTGCCCAATTGAGATTTAGCTATTTATGTTATTTTCTACTCTTAGTCTTTATAGATCCTTGAACTAAAGACCCTATTTATTGAATATATAATGATTGAATGAATTATCTAATTTTGACTATATCTTGATTCTCTATAATAACATTTATGTTTCATAACATAAATGTTGGAGTCAATAACTTCTTTCTAAAAGTGTAATTTTGACCATACCTAGACTCTACATAATAGTAGGTGATGACATTTCTATTTAATTATTTAAAATTTATGGTTTATAGTTATTTTTATTTTGAAATTAAAAGATAAAATTTAATTCGTTTAATTTAAATAATTCTTATTATGTGTAAGTTATATGCTCCATAACATATAAATGTCGAAGTCAATGATTGTTTTTAAAAATTAAAAACTAGAAATATATTTTTGCACAGAAGAGGTGCATTATACAACCCAGTAGGGGAGAAATGTGTAACTCCTTATGTGCTCATCCTAGAGTTGACACATGCATTTTATAAAAAAAACTTAATAAAAATAACTTGTCATCTTAAATTAAATTTAAATTATTTAGCATTTCATATATATAAAAAAACATAAATTAGATGAACTAAAGCCATAAAAAATAGATTACACATTTCCACTTTAAAAAATGGTTTGCACCTTGAGAGTTTTGATCCCTCTGGGTGCTTGGTAGATCCTCTTTTAGATGGATCTATGTTGGTTTAATACCTAAGTTATTTTTCATGACACATAAATGTTCGGAGTTAAAGAATATATGTAGGAAGTATTATGTTGTTAAATTTTGATAAGTTTATCCCAAAGAGGAGGGGAGTGTGGAAGATGTTATAAGACCCCTTCACTGTGAAAGTGTACTAGTAGCTCCCAAAATGGTGAAGTCAATAGTTTATTTATGAAATTAAAAACACATTTAAGTAATTGTTTTTATAACTTTTTTATTTTAATTGATTTATTTTTCCACCATCAAATTATGATTTCTGTGGCCTTCTTAAATGTGTTTAAAACTCTCTTTTAAATTTCCTTTACAATGTATGTCTCTATGGTTTAAATTTAATTATAATTTTGTAATTAATTTATGATTCTCGTAGTTTTTAAAGGTGTACTCTATTTGTTAGAGGTTTTGAACTGTATAGAAAATTTTTGATAGGAATCTCGTTACTTTTTTTCCCGAAATATGAATTTTGAAGTGTCCAAAATGTTTTTTTTTGAAAACATAAATAGATTTAACATCCTCAAAATACCCCAAAGGATCCAAGATTAGGCAAGTTTAACAACTATCATATGTTTTTTCAAGAGTTAATCTAAAATTTCTACTGTACTATGTGAAAAACAAGCAAAGAAACCCCTAAAACATTTTGTTAAAAGTATTTTAAAGTTCAGATCTTTATATTTTAAATTTAATTAGAACTTTATTTTTATTTTAATAAAAAAATCAAAAACTATAAAATTTAAATACATAAAATAAAATCATTACTTTGTTTAATATTTAATAAATAATAACAAACAAAACTATAAATATATATATGGTTAAATAAATTTATATAATATAAACATTATTATTAGTCCATATGTTTGGCCGTATTCTAATAATTTGTAGGTGGCATAAAATGACCATAGCTATAGTTAATTTAAAATAAAGATTTGTTGGTTTTTTAATACTAATGATTTTCAAATGTGTCACTACACTTTGGAGCATAACCTCTAATTTGACTAAATTTATCATTGCTACAATTAGTGAAAAATACAGCAAAAAAAAACTTTGATAACCTTACAAATTATATTTTTTATCAAACTATTGTTTCATTGCATGTAGAACGTAAACATATTTGTTGTTGTTAAGGTCCTATTTATCAAAAAATGGGCCTGTAAATCACCCATTATTGACCAAGTCATGACTATGAAATTACAACATTTTATAAGGA
>LPNX011141834.1:0-22727 GCA_001517045.1 Pseudotsuga menziesii | reverse complement strand
GGGGGGTTTAGGGGTAGGGGGAGTATGGAAGAGAAAGAGAGAGGCACAAAGGAGGTGGTTATGGGTAGGGAGAGTATGCAGGGGTTAGGGAGAGAGAGGGGTGATTATGGAGAGAGTGGGGGGATTATGGAGAGAGTGGGTGGTTATGGGTAGTGAGAGTCTGTGTGAGAGAGGTGGGGGATTTGAGAATCAAGAGAGGGGTTGGGGAAGCGAGAGATGTGTGGTGGTTAGGAGTAGGAGTATGGGAGAGAGAGAGAGTGAGTTTGGGATAGTGATGGTTAGGAAGGAAGGTATCGAGAAGAATGGACATGTATAAATAATCAGGAAGGAATATACATATGGAGGGAGAAAATGAGAGAGGGAGAGCGAGAGAGAGAGTTGGGGAGAGAGAGTGGGAGATATGGGGAGGGAGGGAAGGAGGAATGGAAGTGTGGGGGTTTATTACTTGTATTAAAAAACATGCACAGGATTTGAAATTGTAAAATGAGTAATGTGTTTTGTAACTACAAAACACATATGCATTTTGTAACTGCAAAATATGTATGTGTCTTGTAACTGCAAAATGTGTACACTTTTTCCAATGGAAAAATGTGTACACATTTGTTTCCACCTACTTACGTGTCAACTGACTTGTCAGGATTGGCCACCTACACATTTTTATTTTGCAAAACAAAATTAAGTTTAAATAATCAATTGCATCTAAAAGGTCCCTAAACTTCATAAAAGGGCCCTTATATGAAAATCTATTTGTGCATCCCAATATGTGTTACAAAAACCAGACATGAACTGGTAAAATCAATCAATTCGGTCGGTTTTTGGGCCTCACCGGTGTCTCAAACGGGAAATGACCAGTTTCGTATGGAACCGACCGGTTTTTTCGGTTTCGGTTCCGGTTCCGGTTTTGACCGGTTCCATACATAACTGTACAACAAGATTTAAGAGGGTATTATTTTAATTTAAAAACAAAAATTTGAAAGTTCGTTGATTGGGGATGGTTCTAGTGAAATATGCTTAGTATGTCACACGAAAAGGGCACTTTTTGCAAATTTGTGAATAATGGTTTGGATTTACATGGTTGCACATGAATATATATAGAATTTTTCAAAATTTAAGTAGTTTTTGTATTTTTGGTGGACCATTTTTGTAACCTAATTTTTTTCTCGATTTCGGTCTGATTTTGGTTTCTAGGGTCGGCCGGTTCAACCACCAGTTTGGTTTCTGTAACCTTGATCCCAATGTTCAACAATGGATAATCCAAGAATAATTGTGTCTCATTATCTACCTTCCTCTTGGGAGGTATCCTTGTAGGCTATTGGAACAATTCTCTGTATTCCTACAAAAGGATCTACAATTGATGTTTATTCTCTTTTGTACATCCCTCTAGGGATGCCTTCAATTTTACCAATTCACCTTCTTCCTAATTTTGTATTAAAAAAATAAATACAAACTTACTACTTTACCTAATAAAAAATTTTCCTTCGTTTGTGCTTTCCATAGAGATAATTGATTTAACTTTGTGCACATTAATCATGAAGGATTTTTTTGTCCTTAATAAAGAGGTATTGGTTGGATGTCCCCATTAAGATCACAACCATCGTATACATGTAGGGGAATACAAACACGACACCACAAATATCCATGGGTATTACATCTACCTCCACCTCATAAACATACTCTACACTTATAGAAAACTTGAGCTTTAACTGTTTCATGACTCTTATTTATGCATGCTTATTTACCCATCCCAGTGGGTAAGGTGTTATCAGGAATTATCAATCAGTGCAGACACTGTTTGTTCCTCTGTAATGTAAGTCACAAATATAGAACAAAAAGACACAACAACATATCCTTTCCTTAAACAATCAAATTAACTAACATGAAATACAATATACTTCAACCTTGGATCTCTTTGTCTTCTCTCCAAAGGTCCTTGCAATGGTTCAATACCTACAAAATAGATCAAAAGAAAAAAAAACAAGATGAGAGAATCATGATAAATTAATTATTCCTATCAGTGATCAAGGAATTTGATAATATCTAATTAAAATCAATAGGTCAAATGGGGAATGTCTTTGTATTAATTATGAAAGAGAAAGAATTACAACCAAAAATCCTTAATGTCCATAGCTTCAATATCTACAAGAATCATCTACAATCCTCTATAAATATGAATATCTCTCCAACCATAAGCCAACTCTACTTTTCCTCTGATTCAGACTTCAAACTAACAGCATAAGGGTGCTTTTCTTGGCCTCCTCCACTCTCATCATGAAGGATTCATTTATAGGCATAGAACTCATGAGATGAATTGGAAAATGGATAATATATGATCCCTACAGGTGAGGGAAGTGAGTGCCACCTCTCCCAAGCATGTAGGAACTGACTCCATGGAGGCTTCCACATGGAAGCTTCCAAAACCTTATTTTTTCTCATTTTTTGACCATCGACGCTCTTGGTAGAAATGAAAAAGGTGTCAACCTAGGGTTTTTGTCAATGAAAGAGGAAAATGTTGCTTATGGGTCCACTATGAGGAGCAATGTCATTGCTCTATGTAAAAAACATAAAGGCACCATCCCTTCAAGGTATGGAAAAAGATGACCAAGGTGACTCAAGTCGGGCTTTTTGGGAGGTTGAAAGGCAATGTGAAATTCCCATGAATACTGATAAACAATGTGGGATTTCTAGGTGCAACAGAATTCCCCCCAAAGTATGAAATTATGAGGAAGTGATAGGTGAAATAGTTTGCAAGTTCTCGGTCTAATACATAAGCAAAGAGAGATAGACTCATAACTAACATAGGACCAGTAACTCACTCTATCCAAACCAATCATAACTGTAGACCAATACATTGCAGATCTATGGTGATGACCATGTCATGGCTAGCAATGATACACTATAGATCCATGCATAACTACTATAGGAGGTAGGACATAGATATGTAACATACAAATTAGATCCATGTCTCTTAACCTCGGATATGGAACACAACCACCAAACATACAATGTGGATCCGTGTCATAACTCTAAATAATCTCCAAATGCAACCTAAGCATAGGTAAACATGATGGTGAATCCTAATCACTCAGGGTCTTCATTCCAATCCCCAATTGATATGATTCTAACCATGTGAATATATGTCTTGACGTTGAACATGGAAGAAACCACTTGATTACCAGTCATTGACGTCAACTATTAACAAGTGCGAGGGAAATCACCATTGATGTAAATGATCCCCAAGGTATCTAAGTACATTCCCTCATGTGCGAATAAATGTTTTGAGGTTGAAAACTTGACAAAATATTCCAATCAGAGGTCATTGATGAAAACCTACTGTTGAAAAGGAGAAAACCTACCATTGAGGCATGCAGGATTCAAGGTACTCTTTAGGTTTCTAGGTCTAATTCCTGGATAATGATTTGAAGTTGATAGGAAAAGACTTGTCATAGGAGGGCCATGATGATTCCCACATCAGTGACATGAAACTAGGAACAAAATTTGATTTGAAGTAATGAAACTGACTCAGACATGACTTAATTTTAAGGACAAATAAAGTTACTGATGAGTTATTTTTCTGGGAGAGACATCCTTTGAACAATTTGGCAGCATGGCACATGACTTGGAAGCATTAACTTAAACGAGAATAGAACCAGGTGTAATGCAAGGAATATGACAAATAATTCCTTGAATTGACTCAAAGGAGTTGGGTGACTCACAAAAGTGGATCGACTCAAAGACAAGATGAAAACCCAACTATTCAAATATGAAAATGTAGACAGGTGCCATGTTCAAAGGTGGACTGTATATTACTTCCATAAAAACAGATGAAAACCATTCCCCTTTCCTTTAATTTCCCAACCTCGAAAGGTGAGTGCCTCTTTTCCTTTTTACGAGTCCAAAGAGGGTAACAAACACTCATTATAGCTCATCAAATGATGAGTCCATTCTACTTTTCATGAACCTGAGAATGGAGGGGTTCATTCCCAAATATGGTCTTTCATCGTTTTGTTTTATGAGTTCGATGGAAGCAAACTCATTTGTCGTTTCATGTTTAGAGAGTCTAAAATGACTAAGAAGACTCCAAAAGGTCCTTTTTCATAAATAAGGCTATTCAATCCGAAAAATAGATAACCTACCCCTGAATAGTTGACCTTTCTGATTCTTTTACAAGTGTGAAAGTAACAAGTTCACTTGGCAATAGTTTTGTGTTTTGAGGAGACTAAAAAGAGATTATATATAACTCCCTAACTTGGTTCATTTTTCATAATCCACTTTTAATGAGTTTGAAAAAGTGAAAAAGTCTTCAAACTCTGGCGATCTATAAGTTCAAATTTGAAAAAGTGAAAAAGTCTTCAAACTCTGGCGATCTATAAGTTCAAATTTTGTGTGTTATAGTTCCAATGATTTTTGTTTCTCATGTTTTCTATCATTGTGTCCTTTTCCAACTTAGAAAAATGTATAATTTTTATAGATTTAGGTGGTCACTTGATAGATATTAGCTTTTGGTGTTTCGTAATACTAAGAATTTGTACATTTAAATGATGATATTATTAAATATTACTACGGATTCCACATTTATATAAAATCATTTAATATAGGTCTCTAAACACCAAGCGATTCCTACAGTCATGCAGAAATGTTGACTTAGATATTGCACAATATATCATTTGCAAATTGCAGGTGTTTATGAGAGATGAGTTGGAAACTAAATTTAGGGTGAATGTGATATATACAAATGGCATACTACTAAGATCAGAATGTCAACTTTCACTAGTTCGTTCTTGGAAACAAATAATTATAATCAAGATACCAATGTCTAGAGTGATTGGTTTTAGAGAGATAAAGGGGGTTATGCTTTCCATTATGTTAAATGTTTACCATGGTAAAAGGACCACACTATGTAAGTGTTAATTTATCAATTAAAATCATTAGTATTAGGGCTTCTATCTGATTATGCTTCTTGTCCGAACAATAATTAGCTATTCACTCTCATCAAAAAAAGATTGCATATTTCCCTATGCATGGCTATTTGCATGGTGAGAAGAGCACCCTTTAATGTGCAAGTAGTTGATGAGTAGACTCACTTTTTCTATTCGTTGCAATACTATCCTTATTTTTTCCTACTACATAAAACGAGATATTTCTTTTATCTATTTCTCCACTTAATATTAAATGTAAAAAATTTGATAGCCTAAATGCATGATAGTATTAGGTTTATTACATCCTTTTTAACAAATGGAATATGAATATGGTGTGACTCACAAATTAAAATGTTCTCTTAGATTCTTCACTTCACATTGCAATCATATTTAGTATATTCAAAATAGGTTCTGGGATGCTATATTCTAGTGTGATCCATAATTTGGGTATTCTTCCAAACAGAGGTGATCTTATTCTAGATAAAAATTTGATTTTGTTTATTAGTTGTTAAAAATGGGAACCAAGATGAAATAATCAACACTCTACACTCTTATTTGGAGTAGTCTTACTCTATTCCCTTGGAATTGGAGCTATATTTTACACTGTATGGAGGCCAATTATGTTCCAAAATTTGAACTGAAGGTTCCCTTGCTTTAGTGTCTTTCGTTTTTAGATTTTTTTATATGGATACCTAGTAGATGTGTTTATATTGCCAATGTTTTGGACATGTAACTTATTTTATGAGTGCACCAAGATGAAATAATAAACACTCTACCCCCTTCTTTAGAGTAGACTTACTCCTTAATTCTCCTTGAAGTGGAGCTATCTTTTGCACTGTATGGAGGAAAACGTTTTTCAAACTTTGAACTAAAGGTTTCCCTGCTTGTGTGTTTGTCATTTTAATATTTTTTTATATGGATAGCCTTTGTATGTGTTTATAATGTCACTTTTTTTTATTCATAGATTATTCTATCTTCAGGAGAGTTAGTTTTCAATGTTTTCCCTACCGTCCTTGGAAAGATTCACTTAAAATGGAACAACTTATCTTCTATGGTGATACAATTAAACTAGTTTTCTTTCTTTTTATCTGACTCAGGTTTCATTGTCTCTTATGCCTCCCAACTCTTTTGGGTGAAGTTCAAGGTGAAACTTCTACCATTTTGCTTCCCAATTCCCATTGTTTGTGTAATGGGTGCAATTTTTTTCCCTTTCTCATCTTGGCTGCTAGAGAATATTGGACTTTTCCTCTTGAGCTCATTGTTGAGATTCCTAGGTTCCTTTGATAACAAATCCATTTATAGAGTGTAAATGTAAAATAGTTACCACTGTGATATAGAGGATGTAGAGTTGAAAACCACTGCCAATAAATCATTTTCCTTCTGAGAATAATAGGTAGCCTACACATTAAGCATGGGAAAGCATACCAACTCTATAAATCTACATGAAATAGTGTTGCAACAATTTAATGAATAATTGAATGCATTTTCTATCCTATTTTCTAGCCTACAAGACAAGATTCCTTATCCTATCCTACTTTATATCAAGGATTCCATTAACTTGTTATAGTGTAATGCATATTGTCTCTATCTCAACCTATAATTGTTATCCCCTCATGGAAGAAGGGAAATTAGATCAACAAGTAGCTACAACAAAATCCCCTTGTTCTAGTTTGGTCCCCATGCATATGGATCAAAATGGGTGTTCATCCTGCCTCCATCACAAAGTGAGAAAAAAGAATATACAATATTGTTGTAGTAATGCAAGCCAAAGATGACACACATAAGTGAAACTAAAGAATGGGGGTAAGGACAATGATATTGTAACACATGATCTATGATCTATGAGATAATCTCTAGGCCCACACTTCTTTATGTTCAACTTATTTTAATAAACTATTTTATAATGTTTAGTTGTCTCCCTTCTTCTCACTTCAGATCATTGTAGGTTGTACTTTTGTACCCCTCATCATTTCTCCATTCATTTCACCATGGAAATTTGATGTTGGTGTGTGCTAATTCTAAAATAATTGTTGTGTTTTCTCATTCCTTAATTGTTGTAGATTGAACAATTTCCAACAATGGAACAAAAGGATTAAAACCATTTAAACATTTTTTTGAGATACAAAAAGGACATCACTAACTCTACTCATCAATATAAAGGAAAAATGAAGCATAATCATAAAAAAATACCTTGAAATGCAACAATAATTACCCAAAGTCATTTATAAACAAACTATCATTAGATACAAAATTGTGGAGTGTAACAAAGATAAAACTGAATAATAGGTAAAACTTCAAGTTTTTGGCAAGGTAATTAACCATTCATGATGAAAAATATGTTCCACCGTAGGATTCCACCATAACCCCAACTTAAAGGTTTGTGCATCCTTGCATAAAGGAAAAAGGGAGAGAAAGAAAGTCAAGGTTGCATTCTAATTACTGCTTAGTTAGTAACTCTTTCATGTACTTTCACTCATTATGAGCCTTCCTTTGTTTCTTCCTTTACTATTGTTGATGATTCTAGTTTTTTATTGTTGTTGATGATGATGGATCCATTTTAACTACTATTTTTGTTGCTGACTTTTCTTTTGTTGTTAGGGATTTCATAATGCTACTCATTCTTGGTGGATAGAGCACAATGTACCTATACTAAACTAAGTATTCTTCTATATCCTTTTGTAAAGTGAATTATCCAACTCTAAGATAATATTCAGTATTGGAATAAGATGTGGCTTCTTTTGGGTGGTAACCTGCAAAATTGAAAATATTTTTTCCATCTTGTCATCTCAATATCAATGTCAAGTTATCCTAACTACCTATATTATGGAATGGAGCTTAGAAACAGGGGGATCTTGAACTTCGATCCTATCAACTTGTACTTGATCCCATTAATACCTTCAATATATATAACTAATCTATTGATAGTTGTCTTGAGTCCTAGGAGTGAGTGTGGTTCTATTTGTTGTATCTCCATTCTTACTTTTTTCCACCTCTTCTCTACATTCCTTAATACCTCATTTTTGGAGGTGTTGATGAGTCCATTGCAGTCACAAATTTGATTCTCTCTAGCACTGAATATGCAACTAGATTTTATATTAGGTAAAAAATATTTTTCTATTCCTCAATTGGTTTGGTCCCTTATCTTCGGAACTTTAATTCTCCTTTCATATTTTTATCCTCTATCATTTTTTCCTAGAATAAAAACACATTTTTAATTCTAGGAGTGCTGACACTATCTCGTCGACAGGGGTTAAATCCATAGATCTATCGACACCCATCGACCAAAAATCCCTAAACATCGACCCAAATAGGTTTTACGCTGTATAGCAACAATTGGGAAGCATGTGCAGTCTCACCCGAGATGTCCGAGGCAGGGCTACAGGAACCAAGTTTCAGCAGAGGGAAGAGGAATTCACCCTACTGATTATTCTATTGTAGTATTGACCAGAAATCCAGGGTTTAACTCATAACGTTAATCATATCGACTTAATCACATTAAATCAACAAAGACATTTTGCTATCATAGTTTAGATTCACATAAAGATACATACAACAAGCCAATCAACCCATAAATGATTCACATCATTCAAATTTACACATAAAACACAAAGATCACATTATTACAGAATTCACATCATTAACCATTCTACACAGATAAGAAATAAAGCTATATCACCAACATAATGTTCATAGAATCAGTCCCATAAATACATCATGAAACAACCTATGGTTGATTAACCTCAGACTAGAAAACACATATGTTCCTTCGACCTAGAACCACATATAAGAATTGATTACAACAAATGAAGATTCATCCACTCTTCTATTTTCCTCTTCTATATGATTTAATGACTACATTTCTAACTCTATTTATAGGCTTACAAAGCCATTACAAAATGGTCAATTTGACCAATATCCTAACTAACTTTGACCGAAAATTTCTACCTTTTCGGTTTTTCCTTCCACGTCGTTGACTCTTTCTTCTGTCGATGTCATTCTTGTTGATGGCAGAAGCACCCCTTACGCACCCTAACCTCTTTCCAACAAGGAGAATAAAAAATACAATCATTAGGTGATAATAACACTAAAGAAAGAATTTATATGAGAACTTCCTAAACAATATTTAAGTGCCAATAGCACCAAAGAAATAAATGTTTGTGAGTACTTCCTAATATTTCTAGCTGCCTAAAAATACAAAACATAGTTATAAACTAAACTGAAAAAACCAAAGCCAAAACCAGATTCAAAAAAATTCCTACATCCATCCCTATAGAGATATGGAAATATCACGTCATACCATTTTGTAGTTGTGAACTTCATAGATTCATTATACAACAAAGACATAAATGCTCACAGCATCATATCCTTAACACAGGGGTTTGATGATGATCTCAACCTTTGGTGCAATACATATTTCTGTAGGTAAAGCTCGTACAGGATATTTTTCTTTTCAAGGATTATGTCAAAATCCAATCCATAGAATTTACAAGGTTTTGGGAAATTTTCCTTTATTTGAGATACACAACATTCAATCCAGAATTTATGCTATTTATATTTTAAGTATAAAGTATATATTCTTGTAGGTATCCTAAATGCTAGCATTTTGTTATTGTTCTTAATAATATACTCACATAAATGTGCTAATGTTTCAATTTCCTTGTCCTTTTTTGTAGTTTCTTGCACTTGTTTTGGAAAGTTTTTTTTGGACTTGGTATTTTCATGGTTGAGGATTGTTAAGTTTTCATAAAATTCTATCGAGTTTAAAGAAAATTTCTTTTCTAGATAGACGATTACCTAGCAATGGAAAATGATGGAAATGATTTCCTCACCTATTGATTTTGATTATTACTTCCATTCAGTTACTTGTTAAGAACCCGTGTCAAACCTCCTATTTATTTTGTTAGTATATTTTTTTGCATGCATATGCTTTGTAAGTCATCCCATTAGTATGTTTTATTATCCCAAATTCATGGGGATTAATATTTGTTGTTAAGTTGTCTAGTTAGTATGTTGTATTATCCCACATTCATGGGGAGTAATAGTTGTATAGATTAGAATTAGTATATAAGTAAGTGTTGAGACAAATGAAAGTATCGAAGAGTTATTTTATATTGATCTTACTCAAACGAGGTTTCCCCATTGAAGTAGTCTGTGATCAACAAAATATCTTTTGTGCTCTATTAATGCTATCATATCGTGCATTCTGATTGTTTATTATACAAGGTTCTTCACATCTAGTATGAGAGCACCTTCTTGGGCTCGTTGGGTGGAATTTTCGCCAATTTTTTTTCTTCTGCAGTGCTTCCTGGTGCTGTGATTATTGTAGTAGTTCTTATTCTTGCAGCGATATTATTAATTTTGATTAGGGAATAAACCCTATCCACTTAACTATGGGAAGTACTTGGGATAGCCCTAAAACTCATTTTGAGGAGTACCATAGGAACCATGAAGTAGCTGGCCATTGAGCGGACCTGATAAGAGAAAAGGGAAAAGAACCCTAGCTGATTAACTAGTTCCCACCCATGAGGTAAACGAAGAGCTGTCATTTGTGGCAATGCAGTTATCAGTTTTACCTAAGACATGGAGTGAGGGGTACTGCCCCAGTATGCAAGTTATTAGACATCATTGGTGGATGAGTGAATCCCTTGAACCTTTAGGAAGACACACATACCTGAGGTGCATATCCATTTACAATTGATGAAGCACGGATTTCCAGAATCACCACATATTATTTCCTCAATTTTGAGTTGATAAAGAGTAGCTTTCCAAAAGTGTCACATGTCGTTTCCTCCATTTCCAACCAAAAAAAGTATAAATTTCTGATTTTTGGCCATATCTTCTTTGATTTAGCTCTATTTACCTTCAAAATTCAATGTAACCCCCCATAATCCCATTATTTATATTCCTTCCTTGAGGATCCTATCCCAAATTCCACTTTCTGAAGCCCAAATTACACATTTGTCTATTTTTATGGTTTGACGTAACTTTTCCAATTCTCACCTAATCCTTTAAATTTTTCCACGGTGTTCATTTCCCATTTCTGCTTCCTTGTCCCTCTTGGACAAATTTTCCAATTCCTTCACCCCACCTCTGAAACTCACATTTTCAGCTTCCTATCCCTAAGAAAGTCTCCAAAACCCAGTAAAACCCCAATTACCCCCCCCCCCCCCCCCTCTCCCCAATTTTTTCCCAACTCAAAATTTTCCTTTTCTAAAACCCTTTTCATTTTTTTTTCTAACCATTTCCAGAAAGAAAATTAAAAAAATATGCATATGGTTGTCACTCACACTGGATGAAATAAACAAATGGAAGAAGAAATTTCTGCCATGAATTCCAAACTCAAAGATATGGATCAAAACTTTATTGGCCTCCATCTTCAGCATTCACCCATGAACAACTGACGACAACCCGAGTCTTCTGCAGACATTGGGTTATCTTCCCCTAGCAAGTTTCGTGGGCCAAAGCTAGATTTCCTCACTTCAATGGTGATTATTTGACTTGATGGATTTACAGGGAAGAACAATATTTCAATCTGCATAACACTTTTGATGTCAATAAAGTACCACTTGCATCCTTTCATTTGGAACATGAATCCCTTCAACGATTCCATTGGTACATCATGGCTCATGCAGGGCCAAACTAGACATATTTTTTCCAAATCCTTTTGCAACGATTTGTTCCTAGTGCTTTTGATGACTTCATAGTAGCACTCACCAAACTTTGTCAAACCAGCACTCTGAGGGAGTATCAAATAGAATTTGAGAAACTGGCCAATCACCTTGAAGTATTTCCTAATGCATTCTACCTGATTTGTTTTATTAGTGGTCTTAAGGATGTAATCCAATATGAGGTTAAAATATTCTATCCCAATACAATGATGGAAGCCCTAGGGTTATCTAAGTTAGCATTGGAAAAGATCAGGGCTTAACAACGCTCCAACTCCACTTGTGTTCCATTCATAAATATGGTTCCCCAAAGACCCCAAGTTATGCCAGATCCTAGAAACACTCCTATCAAGCATTTGTCTAAAGCCAATATGTGGCAACGTAAAAAAAAGGGATTTGTTATAATTGTGATCACCTAAGTACATCAATGTGTTGAGAAAAATATGTATCTCCTGGATGTGGATTCTCCACCTGCACCTAACATTTCTGTTGATACTCAGGATCCAGTAGTTGATGAGGGTGACATTCAACATCTTCTTGTTGACCCTCTTACTCAGGACAACCAACTAGAGATATTTATCCATGCATTAGCCGGAGTCATCACCTCACAAACCATGCGGGTTAGGGGTTTCTTCAAAAATCTTCATCTTATAATACTCATTGATTCTGGTAGCACACATAACTTCATTGACCCCAGGATCACCAACAAGGCTGATTTTTTTGTCCATCCTTGCTCCAACTTTGAATTCATGATTTCCAATGGGGGAACCTTACCTTGCAAAGGGAAGTGTCGTAATGTGCAAATATCTATTAGAGATTAGAACATTCTCTCTAACATGTTTTCCTTTCCCTTCGGTGAACGTGATGTGGTTTTGGGAACTCAATGGTTACACACGCTTGGACCCATTTTATGGTATTTTTCTGAACTTTGGATGGAATCTTCAATCAATGGGAAAAAACACACATTGAAGGGATTACAACCAAGGTCTCTCAGCATCATCAGTTCTCATCACATGGAAATGATCCTTAAGAGGAATTAACATGGTGTCATTGCTCAACTCCATTTCATTCAGATGCAACCTTCAATGGTATCAACTACTCCCTTGGATCTATAACAAATTTTGGATCAATATGCTTGTGTTTTTGCTAAGCCCATAGAATTTCCACATTCAATACCAGAGGACCATCGTATTCCACTCCTTCCTGGAATCGTACCTCCCAACATCAGGCTCTATCGCTAACTATTTCACCATAAGAAAAATATTGATATGCTTGTTCGAGAGCGTCCCTCACGCCACAAGGGTGAACCTACATTCCTTGCTGGATTCCTCAAACCTTTTCCCATCCGTACAAGGATTTGGATAGATATTATGATGGATTTCATTAAAGCACTCCCTAAATCTAGAGGGAAGACTGTAATCTTGGTTGTCATTTATCAACTCTCCAAATATAGTCATTTTTGTGGTCTCATCCATCCATATACCTCCTTTCCCTTCACTCAAATTTTCATGGACCAAATATTCCTTCTACATGGAATCCGTTCTTCCGTTTTCTCAGACCACGATGCAACTTTCACAAGTAATTTTTGGACCGAACTATTTCACCTTGCTGGCACCAAATGGAATATGAGTTCAGGATATCACCCACAAAAATATGGTCAGACTAAAGTCATCAACAAATGTTTGGAAACTTATCTTCATTGCTTCACCTATGAACAAAAAAATCAGTGGGCAAAGTGGCCCCCTCTCACTGAATGGTGCTACAATACTTCCTACCATATTGTATCTAAAATGACTCCATATGAAGCATTTTATGGTCAAACACCTCCATTAATCCTTCTATACACTCCCAACAGTTCACAAGTTCAGGAGTTGACATCGTTCTTCGAAACTGAGATCAAATTCTTCAAATTCTATAAGACAATCTTCACATAGCAAGAAACATCATGAAACAATAGGTCGATCAACACATAATTTGAGAAGCTAGTACATGTGAAAAATTTTCCCACGTCACATCGTCGATGTAGCAACATTCTTGTGTCGCTATAGTGACGAATTGGAGCCCATATTTTCATGGAAACATTATCGTCGCATTAGTGATACTTTGAAAATTTTGTCATTATAACGACAAAACAGAGATGACATGTGGGGAGCATGGCCTATGCTTAGAAAACATATGGTTCTTGCTATAGATATGTTTACATGTCGCTAGAGCAATGATTTGGAGGAACTATTGTGATGGAAGATTGTGGCAAAATCATGCAACTAAGTCATAATGTGTCACTAGAGAAACGTCTTGACGTCTCTATAGTGACTGAATATTGTGTGAAATTCAAGCACCTATTTCATAATGCGTCACTAGAGAAACGTCTTGGACTCACTATAGAAATGCAGTATTGTGGAAAATTCATGTGCCTAAGTCATAATTTTTCACTAGAGAAATGCCAATGCATCGATATAGTGAAGATAGTTTGTGGAAAATCGCAAGTGACTAAGCACTGGTGTGTCTCTATAGCAAAGGTTACCATGTATGTTTTAACAAAAATATAGAATTCGTAGCAAATATTGTATTTCAAATCTACGCATACCTCTATGAACTTACAATGATGCTGGTAGGATATGAGTATTAGAGACTAAATGTCCTCCTCACATCTTATTTCCTCCTTGAAACTATATAGGATAATATATATATTTCAAGAACATAGGCTATTACTTATTAGTATATAATTTATTTAAGTCTTGATCAATATTATTAGGAAGAAAAATGAGAAAATGGCATACATGCATCATCAAAGAATTCAGAAACATCCACCCAACCCAAATATCTTACTTTCAATGGAATTATTCTATCATATCTTACCTACACATTTGATAATCCATTTTCAACTAATATATTCCCGCATATTTGATAATCCATTTGCAGCTAAGATACCAAAATTTTCTAGTTTTGTAGCTGACAGCTTAGTTGGATTGACAACTAGCAACCCAATTCCTTCAACCTTCATCTTTAATGCAGGAGCTAAGTTTGAATCTTGTTAGAGAAAGAAGGTTGCAAGTCCAGTGGTTGAACCGTATTCTTTCTCTGGAGTTTCTTCCTATGTTTCTACTGCACATGTGTTTAGTGGTGGGTCTACAAAAGAAACCACCAACAAGGTTCATCTCTCAAGCAACATTTGAGAAATGGGAGAAATTCTTGCAACCTAGGAGAAACAACAATGTGAGGGTAAATCATCAAGTAAATATAGTTCTTGGCCTTCTATGGGGATTTTGTATTCCAGTTTGAATCATATATTTGAGTTTAGTGGAAACAAAGAATCAATCAAGAGTCATAGTACAAGGAAAAAGAGAGAAAAATATCAGCTACCCACATCCATACAACACAAGCTTGGTAGGAGCTCTGATCCTAGTCCAAAAAGGTACATGCCATGTTCCACTTGAGAAAATCACACTAAGGGTGTCTCACCAATGAGCTTCTCTCCTTACAATTAAATTGCTTCTAAAGGTGAGTTTCCTTCTGGTAATCACATCATGCCATATTTGGGACAATTTTTTATAGCATGGGAAACTTCTTTCCAGTATGGTGTTCAAACAAGGTTTGATTTGCACGAATCTCTTGTGATGGAAGCCAATATTGAAGAGCTAATGCCTATAGCTATAAACTTACATATTGGTACTGATAAGGAAACAAATTCCAAAAAATACCACCAAGAAAATCCTTCCCAAGGAGGAGAGTGTCCGTCTTGGTAGGGAAGTAACTACACCTATGAAGCAAAGTCTTTTATTCCTCATAGATGTAATGAAAATAAAAGGCCATTTGTTGAAGACCAGATATCTATTCCAAGTTCTAAAAGTGAGTGGTTAAATTATAAAATGGAAAAGGTAAGAAATGATGATGGTGGTGAAGAAGAGGAAGATGAAGAAAGTAGTCAAAGGAAGCAATTCACATTTGCATACTATGTTGCTTCAAGAGCTGAAGAAAGAAGTCAAAGTAACCACTTTACATTTTTGTATTCCTCTACTAGCACAAAAGGTGAAGAAACCAATCAAAGTAATCATTTTACTTTTGCATCCCCCTCTCCAAATTATACCCCAATAGGATCCAGATGACATGCCAGACAAGGCCATCGACCAAAACTTGGAGAAATTATAAATCCATCAAGATATGAGATTAAAATTGACTCATCTCCTTTTTCCACACAAAATTTTATTTTTCAAAGGGATGGAATGCAATGAGACATCTTAAGTTATAGTGGAAATAAGTTTCAAGGTACCAAATAGAAAGATGAGGAATAACATAAAAGAAATTATATTGTAGAACTGTTTTCATCTACGCCTAACCACAAAAACGAAAGGGGAGAAACGGTCACCTCAAATGTTGTAAAAGGTGCAGCAGCAGAGCAAGCTTGTGAAAAATGGTGGCTCAGGGGAAATAAATCTTATGCAAATGGAGACTTTCCTAAAGTAGAGTAATTTTATTCATGAGGGGTGTTACAGAGAGAAATGCCTATGGCTTGGGGTACCACAACAGACAGCTTAACTCCAGAAATCAATCCTTTCCTATATGCAAGAGAAACCAAACAACTAACACTAAACGATATCGATTCGTACCTTATTCTGAACGGTTGATGTAGATCCTCATTGAGCTTTCCAAATTCAGCTTGAATTGATAAATTGTTTCCTCATTATTCAATAAACAAGACAAGCATACTATATATAATTGTGTTAGCTCTACTCTAGCATATATAATCAATAACATATAAGCATTTGAAATCATCCATGGATAAAATATTCATTCAAACACACATTATTGGATAGGAAAAGATATTTCTATTAATATAAAATACGATATTAAAATTAATACAACCTTTGTCAGCACATCTGTGAATCGGAGAAACCGAGTCCCCCACTTGGGCCTCCACCACTTCAATCCTCCATCTCTCAATAGCAAGCTCACAAGCAAAAGGTAAGCTTGGGAAGAACACAAAAGTGCTCCAAGGGACAAAGGGGATGCAAACTCAAGCACAAGTTCTGGCAACAATGGACTATAGTTCTCTTGCTCTCAATTCCTCATGCCTTCAATGTATCCAAAGGGTTCCTTATATATCTCTTCAATGGGGTAATCAAAGGTCGAATCCGAGCGATCTCAAGAAATATGGAAGTCCAGGAGACAAGTGAGTCAGATCCACATCAAGGAAAACTCCAAAAGAATTTGGCCTTTTGCACACATCCTTGTAACATCCCCAACCCTCCGGCCGACAAAGAGAATGCTACCATGGCGTTAACCATCCGAGCTACCAGCCCCATGAACATGTGCATTCATAAAATTGTTGAAATGCTGAAATAAAATGCTTTGAACTAGACATGCATACATGATCATTTATCATACACAGCAGAATCAATCATATGTTCATACAAGCATTCAACATGTTCATCACATTCATTAAGAGAAAACATGATTGCAGAAGTAAAATAGACAATATTACTTATCTTATGAAGAACTCGTTCTGGAACTAGCTACATCACTACAACGTTCCACCCAACCATAGGCCAGCGTGATCCTTAATCTCTCAGCAACACTTCCACCCCCGAGCTGAGCATGATTCTCCAAGGAATAAGGAACAAGAAGGCTTACACATAGCCAAGGATACATAAAGCATAGCCAAGCCAACACAGTTGGGTTTATCAGGCCATCAACAAGATAGCCAAGCCAACATGGTCAGGTTTATCAGTCCATCAAGGAGCTGGGAAAGGATAAATGCTAAGCTAGTGAGCCCATCATAGGGCTAGGAACACCTACACCAGAACTAGCCTGACTTCTAAGACACCCACACACACCCAACACAAGGAATCAGTCCCTTCTCTTCTACACAGTCCCTCAGGCCCTTCCTTCCCTTCCAGTGCTATTCAGGGGTTGTGGAGAAGAAAGCCATCCCTCTAGCTCTATCTGTGTGGTTTCCAAACACACCAAGTTTATCAAGCAAACCATGCCCCCATCCTTGCTCCCAAGACATTCTGGAGACCAACCATTTTACACATGCAACTACTCAGCAATTACAGCTCACAGGGGAAAACGACTCCAAACAGTCTGCAGTAGCCCCAAAGCATAACAACATACACAACCAACAAACATAGGGAACATCAGTACGTTCCGCACAATCAAAGCCACTAGGGAAAACTTACGCAACCCACTCTGGGGAAAGAAAATACAGTCTCCCAACTTGTGCGTGAGGGAAACTTGCACGAGACCCCAAAATACAGAGGGAAAACACACCAGATTCCACTTTATGGAAAAACGTGAATGACAGCTGATAAGCGGCTCCCCTCCTGGATACATGAGATCAAACAGAGTAGATGCCTGTGTGGTAAAATGAACAAAATACCATCCCCAAAATGTAAGGAGACCCCAACAAACACAACGTAAGGTAGGCCACAGCAACACAATGAATCTTGAGGAGAATGGCGTCAACCATAACTCATGGGAAGAACAACGGTCCCAATCTCAACATCGAAATGACAAAAAATTACATGGCCATACGAGTCTATAAGGAGATCATACAGCCAAAAACATGAATGGCCCTTCACAGGAAAATCGTGGTTGAAAGAGCACACCTCCCAGCTCGCTGTGTGAGTCCAAAACCAGGAAAAATCCTATGCGTGAGAATAATCAAACTATCGTGAGGAATCAACAGACCATGGAGATAATGTGTAGTGGAGAGTGTGTGAGTGTCTCAGCACCTTCATGGAGAGAGTGTGGATTCCGTTGGAGTGATGGCGGTGGTTTTTGCTTTCCATCGTGAGGTCAACCTACTAATGGAGTTTCCATGTGGGCAAGGACTGACAGTCCTGCCACACTCCACTCCCAGCCATAACTTCCCCAACTAACAGTAGATATTTTAATGGTGGTGGTTGGGTAAGACAAGTAAAGGTGACATATGGATTTTTCCCTCATTTCCCAAGGTTTGACATCCCCCACCCTTATCCTTGGGAAAATCATGCCCCTTCTCATTTAGTTGCTGCGAACGTAGGTAGTTGGGTTATTTAATTAAAGATGCATATTTACATGATGACAAACTCAATATGTATGTCGCATGCCCCGATATTCCATCGGTGACAATTTAAATCTAAAACATAGCATAACCAATCGATGGTGGGGCCTTGGCCTTTAGCTCCACACCATGATCATTTACAATATATACATCATATACGTCTAGTGCAACGGGGTCAAAACTGGGGTGTTACATTCCCCTCCCCCTTCAATAGCATTGTCCTCAGTGCTTACAAAATTGAACAAAATGTACACTGGTATCACCTCAGTGTTCTGCAAAATTGAACAAAAATGGATGTGCCAATCGCATGGCATCCTCCAATTCCCATGTAGCCTCTTCAGGTCCATAGTGCTCCCATTGCACCTTTACCTGACCTATGGCCTAGTTCCAGAGCATTGTGACCTTCCTGTCGAGGATGTGCATTGGATCGATTCGAAACTCTCCCTTGGGTTCCAACTGAATCACATCCCAATTTATCACATGGTTAGGATCATGTACATATCTCTAAAGCAAAGATACATGAAAAACATTATGAGCTCTAGTTCTAGCAGCAAATGCAAGCCCATATGCAACTGGCCCTATTCTTTCAAGCACTTCAAATGGCCTATAGTGTCTAGGTGACAACTTGGAACAACTTCCAAGATTCAATAAACTCTTCCTTTCCCTCACTCTGAGGTAAACATGATCCCCAACACTGAACTCATTGTTCACCCTATGCTTATCCGCATAGCTTTTCTATCTATCTTTTTCTGCTTTCAGATTCTACCTGATCTTTACAACCTCTTGCTCCATTTCCTTGAGCAATTCTGGTCTAAGCACAATCCTCTTCACTAGATTATCCCAAGTCACAGGTGCCCTACACCTTCTTCCATACAAATATTCATACGGACTCATCCCCAAGGATTCCTACTGTCCATTGTTATAAGCAAACTCTACCGAGTGCAAGTAATCTTCCCACTTGGTTGGTCTTTCCATCACGTACATGCGAAGCATATATTCAAGCACCTGATTAACTCTCTCCATCTGCCCATCTGTCTGAGGATGGTATGCTTAGCCTTATACCCAAATATGCAAACAACCCCTTCCAAAATATGGAAGTGAACTTGACATCTCTGTCAGAGACTATTGCCTTAGGCAATCCATGCAATCTGAAAATCTCCTACATGAAGATCTTTGCAATGTCATCAGTCTTATGCATAGACTTCACTGGTATAAAATGCACTGCCTTTGTCAACTTGTCTACCACAACCATGATGGAATCATGTTGTCTCCAAGTCATCGGCAATCCTGCAATAAAATCCATGGAAATAACTTCCCATTTCCATTCCGGAACTGGAAAAGGTTGCAACAAGCCTGCTGGATGTTGATGCTCAACCTTTACCTGTTGACATTTCATACACCTTGAAATGTATTCAGCCATATCCTTTTTCATTCCTGGCCAAAAGTACTGCTTTCTAGCTATAGCAATTGTCTTCTGATATCCTGGGTGACCAGAATACGGAGTTTGATGGATTTCATCCATAACAACTCTCCTCAAATCTGCTACATCTGGAATATAAATTCTACCTTTATAAGTGAGAAATCCATCTTCTCCCAATTTATATCCCTCATACCTCTTCTCAAGACTTTGCTATTGCAATTTTTCTTTTACCTGCTCATACAATTCATCTCCAGCAGCATGACTAACAATCTGCTCCCTTAAATCTGATTGGCAAATACTAAGAGATGCCACATGCATTTCTTGCACCTTCCTGCTAAGTGCATCAACAACCTTGTTCTCCTTTCCCTTTATGTGCTTGATTTCAAAATCAAATTCACATAAAAATTCCAACCATCTCAGTTTCCTAGCATTCAGATTAGGCTAATCAAACAAATACTTCAGCCCATAGTGGTCTGTTTTGAGCTCAAATATCCTACCCATCAAGTAATATCTTGACATCTTGAGAGCATGTACTATGGCTGCAAGCTTTATATCATGCGTGGCATAGTTCTTCTCATGCTCCTTCAGCTTTCTTGACTCATAAATTATCACGTGATTTTCCTGCATAAGGACTCCTCCAAGCCCTTGTCTGCATGCATCGGTACACACCACAAAATCTCTCTCTGGATTTGCAACCTTCAATACGGGTGCACTAGTGAGAAGACTCTTCAACTGCTGGAAGCTTTCTTCACACCTCGATTTCCATTCAAACTTCATCCCCTTCTTTTGCAAAGAAGTGATGGCATGCGCAACTCTGGAGAATCCTTCAATGAACCTCCTATAATATCCTGCAAGTCCCATAAAAGATCTTACATCTGTCACATTTCTTGGAGTAGGCCAATTCATAATGGCTTCAATCTTTTTAGGGTCCACAGATATACCCTCCTCTGAGATAATGTGACCCAAATACTGAATTCTATCTCTATAGAAGTCACACTTGCTCAGTTTTTCATACAAATGGTGCTCCCTGAGCAATTGCAATGTCAATCTCAAATGCTCTTCATGCTCTTTCTCATTCTTAGAATAAACAAGAATGTCATCAAGGAAAACAAGAACAAACTTGTCCAAATAATTGCTGAAGACACTATTCATAAGGCACATAAATGTAGCGGGTGCATTTGTGAGACCAAATGGTACCAGTACAAACTCATAATGCCCATACCTTGTCTTGAAAGTTGTCTTATGAATGTCTTCATCCTTGATTCTCAGCTGATGGTAACCAGACCTCAAGTCAATCTTGGAAAATACCTTTTCTCCTCTCATTTGATCAAAGAGGTCATCCATCCTAGGCAAAGGATATTTATTCTTCACAGTAACCTTGTTCAAATATCTATAATCAATACATAACCTGAGTGTACCATCTTTCTTCTTTACAAATAGAACTGGTGCTCCCCAAGGAGACACAATCGACCGGATATACTTCTTTTCCAATAACTCTTGTAGTTTCATATTCAATTCTAGCATATCCAGTGTACTAATCTTGTAGGGTGCCTTGGACACTGGTGCTATTCCTGGCGCAAGTTCAATTGTGAAGTCAATGTCCCTTTTTGGAGGAAGACCTGGAATCTCATCAAGAAACACATCCCTGAATTCCTGTAACAGCTGATAGTCCTCCAACCTAGGAGTTTCATCTCTTGATGTCTCCAAAATATGAGCTGCATACAACTGGCAACCCTTCCTACAGAACTTCTTTAATTGCATTGCTGAAACCTGCCTTAATCAAATCACCTTTGGAATGCCTTTCACAACTACTAGGTTCCCTTCTTCATTCATGCATTCGAAAGTCTTATTGTAACAGTGTAGCTTCACCCTGTGAGCTTCTAACCAATCCATCCATGACTAATGGAAATTTCTCTACCACTTCACTAACCTTTCTCTTAGCTTCGGTGGCTAGCTGAACTAGCCAAGACTTCCTATGCTTTACTTTCTTAAAAGCACAAATCTCCACTACTCTAGGATTAATGTAACTGTGAGTAGAACCAGGGTCATTCAAAATAGAAACAGATTGCTCAACAATCTTACCTGCTACTTCAACCATAGTTGACTGGTGATCTGCCTGGCGGTCCTCTAGTGCTGCATAGATAATAAGGACTACTGGGTGAATCCGCAGACCTGGGTAACACTTTTTGGCAAGCGCATTTCGGAAAAAATAGAAAAACACACCTCAGTTGAGGGTTTAACAAGCCCTCAACTGAGGTTTTAATATCTCGACCGAGGTTTTATCAAGCCCTCGACCGAGGTTTTGTTAAGCCCTCGACCGAGGTATTTCTTAACCCTCGGTCGAGGTATTAAAACCTCGACTGAGGGTTAATAAATACCTCGGTCGAGGTATCAACCTTGGTTGAGGTATGTACCTCGGTCAAGGTATGTACCTCAATCGAGGTACATACCTTGACTGACGTCCCTCTGTCGAAAAAATTATAAAAAGAGGCCGTAGGGGCCGCGACCGTCTTTTTTACAAAATTCCACTGTGCAAGCTCGACCGAGGAATGGCGAGTGGCATAAGGATTGGCACCTTGAAGCAACCCAAGCACCCCAAAGCAACCCAACCTCGTCACGATGGCGTCGGAGCCAAGAGGTAACAGTTTAAATAATTGTTTTTCAATTTATAAAATTGGTAA
>LPNX011141829.1:213168-225676 GCA_001517045.1 Pseudotsuga menziesii | reverse complement strand
ATTTTCTCTCTATGTTCCTCTTGATTATAAAAGAATCATACTTATCCATATATATATATTTTTATCATCATAGAAAAATCTTGTAGTGCATGTGTAAATCGCAAATTATGGAAGACAAAAAGCCTTAAATACATTCCGAAGAAAGACCAAAATAAGAAAAACAAGTTGAAGCTTGGTATTTGCAAGGGACAATGTATGTTGAAGACAAAATCTTGAAATATTCCAACATCGAGGATGGTGTACCTTTAAGGGGAAGTATGTAACATCCCCAGTAAAAACACTGCAAGTAAATTTAAATAGTTATCTCAACTTCGAAGAGAATGCCAAAAGAAAATATCATTAAAAGATTTTAGTTAATCTAATTACCTTTATTTTAAAGGACTATGTTATAGTCACCACAATTAAAAGGGAAATTTCTTGAGAGTTTATAAAGAAAGGTTAATATAGGCATACATATAAGTGGCAAAACTAAATGAGGTAAAATTATATTTATGTACAATTATTGTTCGGTTAGGTTAGGGTAAAATATTTGGAGGTTATTTCAATAACTGAAATCTTACACTCGAAAGGGAGGAGAGGGGCTTCACCAATAGAATGCATGGAAATAGTTAAGCCTCTCCATACGAAGAACCAAAACCCTTAAGCAAGTGGTCTAATTCATGGTAGTTGTTACCAAGTTTCGTTTGGTCTGCAATATTTTGTTGGTATTCAAGGGACGTCCTCTTAGAGATGACAACAACCTTATTTCCTGTGATCGTATATATTTTCTATGTCAAACTTCTTGTATATGTTGAAGAGGGATAACACATGGAGAGAGATGACGTGTTTGGAGTTGTCATTATATATTTCTTGCAAAATGGGTAAACTCTTTTCGGTTGATTAATATACAACACAACGTCATAAGGAAACTAGGCATCGAAGGGAAGATCTAGGTGAATGAAAAATAGCTTGGCATTCTAAGGAAGAACCACATTGAGGGGAAGAACTGGGCATTGATAAGAAATATCTTGGCATTGTGAGGATACTCATGGAATTTTGTGAAAAAAAAAATAGACTTCAAGGATCTCTTTTCTAGGTGTGTGTATAAATTATCTCATTGTTCTGTTATATTATATTTCCTTCTTAGTGTACAATGGGTAGTTACATTATTTTAAGAGATTGGGTAAAGAGCATCATCTCTCGAGTCATTTTTAATATATTTACCTTATTGAATGTTATTATATTCATTTGAAGGAAAACATAATTATCTCTCTTATCCTCATAGTTGTTATGCATATCAACTACAAGAGGGCACATCCCAATAGAATTTTGTGTAATGCCTTATAAGTCTTAGAAAAACAGTGTATCTCTCTGTGAACGTGTCTTCCATGTGTTTTGTTGCAGTGTTTCCTTTTGAGAGAGGAGGATTTTTTCCACATGGGAGACTACACTCCATTGTGTTTGTTGAGTTTGTTGAGGAAAGTGTCTCTCTATGCAAACTCTTGTTCTTTAATTATGCTCATAGGGTAAATACCAAAGGGTGAATCCACGGACCTCGGTAACACTTTTTGGCAAGCGGATTTCGGCAAATGCAAAAAAACGCACCTCGACCGAGGTTCTAATAAGCCCTCGACCGAGGTATTAATTTCTCGACCGAGGTTCTAACAAGCCCTCGACCGAGTTTTTTTTAAGCCCTCGGTCGAGGTCCTAATACCTCGACCGAGGGTTAATAAATACCTCGACCGAGGTATTCATTCACATAATTGAAACATAACATTATTGAAATTGTCATTTCTTTGCTTATTTAGTGATTTGGTTCATAGAAATTTATTGGAAACATGATATATTTCTCTCTAACTCTTGCAAATCACTAGTTGTTTTTTCATTTAGAAAATAGATTATAAGCTTCAAGTCTTGTTCTTAATATTTATATCTCTAGTTTATTTTATCCCTTATATCATGACTTCACATTTTGCCTTATTATTGTGCATTTTCCCAAGAATTTGTAGTATTATAATGGCATAAAGTGGCCTTGGTGATTTCTTATTATTTCTCATAGTCTTACAAGTTAATAATTTGATATGGGTAGAGAAGTCATATGTGTAAATTTGTAGATATGGGTAGAGGAGTCATAGAAGTCATAAATTTGATCAATCATATCTATGACTCCTATGACTCCAAGACCCATTTCTACAAATAAACATAAATGACTCTTCTTTTTATTTCAGACATCAACTCTCAAAAATTGTAATGACCACCTACGCGTTTGCCTTTAAATAGAAAATTACATGGCTAGGACCTCGAACGAGCTAATACCTGGGTCGAGGTATTAACGGGACCTCGACCGAGGGTTTTTAAAACCCTCGGTCGAGGTATTTACAAACCCTCGATCGAGGTCCTGTTAATACCTCGATCGAGGGCTTAAAAAAACAGACTTAGCCCACATTCAAGCAAATGGAAAATTTCCTGTGCCTTGCAGAGGTGTAAACCCTGCCATTTCTAGTACATAACTGAGCGGAGTTGATACCGATAAATTCACCAACAAATCTTCTATCCATTGAGGTATCATACATGCATTTTGGCATTCATATGATATTTATTTTTTTAATACTTCTAAAACTTATACTTAGAAAACCACACTGCAACTTCAAAGCAGCTCAAAGAAAAATCCGCAAAGTTAAAAATACACAGCCAAAAAATTCTTAAAAATGCACACATCACATATCGACGTGTCCTCTTCAAAAGGGTATCTTTGGTTTTTCAATTTTTGAAAAATCGAAAAAATTCCTTTACGTGGACAAATATGTGTTTAAAACGATGCTGAAATCGAATGTGGTCACTTTCGAAAAATAATAGATAATTGTATAATGCGAAAAAAATTAACAAAAAAATATGCACATCACACTGCATTTTATGTAGATCATGCTCATATATTTAATTTTTTTAAATTATTAATGCAAGATTAAATTACTCTACGTGGACACGAGCCACTTATTAGCTTCTTCAAATTTTTAAGGTCACACAGTTCATTAAATGCAAAAATTCACACATTAAATGACATCGGAATATTTAAAAAGAAATATCACTATGAAGCCAACATAATATTCTACAATTTGTTTTTTTACTGCAAGTCGAAATTCACATGGAATATATGCGTTTTGAGGGCTTCTATCTAGCACATGAGTAAAAAATCAGGTTTTCAGTGCCAAATTTGGCCAAAAAGTGTTACCCATCTTCATGGAATCACCCCAAAGAGAGAGGCACATTCCTCCTCAATACCTTCACATTGTTTACTAATAAGGGGAGATAGGAAAGAGCCTCCTCTCAACTATATACTCTTTATATATTTCTTTGTCGAAAGGATGAGGGCGCAACAAGTTGTAGACCCTCAGATTGATTATGCAACCACTGTAGAAAATAAGTTGTGGACTTATTTGAGAAATAATAATTTCTAAATTCTAAGTTATCAATACCATCGCAAAAGTAAAAAGGTGCAATCCTTTGTGTGAATATATGATACAATGTTTACATGAAGAGATGAGTAATTCTCCCTCACTTGAACTCGTTGGTTGTTTTGGGTTCTTATTTAGAAAAGTGTACCTCTTCACCATCTTTCAATTACCTTTTTTATGAATGAGGTGAGGGCGTAGTCCCATATATAAATTCTTTTATTTAGTAATTTTGATCGAGGGAGAAATCCTTTTTTAAGTTGATTGTACTTATGGGTACAACTCCTTTTATATTTCCTTACTTGTGTATTTACTACTTATCACAACACTGGAGTATAGTATACCTACCTCAAGCATCACAATAGTTTTGTCTATATAGAAGATTAATGTAGGACGTTATGTCTTCTAGTCATTGCAACTCCAATTTGAGTAATTAATTGAGTAGATTGTGTATTTATGAGTCTATGATTGATTTCTGCTTAAATTGATATTTGTGGTAAATGTAATGATCTTTAATTTATGAGTGACCTCACTAAAGAGAGTTACATGACTATTGTTTAAGTTTACATTTAAAAATGATAATGTTTATGTGATTGGCTATGTAAGAATCATGAGGATAATTTACTAATGTATTTGATCAAGATCCTACCTCAATATATAGTTGTATATAAGTATTTGTATGTACAAGTAAACTATATGTTGGTTAAAAGGGTTGAGTCATAAGTTGGGTTAAAAGTAATTGATACACAAGAAAGGTTAATCATGTTTTTACTTTCTCAAGCGAATATGGCTAATCATGTTTTAATTTAGACTATAAAATAAGAAAACGATGTAAACAAATGTAGAATTAATAAGATGATAATATCAATCAAGAATGATCTTGTTTAGAAATCTGCATTAGTACAAAGGTCATATACCCGTGATCGTCTCTTAAAGAAATAATGATATTGTATGGAATTATTGTTAGATGAAATGATGAATTTATTATTTGGTAAAAATACTTATAAAAGTGACTAACATGTTTGAACGTTTAATATGATGTCAAAAAATATATATATTTACCCCATTTCCTTAAAATACTTTGAGGATTTAGAGTACATTACAATTTCATATATATATTTTTCCCTTAGAAAAAAAATTTGTATTCATAGAATATACATGAACTGCTCTTTCGATCTTACACCATGGTTCCGCCTTTCAGGCTGCTCCTTAACATTCATTTTTTTCACAAAAATAAAAATATTTTGATTGCTCTTACAACATATGGAGGCTTCTTGGATATTTTTTGGATACATGATTTGCTTCTCAAATCATTATGTATGACTCAGTAGTTTTCCTATTACTATGTTCCTCTACTTTGATTACCCCATGATGGATTTTTAGAACCAATTTTGATTGAGTATCTTCCTCTGACTTTAGCTCTCTGTATATATGTGAAAAAGTTAAATGCTCAAAGTGAGTCGTCAGTGATCATATTTCAATTATAAGGTGTTGTAGATGAGGAGCTATAATGTGGATTTGAAAATTTTCCTAGTCATTTAAATTTTTTGAATCCCCAAAGATCTAAAGACTAAGTATTTTCCTATCCTTCACGATTTTTAAAAATGCCCATAGAGATTCTAGTTCAAGTTTGTTGTTGGAGGCTTGTTCTACTGCGTATTTTAAAATTAGTTTCATGTTTGATGGTAAATTGAGGACCCCTCCAGCACCTCTAAGTGGGGATTCGCCTTGACTAGCTCCATCAAAGAAATCCCATGGAATATTCTTGTTTATATCTAGGGATAAAACTATTCTTATCTTGCTTGGTGCGAGAAAGAGTGTGTGGATCAACAGTGCACTGATAAGATCATAAGGAACCCTTCTATTTTGGAATATTGCTCTGTTTCATGCTTCCTAAATGCTAAAAATGAATAAAGCTGGGAAAGCATCATAACAACATACTCCATCATCATGCCACCATTCCTACGCACGTTGTTCCAGCGTTGCTTCACTTCGTGCATGAGTACTATTGCTGGAAAGTGTCTGCACGACGGAGTTCCAGAAGTCTCCTGCATATGGACATAAACTAAACAAGTGAGATGTATGTTCCTCATTTTTTTTACACGAGGTGCATATTCACAATCCTTCAAATCCCTGCTTTCTCATAATTTCCCAAGTATGCAACTTATTGCTTAATGCTAGCCACGGGGTTATAATGGTTTTCATAGGATTGTGTAGTCGTCATATTTTTCTCCATCGCCATATTTTTTCAGAAACTTCCATTTCAGTGCTTGCTGCCTCATAGCTCTGTTTTGCTAAGAATTCCCCATTTTTTCGCATTGTTATAGTTGATTTTACTACACTTGGCAGATCACACTTTTAGGGCCTTTCATGTCCCTCTATAGACTCTTTGGACCCCCTTTCTGAAATTATACTTTTATGATCCAAGAAAACCCCTAAAAAACACCTGTTTATTGCTATATGTGAATTTCAAGCTAATACCCCTGTGTGCATGCATCTTGATCCATTATAGCCTACGTACATGGGAAATATGCATAAAAACAAAACTTTTGGAGTTTTCCTCAATGAGTCCTGAATAACTTGACTCTTGTCCTTCCATATTCCTGGAAACACTCCAAATCGACCCTCAATTGTCTATTGGAGGGATATATATTGAGCATCTTAGATTCATTGAAGGAGGAAAAGATTGGAGATCAAGGAAACTATAGTTCATTGTTGCCTCATTTGCTTCTGCTTGAGTCTGCATCCATTTTTCCATTTGAGCACACATTGTTTCTCTTCCCAACCTTGCCATTTCTTTGTAATCTTGCCATTGAGATGGAGGATTGAAGTAGTGGAGGCCCAGGTGGAGGAATCAGTTTCTCCATTTCGACGAGGTGTCGATAGAGTTTGTCATTGTTCTCTCTGTTTATTATTAACAGAAATATCCATTTCTTGTCCATTACATGTGTATGACTTTTATCCATGGATGTAGTTATTGTAATATCCCTCTTGCACACCCCTAAATATTTTGTGATTTGAATGTTTATTGTACTTGTTTTCTGGTGAGGAGCTCAAGGACAAGGCCCCACCAATAAAACCTTGTAAGTTAGGTGATTAAATTTCATAAGTTGTAGACTTAGGAGACTTAAGACTTTGACGCAACAAAAATACGGGAAACTAAACCCACTAGGGCTAAAAGCAAATGGTCAGGGAGCCATAATTTTGATACCATAGTCTTACACATCGTCTTAATTATGGCAGTGTTAGGGATAAGGTTTTCCCCTATAGGGATTCCTACTTCACCGAAAATTATCCCAGCTAAGATAATATATCCTAGTTATCTAACTCTAATATGATTAAGCCCTGATAGAGGAGAATTACAATCATATTAACCTCAACATAAAAGGTCAGGGAGTTATAAAGTTTAAAAAAAAAAGAGAACATAGAGAAAACAACCAAAGGAATTAATTGTTAAGGGACTACAGGTCGTAGTCACCTTAAAAATAGAAAGGAAGATATCAGCATATCAACATACCTCATTTAATAATTAAATGATGGCCATTTACCTTGACTAATATCTAGAGACATATATTATACCTTGATTAATATATAGTGACATATATTTGATTAACATATGGCGTTATATATATTAAATGGTGATGTAGTACTAAGAGTGAGAGGGGATGTTACTAACTCAAGCAACTGCATCCCAAAGCCATTTTCCAGTATGTGCATTTTGAATTCACAAGTGCTTTTCAAAAACAATTTAATCCTCCACTTGTAGCAAGCTTTTTGCAACTTGCACACTCATAAAAATGAGTTGATATTAAGTAACTAAAACTTTACGTGTATTAGCTTGTAAAACTCAAACAATGATTATCAATAATGAAGATCTGACTCAAAAACAGTCATTGTTGTCTTTTGGTTGGATTGAGCTATGTAAAAATGTTTATACAAGACTCTAAACTAAACCCATGTAGATCAATAATCTGTTTAATTGGAATAAGGGTGTATTTCCTCGAGAGGCTTTTGCCATTCAAATAATAGTATTTTCTAAGATAAGATTGCATATAAACTTAGGGACACTTCTTATTGACTGACAAACTAAGAAGATTCTCAACAGATGCATGAAGATAGCTCCAAACAAAATTTTGCTAGCATTTTGGTAGTGAAACCTTGATCAAAAATATTTATTTCAATTAAACTAAAGTAAGTATTTGAATACCTATTTTAAGCATGCTTTTATACTATTTTTCTTGAATATATATGGATGTTAAATCTTTCAAGACTGTAGTAGTGTTTAAGATAAGTGATCGGTTATACCATTAGAAGGAGCATCGAGCACTTGGGGGAAAATGAACGTTGAAACTTAGGAAGAAATCAAAACCAAGCAAAGCAGACATCTGTCCACCTTGGAAAATCCTCATCGATGCGTCTCCTTGGGAATGGATTCCACGTGGAAAGGAGGATGGTGTTTTCTTTGTCGTTTAGCGCCCGAATAAGAAGTGCGGTAACGGTTTTTTGTGGTACTAGTATTAGTACAATACACATAGATTTGGGGGGGGGGAGCTCGTCTACCTGGGAATCCCCTACAAGATGACCGATTTTTCCTTGAAATTGTGGATTAAATCTCTTATGGATCCATTTCCTTCATTCCGCAATAGGATTTTATGCTAGGACAAACTCTGGTGCAATTACATTCTTTTGCTTTGGCTAAATCTCTGCTCCTCGACTCAGCGCATGTTTCCTGCTTGGTTTTTAGACTTGGGTTGCTACACTTCCTGTGTGATCGAAATGTTCTCAGCTTTCACACTTTGACTTACTACGTGTAACACCTTATTTTATTATGAGAAAATTTCCTTTGGAGCTTAGTATTTGAAAGCCATAGAATATAAGCTATGATCATCTTTCCAAACTTAGTCAAATAATCTAAAGAATCTTGTTGAAGTTTTGTGGAGTTAAAATGGGGCCTGGCACATATTTTTCCTATTATTACGGTTCCCGTTGTAACGATTCTTTTCCTGATTATGATTTGATATAGAAAATAACATGAGATTTAAACTGTATCTATGATTTGTGATTTGTTTATTGGTGGCCTGCTTCGACAAAATTCGAGAGACCCATTTTGATGCTTATCCATTTCCATCTGTTTGATTTTGTTTTGATATAAAGAGATCTCAATATTTGTAGATGCATTGTCAAATTTGGATTCCTGTTTTGAACCAACAGAACCCAGAGATCCAAATCTATGTATAGGAGTTGGCCATATTTGGTTCTGCGATTTTTTATCTGAGCCATTTGTTTTTCTAATTCAATATGTACCTACTACTTGGATTTGATCTCGAGCGATTCCTTCTGTTTATGTTGAAGGAGTTTTGGTTTTACGTTGATCTAAATTATTCCCTAGCATATCCTCAATTATGTAACTACGTTGCCTTTTTTTATGGCCATTTGATCTAGAGGATCTAGGGATCCAAAAAATTCTGGTATGCATTTTAACTTGGGGATCTACGATTTGAATGGTTGAATCCTTATATCCAATTGAAGTATATTAACATATTTAAAGATCTTATGGATGGTGATCTCTGTAACAAATCCCTTGCCTGAGATTGAAATTTATTATTCAATCTGAAGGTATGTTTTGGTATTGATATCTTACATGCTATTTGAATAGATATTATAGATTGTGATCTCCATTTGGCCTAGTGGAAGAAGATATGGTTTGAATCCTTATTGTTTGTTTCTTCTCTCTTTTTATTTTTTTTCTTAGATTTCAGTATCTAACCTTTCTCATGGACTGAACACTTGAGAGACGGAGCCAACAAATCAAACCTTTTTTTTTAATTGATGACCATGTCGGTTAGTTAAAGGTGTGCATAACCTTGCCTTTGTTATGATTGTGTGTCGGCTTCCAAATTCTGTTAATGGCTCGGATTTTTTTTGTTTAAACTTCCTTGTTAAAAACCAATGCGTTGAATCTGAAACAAGATGGTCTACCTTAAAAATTAATATTAATGAAGTCATTTTATAACCTTTTGCTTCTTGTTTTATAACCTTTTTCTTGTATTTTGTTGTCTATAAGTCAACCAGTACATTGAATCTATAAATAAATAAGAAGTAATAAAAGGTTTCCATACTTGCAACTCTTCTTTTGTTGGAAAAATTGCCATGCCTTTGGAACAAACACCAGCTAGTGTAAAATCATATACACAAACTTGTAACTAATGGTAGAAGTTAGGGTTATCTCTTGAAAATTGTCCATGTCTAACCACTTCATCATTACTAAAATCAGAGAATTGATCAAGGAGGGGTGTCGAAACATCATTTAATACAAATCCATTCCTTTTAGCCCTGTGGTCTTCTTTTTACAAGGGTAACATCCAGTTTCAACCGTTTATTACTCACTTTTTTCCACAAGGATGTGGGTTTTGAAGGAACTGTTATCCACTTATGTACTAATTAAGAGAGTGGATAGCTTAGAAATACTCTTGGATGTTAGTTTTTCAACATTTAAGCTAGAATTATGTTAGGATATTTTCACTGAGAGAATAACAAGCACAACAATAAAACATAAGAACTTCACAAGAGACAAGAGACACAAAGAGTTTTGATCGGGGGAAACCATAAATGGAGAAAACCCCACAACTTCCTCAAAGATAGAATCACCACAATATGTAAGACCCCAAAATAGTAAGATGCACTCCCGGCAGCAGTAGTCTTCTAGTCCCAGTATATTTACTTCTTCACTAGTGCGCCACACTTGAGAGAGTAAGTGATGTGATGTACAAGTGATAAATAGAGAGACTCTCACTCTCTATTTATATTCTTCCGTTCACTTGAAGTGCACTTAATCATGTCAGCCTAACCAACAATTACTTACTCGAGCCTACACCTTAATTAGTGTATAATAACTCAAGTGCCCCAAAACTGTGGGGACTTCCACAATGACTTGACAATACTTGTTTACATTATTAATCCTTCCGATCGGAACATCGAGGCATGACAACATGACTCAAATACATAATAGAAACATCCCGGAATAAACATCGGGTTACAATACATATAGAAGAATACATTCCGAAGTTACATATACATCAACATTGGAGAGGGATTATACGAGATTAACAGAAAGAAAGTGTGGAAACAAAGAGGTTGCAGGTTGTAACCTTTCATTTGGATAAATATTACATGATGTGATAGTTTGGTGGACGTAGCCCATGGATTGGGTGAACCACATACATTGGTCTCGATCTTATGTGCTCTTGATGTACTCTTTAGTTTATGTGCTCTTGATGTGTTTGTATCTTATGTTCTATTGATGTTCTCCTTGTGTAATTCGTTCTTCTGATAATGATAATGTAAATAGTTGAGTGATTTCTTATGAGTGTTTTAAATACAAAAGAAGATTGTTTATTCGATGATTATAATATGTTAGATGGTCAAATTATGTGGAATAAAAGCTAAAGTTATTGAAATGGTTGACTTAATGTATTAAGCATTATAAGAATATTAATATTAGGTAGGATTGGAATGGTTGAATTTAATGCAGTTGATTTATGATGTTTCAGAGATAGAAATCTTCCTCATAATGACCAACACCCTTTCAGTGATTGATTTACAGTGTGATTTAGTTTTTATATTACCACTCACAAGTCTTAAGGATAGTTGTTCGAAGGTATAAGTATCCTTTAGAAAGGAATTTTTTTTATGGATTTGATTATGTTATAGTTATATTTTTTTATACATGTTGGATTTATATATGCTAGAGCATGATTCCATGAAGGTGGGTAACAGTTTTTGGCCAAATTTGGTGATGAAAACCTTATTTTTTACTCATGTGCTAGATAGAATCCCTCGAAACACATATATGCCATGTGAATTTTGACTTGCAGTAAAAAACAAATTGTAGAATATTATGTTGGCTTCCCAATGATATTTTTTTTTAAATATTCCGATGTCATTTAATGTGTGAAATTTTGCATTTAATGAACTGTGTGACCTTAAAAATTTGAATAAGTTAATAAGTGCCTCGTGTCCAACCCCAATAATTCAATATTACATTAATAATTAAAACAAATATATATATGAGCATGATCTACACAAAATGTAATGTGGTATGCATATTTTTTTGTTTATTTATTTCGCAATATACAATTATTTATCATTTTTCGAAAGTGACCACATCTGATTTCAACATCATTTTATACACATGTGTGTCCATCCCAGCTTTTTTTTCACTGTTTTGAAAAATTGAAAAAAAAAAAGATACACTTTTGAAGAGGACACATAGATGTGTGGGTTGTGTATTTTTAAGAAATTTTTGGATGTGTATATTTTACCCTGCAGATTTTTCTTTGAGCTTCTTTGAAGTTGTTGTCTGGTTTTCTAAGTGTAAGTCTTATAACTAATTAAAATAAAAAACCCATATGAATGCCAAAATGCATGCATGATATCTCAATGGATAGAGGATTCGGTGACGAATCTATCGGTATGAACTTCGCTCAGTTATGTGCCATGAATGGCAGGGTTTACACCCCTAGAAGACAAAGAAATATTGGTTTTCCTGTAAGAGGGATAAATCTTTGTTTTTCAAGCCCTCGATCGAGGTATTTAAATACCTCGATTGGGGTTTTATGGGAAGCTCAATCAAGTGTTTAACCAAACCATTGATTGAGGATTTGATTAACCCTCGATCGAGCTTTTACCTCGATTGAGGTCCTGATTTTAAAAAAAACATACAAAATGCGTGGGAATGGAATTAGACATTGATGGCATTAATGTCATTCCAACAACCCTCCTATCCTCATTTCCCACCCAAATTCCTAAACATAATTCTATATAAACATAAAACATAATACATAAACATGTTACTAATTTTATCTTTCACAATTGACAATCATTTTTGAAACAATTGTGTATTGTGTTTAGATATTATTGTAGGTATGAATTTGGATTATTGATCTTGATCACAATGGGAAGAAAAAAGCGTCAAAGTAAAATATATTCTAGGAATCAAAGCAACACCAAAGAAATAAGAGAGAAATATAGAGAGAGAAAGAGGAATAAAAGAGCAATCTTGAGAGGAGAAGAAGTTGCAA
>LPNX011141829.1:181113-205475 GCA_001517045.1 Pseudotsuga menziesii | reverse complement strand
ATATATATATTAAATATTTAAATTTGAATATATTTGATCAAAATATTTAAAGCAAAATATATGCGTTGTTTAGAAAAATGCCTACGTTGGTTTAAGGTTCATGATTGTCTCGTGTCTAGGGTTTGGATTTTTTTCAATCCTTCGTGTATTCTCGGAGGATTGAAAAAATTTGGGCAGCATTTCTGCTTGTCGGGCTCTCATTTAAAAATTAAACCGGCAGCATAAACGCTGCCGATTTACAAAATATATATAAAACAAAAATTTAAATATTAAATAAAAAACAAATTTCAATTGTATACATGTTTTAAACGCTACCGGTAGCATTTTTGCTTGTCGGCATACGTTTCAAACATACTAGGCATACAATAAAAACCTAAAAAATCTATAATAATGATTTTTTCCACTTTTAACCTAACATTTTAAAACTTAATTAAAAAATTAAAATTCCATTTCTATTTCAAAAAACAAGCATTGAGGGTTACCTCTCTCCTTTGACATTCAGGTGATAAGGGGCATGGCTTGCATGATCGGTCGGTCGAGGTCTCGGGGGATGCGGCTACAGGGGCGACGTGTTCGGGGATGCGAACACTTGGTAGAGGTATGTGCTCGATCGAGGGATTTTTGTGGTAAAATGGGTTATGGTCGCGGGTGCGCGCGACCCTTTTTTATAACTTTTTAAAAACAGGAAGCTCGATCGAGGTATGCAACTTGAACGAGATCCGTAGCTCGATCGATATCCATAGCTTGATCGAGGTCACTAGCTCGATCGAGGGTTAGCTAAACCCTCGATCGAGCTCTTGGTAAACCTTCGATCGAGGTATCACAACCTCGATCGAGGGTTTAACGAGAGGTCGATCAAGGGTTTAAAAGAACCTCGATCGAGCGCTTGTTAAAACCTTGATCGAGGTAAACCTCGATCGAGGGTGCGCTTTTTGCATTTCACGAAAATCTGTTGCCAAAAATTATTACCCACCTCCATGGATGTACCCTAGAGTACTTCTAACACTTTTACACATATCGTCCTTGTCTTGTTCGTTGTTGTTGAGAGTGAATTGTAGGTACAAGCATGTTGGAAAAGCTCAACAAGGATCTACTACAACCGTCCGAAAAAAGGTATGTTTCATATCGCTTAGTGTTAGCATCATTTGTTTCTCTTGCATATTGAAGTGGGTTGATTTTTGGTGTCATTTAGTCTGTTGTGGTCTACCCCAAGCAATAGGAAGTTTCTCTCCGTAACAGAATCGACGACTCCATTGGGGAGGTTCTTTGTTTTTATTTGGGGATTGGGTGCACAATGTGCTTGAATTGCTCTCTTTTTCTCTGTGTTTCTGTGTTGTGTCCAGAACTATGTTTTCACAATAGTGTCCTGTTGAATTAATTTATGTCTTAGCTTATAATTTTACCCCCCTTCTCTTGTTGTACACGGGTTTTTTCTTTACAGCTACGTATACATGTGACTTTTGTCTGAACAACCGCGTATACACGCAGGTTTCCTGAAAACAATCCTTTATGCCCCTCTTTTGAGTGTGAATTGGATGTTTGAGAGATGTTGGGTGGAGTTTGAATGTTGTTGATTATTCTTTGATGCTTTTGTCGTCTATCTACTGCCTCTGTTTCTGACCAGAGACCTCTTTTATTTGTTTCTTAGTTAGAAGTTGTTCTTGTCATCTTGTTTCCTTTTTTGTTTTAGTATTAGTGCATTAGATTTATTTTATCTCAGTGTATTTCTTGGTTGTTGTCTGATAGTTGCTACAAGGTTTGGGAGTTGTAGAGTCTTTTATTGCATTTACATATCATTTATTTCAAAAATACAAAATATTTTATTTTTGGGTTCATGCATTTTTTCATTTGCATAGTACTTGCATTAGGGTTGCTTAGTCGATTAATAGCCAGGTTTTCATATAGGAATGGTTGCGTTATCATTTGAAAGGAAAAAAATATGCATCTCATGTAGTGGCATACCCCTTTTTCACATTTAAAGACAAAATTGCACTTGGAATTATTTCTTAGGTGTGCATATTTACTTTCACTGCTGAGTCATAACATCATTGGTTGCATGGTCATTTCCTTTGAGTAATCACAGCCTCTAAAATGAACTCTTAATTTAAAATGAAGTACATATTTCTATTTTATAGGGTACATCAACAAGCTTATGTTTTAGAGTCTTGGAATAGGTTTTTATGAGTAAATTTCTCCAAGACTACTAAAAATACTAGCTGTCAGTTAAGTTGAGAGAGTGAAATGGTTGGTATAATTAGTGTTCTCAGAAGGCTCCTCTTACAAAGGAGTTAAGCATGAGGAAACATACATGTTTGTGGTGGGGATAGCCCCTTTCCACTCTTTGTGCAATACCATAGATATTTCCAGGATGTTATTTGTATCTAGGGACTTTTGAGGTACTAAACTTTGGTGCTTTCAAGCTTCGGGATTTGCTACCCTTCCCATACGATAGATCCTTCCTGCAAATGTCCACTTGAGCATTGGTTATATTTCAGTGACCTTAGTTTCCTTACCTTGGTATCGTAGGGGGTACTTGTAGAGGTTATTCTATGAGTGTCCCGACTAGGTAGGGGTCAGACAACACAGTCTCTTTATGCGTTGAAGTTGGGGGCCACTATAATTGGTTACACACCTCCGCTTGTATTGTATGGGATTCTCAAGCCTCTCCTATGAGAGACATGTCTACTACATTTGGGAGCTCATTTATCCTCCCCTTGGCTTACTTTCATTTTGTCTTAGATTCTCTTAGAAGTGTGCTCTGTGTGCAGTAGATTGCTCTAGGGTTCTTAATTAGTTGAGTCTCTTTATTTTTGTGGAGTCATCATGGATCAAGGATAGACATTTTGTCGTTCTCAATGGTTAGCAGGCCTTCCTCCTTCTACGTCTCATCCTCCTTCATGGAAAAGAGTTAGACAATCTAGGTGGACTCATACTCACTGTGATTCACACACCGGTCTCAGCATGAGTCATGCATCCGAGATCCAGGAAGCTCCTCCTTCTCCATCCTCTGGGATGGGGAATGTTCCTTTGAGTGTATATGGGACTCTAAAAGAAACCGGTCCTTTTGAGGTTGGTAGATCATATAATTTACAATCCCACTTTCTAGATTATGTAAATACTAACCAACTATCTTCTCCTCAAAGTTTGAGCGGTGAGACTCATCTTAATCCTTCTAGCACTAGCACTTTCATATTTGGCATGCCTGACCCTTCAAAACCTTTTCCATCATCTTCCATACATCATGGTATAGATCCTAGTACTCCACTTGGAAGCACTGCCATTCCTTACCATGCAGATAGGCTTTGTAGTGGTCATATTGAACCTTCCACTCCCTTTGTGGGAGGATCTTCATACCCATTACCCAGGCCTAATGCTAGTTTTCTTTTTCACAGAAGAGGACCTATACATGTGAACATTGAAATAACAACTTACATTCCATCTTATTCTCCATCGTCCACTGCACCTATTCCTTTGAATGCATTTATTGTGACGCATCCTCCCCATAGCTCACATGTTTCTTTGGGATAGAGTGATACCTCTAGCCATGGTGTTCCCTCTTTTACCAGTACCTTTGCGTCAAGAGGTTATGTGCCTCCTTATGTGTATCGGGTTCAACCTTTCTATCAGTCTTCTAATTATGCGTATGTAACACCCCAGTCTCAAGGTATACCAAATTATAACATTCCCATGTATCCTTTTATGGGTCAAGTAGGAGGAGGCTATTATCCCACTAGCCAAGGCCATGTTCTTTACAACAACTAGACTTACATGAACCAATATATTCAGGCATCATGGAACTAGATGGAACAACCTAAGCTCCCTTTCTAAGCTATGTTCAACTGCCTAAATTAGCAAAGTTGACCAACGATCTGGTTTCTCATGATCCGACATGGCCAGTCGTCCCTGCCAAGATTCCTTTAGACATTCCAAAATTCGAAGGTAAGATGGTGAGGACCCTGGAGAGCACATTACCACTTTCCACCTATGGTTCTCTTCGAATTCATTGAACCATGATTCTGTTCAATTATGACTGGTTCAATGGACCCTCATGGATCCTGCGATGAAATGGTATATAGAGCTTCCTGGGGGAACATATCAAACATTCACTAACCTAGATATGACCTTTTTGACCAATTTCATATGCCCATGTGTTACAATGCCGATATTGAGCTCTTTTTGACATTCTGGAAATAAAAATCCATTCATATATCAGACCATATTCAAGAGTGGCGTGGACAAAACCAGTTGATTAAGGCCAACATTCCATCAGAGTTCCTTTTGCAATGGTTCCTCGAGTATTTATTGCCATATATAGAAAAGGATGTTTCCACATCTGGAGTTATGAATGAGGAACAAGATGTTTTTCGAGCTCAGAAGCTAGACTTGATTTACGCTCATTCTGGGATCTTATATGATATTATTCTGAATGCACCGCGGTCAAATTTCGAGCCTAAGGTCAAACCTAGGCCAAATGTTGATGGAATTGTTGGCTCTGTGAGTACTAAACCCATAGACTTGGTTACGAATCAAATGAATAATTTGTCTATTAATCATCCTGCGTCAAGACAACCTATGGATTCGTATCATCCCACCTAGTTGGTGGATGTACACTCTGTGCAATTGTCAAACCATAAGGGTAACTAGTAGCCTAGATGGAACAAGAAAAAGGGAAGAAATAATAGAATAGGTGGGAATATGAATGGAAATTATAACGATGAAAAGAACAGTAGTGATGTTGGGGGGGACAGGAAGTCTAAACGTAAGGTTAAGTTCCCTTGCAAGATTTGTGGCGTAGATCACCTCACTTACTTGTTCCCTCGTATCGATGAAGCCTCAAAATTCATTGCACAGATACCAACTATGTTAATGGATCCTTTACCTCGTAATTAAAATATGAATTTGAGGACCATGGACTCCGAAAGTGCTTCTGGTGGGCATAAAAACCCTCCAAACACACAAGTTCTTAGTTGGCCACGTGTGCATCAACATGATGTCCACTGAGAATGTTGTGATGCAAGCGAAAGTTTATTGTTCGTCATAACCTGACTTGGGAAAGGAACCTACTCCTCTTGAGGTCCCTTTGCATATCAACAAGCCTGAATTTTCACCTCAAATTCCTAAGGGAGTCTTAAAGTGATATGGGCACAATCCTAATGCCCAAGCCGCGAAACACTATTCCATTGTCGAGGATTTGGGATAGACTTTTTGTGTGATGTCTACCTTAGAATTCCTTCAGACTTTCCCTTTGTAGAGTAAATATTTGTTAACCACCCTTGGGATGGTTGATTCACATCCTTCCACAGCGATTAAATTTGAAACCCATGAAGTCTAGTCTTGCTTTCCTTACCATGTGGCTTTATTAGTCCACATGGCATGTATTAAAAACACCATTAAATGAAAAGTAATTGATGAAGGAACTTCATCTTCTATGATGTCCTTAACCTATTGGAAAGGTGTAGGTTCAGCCACTTTGTCAAAATTTGGTACCATGTTGACTGATTTTGATGGGAGATCTTTTTGGTTGCATGATATACTTCCTTCCCTTGAATTCCAATTGGAATGGAAGACTGTGTCGATTGAGGTCAAGGTGGTTGATGCACCCCTTGATTATAACCTTCTACTGGGCCATAACTGGATTTACAACATGAGAGCGGTCATTTCATCCTTCTTCCAAATTATTTTCTTCCCTTTCGAAGATAGGATTGTCATGGTCAAGAAAAAATCATTCGATAATTCCGGTATGAAAGCATCATCGAGAACTACTATCCTGGTTATTGACAATTCTCAATTGGCAACTAAAAATATTGGTGTGGGAATGTATCCATCTTTGATGGGAACTTTAAATATTTTTCACACCAATTATTACCATAGGTTTCAGTCATTGTAGTGAATCATCATCGTTGAGTTCAATTCCATTTCGCATTTCGGATTTGGAAGATCCTTGGATTCTTCCTTCTTTGAGTACTTCAAATGAATATCTTAGACCTACCAAGCTGGACATGTCATTATATCCAACGACGATTTATTTTCAAGCTATCCTTGGTACCATTTTAGATCCTATTCTTTCCTCTTCGCAAACGGAAGAGGAGGACCCCTTTGCACTACCTGCTTGGGTGGTTGTGTTGTCACACTCTCATGATTGCTTCAATGACATTTTTCCTTCGGATCAAGCTATTCTCGAAGCCATGAATGTTTTAAAGAGGCCTTGGGAAGAGTTACACAACCAATCTTACTTTCTCACCGAGCTTGAACGAATTGAGTATGATGACTATAGGGCGATCCTTAGTGAGAAGGTTGGTAGTCTCGTGATCCCACTAGGAGCTGTAGGTAAATTTGCCGAAGGAAACATGGCTAGTTTGTCACCGAATATCCCTATAAAAAATTCTCGAACTCCTGGAAAGGTAGAAATTTTTTACATTGGGGCGGATTGTTCCCCCAATGAGATTGAAGTATACATTAATCTCTTCAAAGAATTTCAAGATTTTTTTGTTGGTCGTATGATGAAATGTCAAGAATAGACCCTCATATTGTTGAACATGAGATCAAGACTTATCCTGATGCTAGACATGTTTGACAATGCTTACTTGCGATGAATCCCCATAAGGCACCCACTATTAAGGTAGAGATAGAGAAGTTGCTTAAGGTTATATTTATCTATCTGGTTCCCTTGACTAAATGGGTATCCAATCCCATTCCGGTTGATAAGAAACAGGGAACTATCCATGTGTTCTCTAATTTTAGAGACCTAAACAAATCTTCTCATAAATATAACTTTTCCACGCCATTCATAGATCATATTTTGTATGAGTGTACGATAAGTGAGGTGTTTTCATTCATGGGAAACTTTTCAGGGTATCATCCAATTCAGATCACACCTAATGACCAACATAAAACAAATTTCATTTGTCCTTGGAGTATGTTTGCATACCGGAAAATTCCTTCCATCCTTAAAAATGATAAAGCTACTTTTCAATGGGAAATGACCTTCGCTTTTCACGACCTTAAGTGAATTATTGAAGTGTATCTTGATGTTTTAGCTACTCACTCTTGTTTGAGAGTGGATCATCTTGGCCATCTACGCTTGTTTTTCGAAAGCTGTCACCAATATAAAATCTATTTAAATCCACAAAAGTGCATATCTTGTGTGAAATTAGGTTGCTTAATATGGTTTATCATTTCTAACGAGGGAATTAGGGTCGACCCCCTTAAGGTTGAGGAAATACTTTGATTGTCTCCCACGTGCACTATTAGACACCTTCAAAGTTTGCAAGGGATGGCTAACTTCTTACAGAGTTTTGTTGTCAATTTTTCCAATTTAACCAAGGGTTTCATGTTCCTTTTGAAGAAAAACACTCCTTTTATCTGGGATGAGCGGGCCTAGGAGTATTTTGATGCATTGAAGAAATCCTTGGCATCGGGCCCCGTTCTTAGTCCACCTGACTATAGCCGTGATTTCTTGTTATATGTGGTCACATATCAAGAGATGATTGTAATGGTTTTGGTTCAAGATGATGAGGTGCTCTAAGAGCATGTCATATATTATCTTATTTTAAACCTCATTGATGTTGAACTTCATTACACTCATGTCAAGAAGCTAGCCTTAGCTACCGTCCATGCGGTTCAATGATTGAGACATTACATACTCCTTCGCTAGACTTTGGTTGTGGCTCACATCAATCCATTTCAGTTCATCCTAACCATATGGATGATATATATATTAAATGGATTGTGATATTTCGATCTCGAATTTGTTTCTGCAAAATCAAAGAAATTGTTGATATTTGCGGAGCTCATATCTGATTTTCATTGTTTGGATGAAGTTGAGATTCATGAAGAATATTTTGTTGATGATCATATCTTTGTCATTTCAACTATGGACCCATGGTATGGGGATATTATCATTTATTTACAAACTTTGAAGGTCCCTCCTCACCTCTCATGGGATGAGCATCGACGGTTACGACATGTAGATAAGAACTACCTCATTGTCAATGACACTTTGTATCATCGTGGGGTGGATCCCATTTTGCGTTGACATTTGAATCATGAGGGTGATGAGGTTGTGCTTAATTATTTCCATGGAAGGGCATGTGGTGGTCATTTATCTGGGATTTCTACAGCCCAAAATGTTTTGAAAGCGGGTTAATTTTGGTCGCTGATCTTTAAGGTTTGTATTAATGCGATCAAGCGGTGCCACCCTTGCCAGGTGTTTTCACAGAATATGTGCTCGCATCCTGCCCCATTACATCCGATTATCACCGTTGGTCCCTTCACCAAGTGGGGGCTATAATTTATAGATTGCAACCCAGATTCGGTTGGGGGGCATCATCATATTCTAGTGGCTGTAGATTACTTCATGAAATGGGAAAAGGATATGCCCACTATCAAAAATGATGGTGAGAGATTCATGCATTTCATTTTCAATCATATTATCACTCGGTTTGGTATCCCGAGAGATCTTGTCACTAACCATGGCAAACACATTCAAAACAAGATGATGGTTGAGCTATATTTTAAGTTGGGGTATAAGCAAGAGCATTCCTCTTCTTATTATCCTCAAGCGAATTGACAGGTTGAAGCGGTGAATAAATACCTTATGTCCATTCTAATAAGAACCATCACACAAAGAAAAAATAATTGGCACATCATTTTGTGCCCTACTTTGTGGGCCTACCGAACCATGGTTAATATTTCCACTGGTTTATCTCCATATAAGTTAGTGCATGGGGTGGAGTTGATATTACTAATTGAATGCGAAATCCCTTATTTGAATCTAGTCATAGGAATTTTACCAGATACTTCCAAGTTAGAGGAATGTCTGGTCCACTTAGAGCAACTTGATGAGCAACATCGAGATGCCTTAGTGGCTCTTTAAGTAAAAAAGCGTCGCTTTAAGGCTCACTATGATAAGTCTATCTATCCTCAGAAGTTTAGTGAAGGTGAATTGGTCCTCTTATATGACCAATCTAGTGAATCGTTAGGGGCGGGAAAGTTCAACCCCATGTGGTATGGGCCTTATGTACTCAAACAATTTTTAGAGAAAGGTTCTTATGAGTTAGTATATTATGAGGGGACAGCCTTGGCGGAGCCTATAAATGGGCTCTATCTTAAAAAGTACTATGCATAATTCTCAGCTGAGGTTGATGCTTTGTATACTATTGTACAACTGCATAGTTTAGTTTTTATCTTCTTGTAGTGATCTGGTTTTCTGACTTGCTTCTGTTTGTTGTGGAAGATTTCGATAGAGTCTTCGATATATGTTGGATACACTGACAGTGATAGTCGCCACACCCAGAACTCAACTTTAGCTTCTTGGGTGATCTATATGCCTATAGGTCAAGTTGTGTCTTCAGGAGGTGAATGTCTCTGACCATCATCGAACAACATTGTTGAATATAATGTCGTGATTGAGTTACTACACAATGTCATTTCTCATGGTATTCAATCTCTATAGGTACGTCTTGACTTGCAGTTAATGGTATTACAATTAAATGGTGTGTATCGTATTATAGATCCGACTTTATTATGAATATTATTGCGAGTAAAGTTGTTGGAATGACAATTTGAAAATATTACATACATTCGCATTCCTAGGATCTACAATCATGTTGATGATTCTTATGCAAATTACGTACTAAATTGTCATTTGATACACAGACAATGAAGCATTCACATGGCATTCACACATGTAAATAAATAATCGATCATTATAATATTTTTTCATTCAAAATATAGTCCAAAAAGTGGTGTCATAATACATAATGTCATGGTACACAATTGGGGCTTTCGGCCACCGAAATACACTACACGGTAGATACAAAATGTACATCAAGGCCTCTAAGCCTGTAGAGAAGGGTGCTAATCATGAAAACAAATGATGGCCTTAGACAACTGTCTAAATAAACAAACCCATGCATGGGGTACCCCTACTACCTGCCTCTGCATCACCTCGGGCAGTTCCTCGTCTTGCACCATAGGAATCCTTTGCTTCAAACAGACGAAGTTCGTGTGGATGCTCTAGAACGTATGCTCTGCATCCGTACCCAATATATCATAACCCCTCCCCCTTCAACGATGTCGAGGGAAGCCATGTGGACGTCTAGGACCCACATCTGCATGTGCATGATCAGTATTAGTATGTATCACCACCCAAACACATGTTTTTTTATTTCATTATATCAAAAAATACAAAAAAACCAATAATTCAAAAATAAAATGAACTCAGGATTGTTACCTATATCTCCATATGCAACTCCCTCTGGTATAGGAATATCTGGATTACCACAGAAGTATATCCCTGCATAGGGATAGTCATCTATGGCCACGATCTTTCTACGCCAACAGTGGAATAAGTCGGGTTGGTAGGGTGTAGCTACACATCCTCCTCCTAGCCTCTGCATCACACCTTCCCAACAAATCTGATCTGGATCCCGTATATAATGTGGAGCGGTCTGGACTCTTGGGCTAAGGACCGGTACACGCTTGAAGAATAAGGTAGTAAAAATGCTGGCAAAACAAAAGTTTCTTGTTCTACCAAGCTTGCAGTCCGTCGATTATTGTTTCATGTTACCCAAAAAAGAGGTACTCCAGTCATAGAAATTCGACCTCATGCAATCGACTACGTAAAACATCAGAGGACTGGAATCCTGATGTAGAGATGCTAACCCCGCAATCCTTGCTAATTCTAGTATTATGGCATTAAGGTCAAGGTTCTGAATAGAGTTCACTTGGACCTAAATTCCAACCTTGATTCAGTGTCTGTAAGGCAGTATACAACAATGTACACATCAATATTTATGCCACCTCCAACCCCACGAGCTCTCAAGTTGACTATCTCGCCTCATCAGGATAATCCTGTGATAAAATATATGTCCTCAAACTCAAGGCTAAGGGGCATCCCATCAATCTGAAAGGTCTCTATATCTGGATCCCAGTAATCCATGAGCATATGGAGTAGTCTTGGCTGATCCATCAAGCTCCCTTGATACCAAAACTTATACAAACAACATGACCTCAAGGCTTGTTGGGAAACCATGTTACCTTGTACTACCCCATTCACATCTTCGTGTTCACGTTCACACCACTCCAACACCATCCTGCAATAAAAACACAATATTTGATGAGTTTTTTCCTTGAAATTAGGTATGCGCGGCCTCATATGTGAATTTTTCCTTAACATTCACGCATATACACAGAAATTATGGGATTTCCCACGTATACTCAGCCCTATACGCAACTCGATGAACTATAGGTCATGTGGGCCGAGATACCAAACTAGGGGTCTTCAAAATAGAAAATAAACCACTGAAAATTAAAATAAAACAATTGAAAAGATAGAGTGTGGGATCTAGGTTTACCTGGATCAGATGGTTCTTGGTTTTGTGGCCTATAGCTCTCGGAATCAGTGTTTGAAGTTCGTTGCTCAAACTAGCTCCAGTGCACTATGTGTGGTAAAATTTTCAAATGCTATGGTGAAAATGAATTTTTTACTATTTTATAAAAAAACATTGAAACTTTTTACCCACTACCATATAGTTTTGACCCTTACTGACTCTTTTGAACTGTTTTTTCCTAATGTTGTGATGTAGGGACCTTATTTGAGTGTACCTTTATCGAGATCTTGACCCGTTTGTATCTATTACAGGTATACCATTGAACTGGAATATAGGTTAGGAACACATTTCCACTTGCATTATGCATCGCCTTATGACTACATTATGCATCGCCTTATGACTATGTCTCCTTGGCTATAGGTACGAACCCATTTTGCAATGTCACAGAACCTTCACACTGCTATTAGAAGTGGCATTATATAAGTGGTATATCCTTCCCATTCATGGGTGCCCTAGTTAGATTATGCTTTCCAATTTGGACCTATGTTGAGATTCTTCCACTAGGTCTAGGAGTCCCTTATAGTCTTGTCATGTCTTTGAGTAAGAGCCTCATATCCCTCTTGAACTTTATGTTGGCCATCTCCCACATGGACTCCCTTTTATATCAAGTTGTAATTGCATTTCATGCATTTTTCTTTCCTTATTGAGCTTTATGTCGACTCCCCGCTTCAGATTTATAATCCATATAGCCCGAGCTCATCTCAATCCTAGCCAAGCAGAGATTTTTGTATATCTTTTTCATCTTGATCATCCCTTACTGGGAGGAGACCTTCCCCCGAGTGTCCTTATCCTGCACATTCTTCCTTGCATTGAGCATAGGTATGTTCCACTGCTTGGAACTAGTTTTCTTTCCCATGGAACTCATCTCCTCCTAGATATGTACTTTAAGCACTTTTATTTTTTTTCAATCTTCCTAATCTCAAAAAAGTTCAAACAAAACTAAAAAACATAAAAACCCAGATGGGAAATGATATTACTTTTGACAGTTGTCGAGTCGTGTCACCTTCAAACATAGCACCGTATATCACATCCATTGGTTGGGTTATTAGCATGAATTTAGGAGATGTACCCATTATTCTGAGTTTTCTCCATCGACTGGTTATGCTTCCATTCCCTATGGAGGATCTGTCAATGCCTCCTGTGTTACAGAGTTATCCCAGTTTGCATGTTGATTCTATGTTTCCTATTCAATCACCATTTGCATTATTCTCTTGTTCGAAGGAATTTTTAGCCTGAGTCGACCATTCCTCCGTTATCTTGTCTTTGCGTGACGGTCATTCCCAATATATTTATTGGTTCTTGAACATCAAGTTCATCCGAGTTCTTCCAAATTATCCAGCGTTGATGAGTGCCTTGTGTTGGTTGATGGGAGATGCCTTAATGCCCTCCTTTCGGCGAATCCCATTCCATCAACTTTAGATCATTTATTCTAAAATAGGAGTCTAGAGTCCATTAAGTGTCATGAGACTTGCATTCATCAGTGGTAGGTTCTCTCTTCATCGACATTTTTGGGAATAGATCAATGTCCCCTGATCGATGGATTCTTTCAAGTGTTCGACCTCAACACATATATTCACACTTCTTAGATTTCACTCTGTACCTTCATTCCCATTATCATTATTGATGGGATATCTCAAGTCTATTAACAGTATACATCAATGACCTGTAATTAGATGATGGTCCGTCATGTTCGACATCGACACCTTTATTCATGTGATGGGACATGTACTCATACAGGTTTGTGTAGAATACCTACAAGTTTGGTGGCATTCCACATATGCTACCTCTTTGATTGTGCTAGTATTTGTGAGATTTCATCTCTCATGACCAGATTCCAGTGTATTATCAGATATCTTCATCCATTATGGAGATCTTGTTCACAATATATTGTACGTGGCGATGACCACATGCGACATATGTCTATGATGCCTATTCATGGCCATTGTACTCTTATGTATCCAATCCTGCTACATGTATATTTGTAGTCACATGTTGAGATTTATCATTGTATTGTACTAATGAGTGGTTGGTTCTTCCTCCCGGGTCTTCATTACTCCACTTCTAAGATGGATAGAATGGATTTCGGCCATCATGTTACTCCTCTAACCTCACACATTAGGGGGCATCTGTTATAGTTGATTTTACCACACTTGGTAGATCACACTTTTATGGCCTTCCATGTCCCTCTATAGACTCTTTGGACCTCCCTTGATAAAATGATACTTTGATGATACAATAGAACCCCTAAAAAACACTTGTTTATTTATATATACGACTTTTAAGATAATATACATGTGTACATGCAGCCTGCTCCACTTTAGCCCGTGTACATAGGGAAATGTGCATAAAAACAAAAACTTTTGTATTTTTCCTCAATGAGCCCCGAATAGCTTGACTCTTGGCCTTCCATATGCCTGGAAACGCTCTAAATCGATCCTCCATTATCTATTGGAGGGCTATATATTGAGCCTCGTGGATGCATTGAAGGAGGAGAAGATTGGAGAGAAAGGAAACTAGAGTTCATTGTTTCCTCATTTTCTTATGCTTGAGTTTGCATCCCTTTGTCCATTTGAGCACGCATTATTGCTCTTCCCAAGCTTTCCATTGAGATGGAGGACTCAGTTTCTCCATTTCGACGAGGTTTCGACAAAGTTTGTCACTATTCTCTATGTTTATTATTAATATAAATATCCATTTCTTGTCCATTACATGTGTAGGACTATGAATATTTTATCTATGGATGTAGTTATATTTTCTTATACATGTTGTATTTATATATGTTATATTAGGTCTAACAATTTTACACATATCATGCTTGTCTTGTTTTTTGTTGTTGAGAGTGAATTGTAGGTACAAGCGTGTTGGAAAAGCTCAATGGGGATCTGCTACAATCATCCAAAATAAGGTACGTTTCATATCCCTTAGTGTTAGCAGCATTTGTTTCTCTTCCATATTGAAGTGGATTGATTTCTGGTGTCATTCAATATATTGTGGTCTACCCCAAGCCATAGGAATTTTCTCTTTGTAACATGCATTCTTTTTCCATATTAGCTTGTCCTATGTTTCTTCATTTAGATGAAAAAAATTTGCAACAATTTTATTTAAATACCTTTTCCATTCTTCCTCTTCTTCTCCCTCTAATCCAAGGTCCTGAGAATATTTCCATCCCCTCCTCCCTTTGTTCTGTGGCTGTTGGGATTGAGCATCGGCTAATACTATAATTCTATAGGTTCTTAGATGTTGGATGACTTGAACTAATAATATATATTTATATCCAGCACCTTCCCATGGATCTTCTCCAATTATTACTTTTGTGACCTTCCCTATTCTACACGTTGTCCAATTTACTACTAAGGGGAATGCCAAAACCATTTCTTTCCAACCTATTGATCCATTTTTATGGGTTTTATTTGGATTTATGAACCATTCCACTAATGAAGTGTATGAACAGTATTTTGAGGTCATAACTATTCCCCACAGCATGCCTGGGTTCTGATCTAGTCTCCATAGAGTCTTTGCTGCTAGAGATTTACATAACATAGTCAGGTTTTTGAATCCCTATCCATTGAGCTCCTTTGGTAGTGAAAGCAAAGACCATTTGACCAGAGGTATTCCTTCCGCTTTCTTTCTTGTTTTCCATGGGAAAGAGAAGCATTTCTTTCTTATCTTCGTCAGTATTCCTTTCACTATATAAGATATAGATTCCCAATATACTAGAATACTTTGTAGGACTACTTTTAAAAGTACTAATCTACCTCCTCTAGATAGGAACCAGTTTGTCCATGCTGATATTTGATTTTCAATTTTTTCCTACAACCAAACCCAATCTTGGAAGGAATAATTGTTGGGTTTTAGGAAAAATCCCAAGTATTTGAAAGTATCTTCAGTTGGCATAACCGAAAAAGGCACTATCTCCTTCAAACTATGTAACATTTCTGCTGAGAATTCATTGTATACTAAAGGCGCTATCCTAAGTATTTGAAAGTATCTTCAGTTGGCATAACCGAAAAAGTCACTATCTCCTTCAAACTATGTGGCATTTCTGATAAGAATTTATTATATACCAAATTTTATTTTTTTGTATTTATTACCATGCTCATAGCCCTATTACAATTTTCCAGTAATAAGGAAAATACCCTAAGATTCCTGGTGTTTCCTTTCCCAAAATTCAGGACATCATCCACAAAGAGTGCATGTGTCATTTATTCTACATTGGATACCTTGATTCCCTCAATTTTCCTTGTTTCTTTCGCATTGTGGATTAGACGACTTAAACCTTCTGCTACAAATAAAAACAGGAAGGGGGAGAGGGGGTATCCTTGTCGTAATCCTATATTTGGGTGAATTTATTTTAAGGGGATTCATTTAACATCACTGCAAATGAAGTTGATTATATGCATCCCAATATCCATTCCACCATTTCCAAATACATTCCAATTTGGATTAGTAACAACCTTACAAATGTTCATATTACTCTGTCATAAAATTTGGATAAATCCAATTTAATCACAAAGGCACACTGCTTCTCTTTCTTGATTGTATATATAGATTCTTGTGCCAAAGAAACTACATCATGTATTTTCCTTTTGAATAAAAAACAAAACTATTATTTTGATACAATCTCACTTAGAATAGGTTTAAGCCTAGGGATATGATCTTTTCTATTACCTTATAAATCATGTTGCAATAGGAGATTGGCCCGAAGTCATCAAAGGACTATAGCTCCTACTTTTTTGGGATTAGAGTCAATAATTTTGAGTTTATTATCCCCAATAACTTACTTGAACTTTGTGATTCCCTCACCACTTTTAAAATATATTCCTTTATTGCATCATAGAATCCCAAATAGAACTCCAAAGTAAAGCCAGACGATCCTAGAATTTTCCTTTTTTTGGAAAAAATGTAGGGCGTGTTTAACCTCATATTCTGATATTTCCTTCGTAAGTTCCTCATTCATTTCCTCTGTTATAATTCTCAGCAATAGTCTCAAAAATTCCAATATCTCTGATATTGGACAACCTTGTGGTTCCGCAAATATATTTCGAAAAAAATCTACCACTGCTTCCACTTTTTCTTGAAATTTCTTACCATATTTCCTTGACCATTTTTAATTTCTAAAATAGTGTTTATGATCTTTCTGTGGGATGCATACCTGTGAAACTATTTTGTATTTTTACCTCCCTCTGCGAGCCACAGAGCCCTACTTTTTAATCTCCACAATTTTTCTTCCCTTGTCAACAAAGAATCCTTTTTTCCTTCCAACTTACTCAACGTCTTCACCTCCTCTATGGTAAAAAATCCTTTCTCATTCTTACCGTAGAGATCCTCTATCCTTTTTTATAGCCCCTTAATCTCAACCTGTGAGAAGTTTTTGTGATTCTTATCCCAAATCTTCAAAATTTTCTTCGATCGTGACAAATTGTCTGCAAATTGTTGCATGCATGAAAGGATCTGTCATTCCCTAAGGGGTTGCCATGAATTTAGGATTTGTTTCCTATATTCATCCTCCTCCAACCACATCGGATTGAATTTGAAGGGGGAGGGGGTTTTTTTTCGGTAATTTAAATGCCAAAGTTATTGGTTTGTGATCAAAAATTCCCCCGATCTATATTGTATACTGTAGCAACAACTTACCATTGACTAAGTTCTCATGTGGTTCTCATCCACCATAAAATGGTCTAACCTATTTGATATTGCATGTTCTCCTCACCTTCTGTTTCTCCAAATTGGTTCTATTTTCAAAGGTACTATATCTACCAATTTGTTTTGTTAAAAAAAGCACTGAAAAAGGTGCTCAAAGCATCATGTCTTGCGTTTCCCCCGCAAACCTCATTCATCATAAGTGTTAGTTTTAAATATCCCCCACAAAATCACATTTGATTTCATCATTGCACATGAATTCTCAAAGGTCTCCCAAAAAACCTTCTTGTTGTAGAAGGGACCATAAACATTCAAAATTGAGAATTCTATTCCTTTCTCTCCATGTTTTAATTTTGTCTCTAGTACTGAATCATTCCTCGATACTAAAATCAGATCACACAATGGGCTCCATGCAGTGATAATGGCTATGGAATGTCCTACATCCAAACATTCCATTTTCCAATCTCGAACACGCTCATTTACTGCTTCTTCTGCTTCTTTACCTTCCATCATTATTTCTTGGATTAACAATATTGTTGGATTTAAACTGATTATCATCCTTTTGAGGGAAGTTTGTTTTGGGGACCCCCCTAACCCTCGTGCATTTAAAGAGAGGATTAGCTTTAGGATTCCTTTCCAAGGGATTTTTCCATTATAAGATCCCATTTAATTGTTGACTATTTTTTGTCTTTGATGTCCATTGCCGCTTGTTTCTGTGCCTTCGAGAGTAGAGACTTCCTACCAACCTATTATTTCTATACAGGGTTGAGTGCTAATCCTCCTATAGAGACTCTATCCTCTTCTTCTTTTTGTGCACTCCTCGATCTTAAATCATATTCCTTCCTTAATACTATTTTTTTAATGCATCTTTGATATTTAAATTGGTTTCTATTAGAGGCTTTTCCTTAATTGAATCATATTTTTCCTTAAACATAACAAGGGAGTTTTTATCTTGGGTTGAAAAGTTCTCAGGTGACACCCTTCTTTTCGCGTTGGTGTTGGGTTGACTCTCTATGTGTTCCTTCATTCTGGTTTTCTGGTTGTCCATTTGTTGATCCTCACCTTTTTTTGCGCTTAATGTGTCTACGTCTTTTTCCTTATTTTCTCCTTCGCCACCTTCCATAATCCGTTTTTCATCCCTTACTGCTAAGTATGAGATGGTATGCTCTTTTTTTACCCAAATCTTCCTAAAATGAGGCTTTTCAATTTGTGTTGAGAATTCCTTCTGCATATGTCCTAGCTTTCTACAATTATAACACTGAAACAATATTTTCCAGCAGTCTAGCTATTGTGCCCAGACGCTCATGTGCATTACCCTTATAATTTATTCAAACAATACATCTCTCCTGTCCATATCAACTAATATTATAGCGCACCCATGATCGATTTTAGCTTTCCAATTTTCCTCTAAGGTAACAAATCTTCCTAGTTTACTCCCAATTGCTTCCAAAATATTTTTCTACTAGAATACCAGAGGTAGGCCTGGTAGTATTACCTATACCTGTTTTAAATTATGAGGTTCCTTTCTTAAATTGAAATCTACCATCCACTTCTTCATAATTAGACCCGACGCCCCCCACTACCAGTTTCTCTACAAGAGTTTTTCACCATCTTCCTTACTTTTCATTTTAATTAGGAACCAACCTCTCGGGAGTATGTAAAATTTTGGTGCGTAGTCGAGATAACTTCTCCAATTGGACTATATCCACCTCTCCAAAGATTCTATGCATGTTACCTTACCACAGAATCTCCCTACCAGAGCCAATTTCAGGTACTCGATAATTTGTTCAATGTGGATGTCTTTTCCAACTATTAGGTTCTACATTTCCTATTCTCGATTGAATGCCCTTTATTTTCCTCGGCATTTCCTGTTGTGGTTCTTCCAAGATGATGTCACTCCCATCATTTTCATGCGTGAGTTTTGTTATCATTGTTTTGAGTGACCACATTTCCTTCTACGCATGTACATCTACTTGCATGCAATGTACCTCTTAGTCCATGCAAAAAATCAAGTCTTCTAGAGCGACGTCCTCATAATCCACCTCATCAAGATACATTTTAACATCCCTGTTAATAAATGTTTCTCGTTCCTGCACCTGGAACGTGACCCTTTTTCAGTTTGGTTATATGTCATCATATCGCACTTGGAAAATCAAGAGAAGAAAAAAATGACCTCCACCTATTTATTGCGCCTCGACCCCTCGCACCCTGTTACGCTGCCACAGAGCAACATTTTGGCTCAATAATTTCATATATATATATATATCTAATATTTTTCCACAAACCCCCCACCATGGCTGCTACGTCCAACTCCGAGACTTTTTGTTCTCAACTTATAACACTCTACCATTTGAGCTAACCCATAGGCTTATTATCATTTCACACACACACATATATAAGCCATCCTTTATTAATAATTTCTCATTTGGATCAGATGGTCCACACTCTCTATCATCTAGAGATGCCCACTTTCATTAGGGGATTTACTAGTTATTGGAAGGAAGGCCAAGAAAAAAGGTATAACCTTGTATATGGCCTATAAATAAGAAATATATATTACAAAAAATTATACAACTTAAATCCATATGTTTATATTTAACTAATACCATTAATATTTTTTATTTTTTATTATGTAATCTTTAAACTAATTTTCAAAAACAAAATATACAACTTTTATATTCTATGCTTTTTCTAAAGTGTAAAAAAAAGTTATCTCATTTTCTAGTTTTTTTATAATTTAATATAGTTATTTGTATTAAATTTAAAATTATAAAAATATTAATAAGAATAATTATAATTTAATATTTTTATACCTGCCACAGCAGGTATATAGCAATCGGTTGCCCTTTGACCTTCTATTAGTTGCCCTTTGACCAAAAATTTAAAATCTGTTTTGTAAAGTTTAGCTTTGGAGTTTGCCAAAAAATATTTTAAATTTTAATAAAAATATTTGCCTTTGCTATTTTCTCAACTTCTAATTGGCCAATAAGGAATGATGTCAGCTTTGGAGTTTGGTATCTAGTTTTCACTTGACACATGGCTACTATGACATCAGCATTTATTTTATTATTATGTTATTTATTTAACATTTAATGTTTATTATGTTATTTATTACGTTTAATCTACTGCAGGCGATCATCTCTAGTACTGCTGTGATTGGATTTGAAGATGTCGATGTTTCCTGCGTTTGATTTATGACGGATCATCTGCATGTGACCAACCCCAGGGCTATTACTGGATGTGGAGAGCCGTTGTTCTGTTATTTGCAAGGAATTTACTTATTGACAGGGATTGTCCTTGGGTATTGAATTTAATGCTCTCTTAGCTTCATTGGGTGCAGGCAATTCATCGCCATTCTTTTTATTTTGAACAGTCGGCCTGAGCTTGAATGATAACTTGTTGATCTCGTTGAACGATGACAAAGATCTGCTCCAGGGTCTATTATCTTCATGACAGAGAACTGCATCCTTCTCCACGTTACCGTCGGCAACAGAATTGAGATTCTGATCAAAAGTTGGGGGACTAGGTGGGGTAATAAATAGGTCATTCTGGAGAAACCTGGCACTGCAGCAACAACCTGAAACGAACAGGATAGAGATAATGACTAGTGGCGCTATTAGATTGCTTTTCATCTTGAATCTAACCAGTATGAGGAGACAAATAGTATGATACCTTGTTTCTTGTTAGCAGATTCAAACTATATGATATCAGAGATGGAAACTTACTATTGGCAAATAAACGAGATGATTTCTGACCTAAGGATTTGGAGCAAAAAGAACTGGAAGACTAGGAATGATTCGATGGGGAGGTATGAGAATTGTACTTATAAGCAATGAGTAGTAAGAGAAAATTGGTTCACTGCCTTACCCATCTTAACAAAAAATTAACGGTCAAAATTCTGCTTTGAATTATTCACACGACCGAAAACCGCGAAGAAATTTCGAGTGTTGATTCGATAGTCAAAACTTTTCATGTGACGGAGAAAAGAAAAGCTAGCTCAGTGATTTGTCTCACTGAATGATTCAATCCAATTACCAAATAAAAGACGGCTCTGTGTCTTCACCACTTAATAGAAATAATAAAGGAAACACAGAAGCTGAATTTAAACATTTAGGTATCTGGGTAGAGAGCCTTACTATAACCACTTAAATCCATGTGTTTAAAAATAAATAAGATGTAACTCTTAGCATTATCAGATGGCGTGGTGTAGAAGATTGCTGGCTAAGAAAAGTCTTATTAGATCAATTTCAATTCAGAGCGTGACATAGTATAGCGAAGCTTGTTGGCCAAGAAAATACATTCAATCGAATTTCAGTTGCAAACTTTCAGATAAGAGGAGAGAAATAGGTGGCTCCCATGAAATTCCACGCCATGATATTCCATATTTCATGGGAAAAAAAGGAGAAGAAGATGATAACAAACCAAGAAATTCCATGGAATGTTCAACGTGTCATATGACTTTGAAACACATACCTAACATATACAGTGTATTTGCAAGTTGTGGTTTGCGTATTTCCAACTCCCATCTCTCAAATGTTGATTTTCCCGGTTCTAAATGAAACATGGATTTCATATTCTGCTGACTTCTCTCGCAAGTCAAGCTAAATTTAATAAATGAAGTAAAAACATTTGATGTGAATTATCTATCATGCTTTGATTTTTAGGAAGTATAAATTGTGAAGAATTGAAAAATAAATATATTTATATATCATTATTCCCTCCTCATACCACCGCCCACCGCCACTTATGCTCGAGCTCTGCTAATGCATTGTGACCATAATCCCGAACAAATTGCTTAAGGCACTAAGCAGCTACAGCCTGCTTGTATCATCTACCAAACAACTGTTCTCAGGAAATTTTTTGATTCCACGCACCTGAATCATTCTCTAAAACCTCTGAGAACAGTATAATTGACATCCTTGCAATGTTTGACAATTTAAAATTTGAGATCATATCAGATCATAATAGACGAGACTTATGAAGCCTGTATCTATCAGATCATAATAGACGAGACTTATGAAGCAGCCTGAGCACTAGCAAACTACAGCGCATTTCCTATATGGAATTCTTCAGTCGAATGGTAATGCATATCCTATATAGAACTTTTCAGTTGAATGGTAATGTTTGAAGTCGTCTATGTATTAATAGCTGGACCGTGATGTCCCTGCCACCTACTTGACACATTAAGTTTCGAGGTAGTAGTGAAAATTAGTTTTGTCTAGATTCCACTTGACCTCTATATATGTTTTCCTTATGAGTAAACAAATGATTCTGATCTTGATAGCGCAAGATAGTAGGAAGGAAAAAAACTAAATAAAATATAATAAGCATTCACAAAATTGCATATTTAATATATTTATTATAGGTGTTAATAGGCCTTAATATATCAAAATTGCATATTCAATATATTTATTATAGGTGTTTAAATATATATGTTGATAGGCCTTATATATTATATTTTAGGTTTAGTTGAGTGAAGAATTATCAAGATTAATTTGAGTGTAAAAGTGTAGCTGGTATTCATTTTATGATCTTCATATCTTGTTACATATATTTAGATTCATTTTCATTAAAGTTTAAATAGGCTTAGCTAAATGGTTGACTAGAACTATTGTATTAATTATAATACTTGTTTATTGTTTAATTGATGTTTTAGATTTATTTTTAATAAGTTTAGATGACTTCAAAAATGACCATGGTCTATTGACATTTATTGGCCACAAGTTGAGTAGTTGTGCTAATATTTTAGATTTTGGATTTCCTTAAGCATATCAACAAGATTAACCAAAGTCTAATAAGTGTATAACAATGATTTATTTCATAGTCATCCTATATTCTTATGCTTAAATACATCTTGATTAATAGATTAATAGATACCTTAATTATCCTTATGCACCTTCATTTGAAAAGTGGCATATAAAATATCATGATAAGTAAGTAATGGCTTCTAACTCAAAATGAGTGAGTCTGAGTTGTTTTAGCTATGTTTTTCCACAAACTTGAACTTTTGAACTATGGATTTTCAACCCTTAAATGCTCAAAGCCATTAAAATAAGTCCCAACATTATAATACATTTTCTCCATGTATTTGTATATTTACAATATCCATCACAAAACATATGCTTTTATATTTACAATATCCATAACAAAACACATGATCTTGCTCTAAACAGCAAATGCCCAAAGAATATACATGAAAACATTAGTGTATAACAATGTGGCTTACTATTATATAATTTCGGCAATTCAATCTTTAGGGAATGTATTTATGTATCATATAATTTTATTTTTTATAAAAAAAATTATTGATATAAAGCCATATGTTTTTATAACTTTTGGACGGTTACATTATCAAATTATCTAATATTAGAGTTACATAATATATATAAACCTTCCTTGCTTTATATGGGATGGGAGGCATTTATAATTAATTTTAATAAAAATAAATAAATACATATATGTAATAGTTAGTGTTTATTATTTATTTTAAATATACAATAATCAAGATAAATATATAATATTTTAAAATAAATTTTAATTTTAAAATATTTATAATAATAAATGATTTTTTATTTTATTTTTAATTTAGTAATGCTTTTTTAATTTGTTAATTTAATATGATTTTTTAAATTTAAGAAAATATATTTAAATTGTTAAATACAATTTTTTTAAAGATAAATTAAGTAGTTTTTTATTAATTTTTTTTATCAATAACTTAAATGTAAGACAAAAAACTCTTTTTAGAATGGTAGAGGAAACCAATATTATTAACTTAAAATTGGATGTTCAACAAAAATGGTATGATCCACTCCATTGATATACAAATCTAAAAAAATCAAAATCATAAAACTTTTGATTTAATATATATTTTTTAGATTTAATAAATTAAAATTGATTTGAATAAAATAATAATTATTATATTTTAGAAGATATATAAACATCTAATTTTATATATTTTTAACTATAAAATTATAAAATCAAATTATAATTATATGATACTTTGTTTTTGTTTTTATTATTATCTTTAAATATATATATAAATTATTAAAAAATAAATAACTTCATTTCTTAGATTTGTCTTTAAAACTTTTAACTTTATTTATTCTCTCCATAAACTTGATTTGTTTTTAGTATAGTACTAAGCATATCAACATCATCAATAATCACATCTTAATTTTTATATATAAATAAAAGATGACCTATTTTGTTAGGTATAACCTGTTTAAACGGAGTATCGTAATTTTGTTCACTAAATGGTAGGTTTCCTATAACCTTTTTAAACAAAGAATTGTATTTATGTTCACTAAATTGTAGTTTTTTTAAGTTACA
>LPNX011141829.1:144906-177666 GCA_001517045.1 Pseudotsuga menziesii | reverse complement strand
TCTCATAAGACTACGAAGGGATACTTGACGCCTAAATCACTCATGGAGTTGTAAATGACCATGAATGATGTCCGATGCTAATTTACTTTACATTGTTTCTTGCATAAGGGGCAGGTACTAAGCAACTGTGTTGCTTATTCCACTTGTTTAAATTTATCTTTAAAATTAAAAAAATTATTAATATATATTAACACTTTAAAGTTTGTGAAATGATAAATTACTATATTGTTTAATGCATCACAATAACAAATTATATAGCAAAGTTTGACTTATAAAATAGTAAATTGTTATTATGATGACGGATGTTAATCTTCTTTATTATTCTCATCATCAAAATTTAATTAGATTTTAATTTTATTTTAAAATTAATTTTAAATAACATTTTTTTAAATTATTGCTATTTCATGTTTTTATTTATTTGAATAATCTTGTCATACTTTCCAACTAGTTATTGTTGTTCTTTTATTTTTTATTATTATTTTATGTCTATATTCCAATTTTATTGTAATTAATCAAAATCAAAATAATATTTTTTTTATTTGTATTTATTAAATATTTGAAAATCCTCATCGCTTTGCTAGCATTTTATCTATTTTATTATTGGATTTAAGAGTCTTGTTCAATTACGTCATTATTATGTATTCATTTTATAGTCGTCTTATCTTGTTCTGCTTAAATGTATTTTGATTAACATTTAAATTAGTTGTAAGTTTTAGTTAAAAGGTGATTAAAAGGTGGGTAACAATTTGTTTTTGTTTTCTCATATCAGTTATTTATTTATTTTTTGTTTATTAAATAGTAATTGTTTTGTGCTTATATAAAATCTAACAATCTGGTATGAATAATGGATATAAAATCATATATTTATGCCGAAGGCATTTTCCCTATGGAGACGCAGTCTCAAAGATTCCTCGTATCCCTGGCCATTCATAGTTCGACAGGTGTCGTCTCAGATTATCCAATTGATCGTGGACAAGTGTTGTACTGATCAATGAGAATTTTTTTCTTATCCATTTTAGTTTGATCCCGATTCTGCAATCTCGATTCGCGAACTTTTGTCCCGTAGACTGCTGGTGTCCTCTGTATTACGGTCGTTCTTGCAAGTGAATGGATTGATGGACTGATTGGCTGTTGCAGGTCGTTCTTTGGAGTTGGTGTTTAGCTAATGCATTTTATTTGGGTCCCCAATTCTTCCATCTCGACAGGCGAACTTCTTCCCCGTAGATCACTGTTGTCCTATATGTTACGGTCGTTGCTGCAAGTGAATGGATTTATGGATTGGTTGTTAGTTTGTGTGTATTCTGTACTCTTCCATATGTTTTCCTAAACCACCATTCCGAGCGATTTTTTTTACACGATTTTACTGTCCTTGCCCGCGGTTCATTTATCTCAATTCAGGAAACTCATTCTCGACGATATTGCGGAGTTTTGTTTCACCATTTTATTTGGGTTTAGCAGACGCTATTCTAGATGAATTTTTTGTCTTTACGATCACAATTTGGTCAAGCTTCTATTTTACTTGTGCTTCATTAAATTCAATATAGTTTTCCCATGTCCCTTTATCCACTGGCATTAATGTTTCACCAATGCATTGTTGCTCAATTAATGCAAGAAAGCTTGTCATATGATTCAAACATGGTTCAATATATTCATCTTTGCTCAGCTTATGGCGATCTTGAAAGCCATGTTACAATACTGCATTTGTCACATTTGTTGTTGCACCACCTTTGCTTTGCACATATAAATAGACCTTCAGGTAACCACATATTTATTTTGGTGCGCTTCATTTACACTTCACAGTTTGCAGTTTCTTTAAATTTGCAGGTATTCCTTTAGTCTGCCTAATCTTTTTGAATATTCCTTTAGTCTGATTATAAGATGTTCAAAGCCCCCTACTTTGTTTTCTTGTTATTGCTGCTTTGTCTAATTATTAGTTATTAATGTATTTTCTTTTGCAGTTTGTAGTTTCTTTAAATTTGCAAGTATTCATTTAGTCTACTGAAATGTTTTGAATACTCATTTAGTCTAATTACGAGATCATCCAACACCCCTGCTTTGTTTTGTTGTTATTGTTGCTTTAACTGAAAGATAATGACATAATCCTTGCTTTGTTTTAGTTCAACCAAATAAAGCATGGGTGTTCCATGAGATGGTCAAACACCCTTGCCTTGTTTTGTTGTTATTCCTGCTTTGTCTAATTATTAGTTGTTTATGTATTGCCTCATTTTTTTTTCTCGGAAATACAAAATTCGACACATTTTTGCTTGAAAGGAACTCTAAAGCTGCAAATGGCAAACACCTTTGCTTTATTGCATATAAACACACCTGAAGGTAACCACATATTGATTTTGGTGTTCTTCATTTACACTTTACAATTTTCCTTAAATTTACAAGACACCAGTGGTCCTGTAAACAATTATATTACCGATAGAAGAGTAGAGAATACCACCGGTCCATAGTTATATTATACTATTTTGCAAATGTATAGTAGGCTAAACTGGACTAAATAGTAGACTGGAGTTTTACAAGCACGTTCAAAACAGTTGAATCATTGCGCTGTCACCAACAATTGATTTTTGTATAAATTTCTTTCACAAAAACAGTATTCAATTTTTGTCTTTTTGTCGTGTGGTTTGATTTAGGATTTTTATTCTGTGTTTCCGCAACTCGCAACCCGCATTTTGCGGGATTGAGCGTTGCCGAAAGGGAAATTGCAGGATGTGGGCTGCGGGATGAGGGTGGTGAATGAAATATTTTTTAGTAATCCCATACCCCGCAACTTTCACCCTGCACCCCGCCCTGCAATTGCGGGATGAGGGTGGTGAATGAAATATTATTTAGTAATCCCATACCCTACATGCCGCAGCCCGCATTTGCAGGGTGCAGGTTGCGGGATAGTTGATTATATATTAATCTATATATTGTATTAAGAAGACTAAATGACTAAAATTAAAAATTACAATATTTATAGTGAAAGTACATATTTTCTCAGAAAGTTTGAAAAAAAAATTACTGCTGATAGTGCTCCTGTTAGTTTCAAAATTATTTAAGAATTACAATATTTATAGTGAAAAATTGAAATAAGACACAAATTAATCTATTAATGTTTATTGCAAATTTTGAACAACTACCATAGAATGAATCTTCAGAGTGGTTGTCTCATGCTCATAGGTAGAAATAAAAAAACATACATCTTTGTACACCCCAAATTTCAATATTCCCCCTTCATGTAAGTTCAATCGAAAAAAAAAATTGTGATATTTGCAAGTATTTTTTGTCATTGGATCACATGAATATGTGACATTGCGATTTTATTTTTTGTTCTTGCCCTTTTTCATTTCACAGGAAAAAAAACTGTCACACTATGGAGAGTATGCTAACTGAAGATTCTATATCACTCTTACTACATGCTACTGTCAACATTTTCCCACTGGTACAAGTATCCTCAGTAAACCAAGTGAACTCACTAAACTCATCATCAAATCGGTTCTGAATTTCTATCTCAGATGGGCTTCACAAGCATGAGATATTACTTCCAACTATATATAGTAGTCTTGTAGAAACTGGACAACTCAAAGAATGATCTATAATAAAACTTACCAAGTGTACATAGAACATTGTACATAGTGTAACATATGTTTAATTTCCATTTTGTCTTTGTACAGTTAATCATTTCACACTATTCATGCATCTAAGGTTTTTATATCCTATTCAACTCTAACATACTTCTTCTCAGAGGACTATCGCATTTCTTGCACTCAATGTTGTCAAAGTGGATGTAGTGATTATTGGAGATCCTGCACCTTACCACTTACCTATACCTTCTCCCTCGCAAAGTTGCTCCTCTGTTCCATTCAATCCTAGCTCAGTAGATGATAACCATGCCTTCGTTGCATCAACTATTCCATTCACATCACTAACATGTTCTAGCAAAGTATGGAACATTCAAGGTCGAGTTATTACCAAGACAAAGCTACACGAATATGGAAACCAACGAGATTCTGGAAAAATATTTGGATTTGACGTTGTTAATGCTTGACACGATGAAATACAAATATCTGCATTCAATGAATTGGCACTCTATTTGTATGAACAAATACATATAGGAATAGTGTACATAGTATCAAATGGCACAGTGAAAGCATCCAATCCAATTTTCAACCATTTGAAAATCCATAATGATATTTTCCTAGGTTCCTCCTCAACCATCCAACCATGCTTAAATGAATACCCCATAATACCTTTTTTTGCTTTAACTTTAAAACTATTCATGAGATACAAACTATACATGTCAATTCCATGGTGGACCTTGTTGGCCTTGTAATTTCAGTTTCTCCATCATCCAAAATACGAAAATGAGATGGCATTGAGACTGTTAGGTGCACTATTGGACTCCGTGACATGTCAGGAAATAGTATTGACATAACACTTTTGGGTGACCATTGTCAAATTGAAGGAGCCAAACTTGCCAGTCTCCGTGGTTTACCTATGCCTCCAGTTGTAGCAATCAAGGGTGACTACGTTACAGAATTTAATGGAAAAACTGTTGGAACTATTTCCAACACTACTATTTTTATAAACCCAGATATTGAACAAACTTCAATTCTCCAAAACTGGTTTCATGAAAATGGATTTCGTTCAGCATCACCATCGTTGAGCCAAAAGTTCAATGCCTCTCACTCTGGTTCTCGCAAAGTCACTACCATCAAGGACCTGCAAACTCTTCAATCATCTAAAAAATTTGTTTGGTACTCTCTTAAAGCAACCATCACAAATGTTAACCCGGATGACTTTTATTTCCTTGCATGCCCTCTTTTTGTTGACGGAATACAATGCATGAAAAAGATTGCTCAGAAATTTGGAGACATCTGGAATTGTGCTAAATGTGATGGAGATTTTATTGAATGTGACTACCGATATATACTAAAGGTTGATTTGGAATATGTTATCGGATCCATTCATGGTGTGATAGCATTTGATGATGCTGCAAACCAAATCATGGGAATTTCTGCAAAAGATCTGTGTCTTCTCTCAACTGAAACAACATCACTTGATGAAATAGTGCAAAGGATCTGCAACAAAAAATTACTTCTTACTTTGTCAGTTAAAATAGAGACCTTCTGCGGAGTTGCATGCCTAAAAGTTGTAATTGTCATGGCTGAAAACACATAAACGACAATTTCAGTTGGACACATAAACATATACGTTTTTTCAAGTTGGTACTTAACCATTCTTCATTGTTTATAATGAATGCTTTCAATTCTAAATTTTAACTCGTTGTTTCATTGTTCAACATAGAAGGGTATTTTTTTTACTCTCTTGTAGCACCACTTTCTTACAGTTTCATCTTCCAATGTACAGGCTATCACCCACCATTTCTTCTGTGAATTGGTGAAAAAACCTATATGGTAGTTTTTAAATACAATAGTATTTTGCTATCATGTTTTTTATAAAATGCACAACTTTGTTATCTTGTTTCTGGGCACAACTTTTGATTACCCTTTACATAACAATAATTACAGTAACTTCTTTTTTCATATATACTTTCTCACACTACACTTTGTTCTTCTAAAATTTCATTTTCTTACAATTACCAAATTACAACTAGAAAAACAAAATTTACTCCACTTATATTATTTTAAGCTACATTCTTACTTCCCCCTATGCAATGAATTAACGTTTGTTTTTCTTCTTCTACTTTATATCCACATAGTTTCCAGTTAATACATGTACAAAATGTGTTTCTACGAACAATCAAAGCTTCTAGGTGTTTAACAAGGTTACAATTATCTTGTAGGAATTATGCCAACTCATGACAAGGAACAAGCCAATGCAAGAAAAAGAGTTTTATATGCACAAGACATAGATAAAAACAACAACAAACAACATCATCTTTATAGGGCTGCTCGTATGTGCGTGGATATGTCTTATTCAAATTCTCTTGTAGAACCTATCAACTCAGCTTCACTTCCATCTCCTGTACCAAATCCATTGAACAACCAGCTCAATGATGCACATCAACAATTTCGTAAAAATATGGACCAACTAGCTGATATGCATGTCTACTCGATTTGCAAAGAATGTTACCCTGGTATTGTAACAAAAATGTTCCATGAGGCATACACTTGTTCACGCTATATTCTAGAACGAAAAGGGCATCGCTTTTCATTGGATAACAATATGGATCCGAGCAAGCAACCACCTGTCCTTGCAGTACTTACACAGGTTGAAGAGATGCTCATTAGTCATGCTAACCCCATATTGAAAGTCACACATGCTCGTGGTGGTCAATATAAATACTATGACCATACTATTTGCTTCCCCCAAGACATCTCCAACATTGCAACATGCCTACCGCATTTAGTATAATAACTTGACATACTCGTTGTTCGGAAATGCAATTCTCCAAACAAACCATATGAACTATTTGTTAGTCGAACACATGTTCTTTTTTCCCTTCAATTCAAAACGGCAAACGACCCATACTACAAGGATGTACAAATCAACCCAGTTGCATTAGCTTCTTTTCCACTTGTTTCAGAAAACATTTCACCTTTGATTTCACATCTTAATAGCAATTCTACATCATCTCATCTGCAAATATTATCCTGTATAGATCAACCACCAAACTCATTTGAACCCTATGAATTGCAATCCTCGTCATTTATTTCAACACAAACCAATGCTAGAACTGAAGTTGAAGAAATTAGACAGTTTTTACACATACCCCCCTATAGAAATGTCCCCTATCAATGAGTACAACACAGAAGGCCTTCTTTCCATGCCTTTTTGAACTTTGTTTCCCACAGGTACAGCAATGTTATTACAACCACACATTCATCAAGCTGATATGCACGAATATGCACTCCACTTTATTCGCTATCACGACAACAGATTTTCCCAACATCCTCGCTTCCGATACTACATATACAATCTAATTTGTGTCATCGAAGTAATAATACTGCCTCTATTTTTGTCAAAAAAATATTGCAGATACACTACCTCTGACATTACATGAGCTTGTCAACCAATTGCAAGACATGCCAAATGATAAAATTGGTGAGTGGGTCACAATATTTGGGTCTTCATTACGTGGAACATGATCATATTGGAACAAAATTAGAGATGAACTAACAAATATGATCAATCAACAAGGTACACCAACATTCTTCTTCACCCTTAGTGGAGCTGACACAAAATGGCCAAATTTGCATGCTCTAATGCCTGGTAAAGATCCTAATGATTTAGCTCAAGTTTATCAATGGAAGGTTCACAACATCATATCAAATCCACATATTACATCACAATACATGCACAATAGATTCAAAACATTTCTTTTGGAGGTGCTTCAAAAAGGTTTTCATATAACCGATTATTGCCGCAGGTATTATACCATCTATTTCTCTCTATCTATTTTTATCTTCATACAATTTATTTCTAATATATGCTTTTTCCTCCCATCTAGATATGAATGGAAACATAGAGGATCCACTCACATTCATGGTTTTATTTGGTTGGCAAATGCACCAAATATGGACACGCTAGATTGGGAAGACGATGTTGCAGTTGAAGCTGCAAAAAAAAAATTGACACACATGTGAAAGCTTGGAATCCTTGTAATTCCCAGTTGTCCACATCTGAATCACACCATTCTACTACAAATGATCCATGTATTCTTGCATCACCATCAATATTTGCACCAAACTACTCAGCTGACTATAAAGAACTTGTCAATTTTGTTTAAAGGCACACCAAATGTTCAGAGTCAACTTGCCTTTGCAAAAAAGGAACATCTCTTCAATGTCGCTATGGTTTTCCATATGAGCTAAAAGCTACTTCTTCATTATTCATTGATCCAAATGGAAAAAAACCTACAATCTTGCAAGAAATGATCCTCTTCTAAATATTCACAACCCTACCATGCTTTCAATATGGAGGGATAATGTTGATTTCCAACCTGTTCTTTGTAAACATGTTGTCCTCAAATACATTTCAAAGTATGCATCAAAAGTAGAGCCAAAATCAGAAACCTATCATGCCATTTTGTCTCGACTTGCACATGTTGCACCAAGTGAGAGCCCCATTCTTCAGCCAATCAAACAATTTCTTGCACAAACAGTTGAAGAAAGAGACATTAGTGCACAAGAGACATGTCACATGCTGCAAAAAATTCCTCTTTTTCTTTGTAGCCCTCTCTTATTTTCCCTAAACATGAACCAAACTATCTTCCGTTGTGTTTCTAATGACACTAATAACACCCCTGCAACGCCCCCTTAATTTTTGCTTACATGCAAAGACCCATTTCTCTTGAGCATCTAACTCTGCTTGAAGCTACTCATTGTTGGTCTTTCTCTCCTAATAGGAAAAAAATCCATGGAAACAAAACTTGTGTGAAAAAATTGTTAGAGTATATCCACATTTCACTTCCATTCCTCCCTCTGATTCTTCATCTTTTGAACCATTTTGTTGGAGTGAAATTCTTCTATACAAACATTTTCGGTCTATCCCTCATGATATTGGAACCAAAAATTTTGAAATTATTTCTCATTAGCATCATATTAAAGGCACATATATTGTGTGGCATATTGAACATACAGAAGAAGAACCCTCTACACCTCTATTTGATGGTTCAAACTTTGATGTTATTACGTTTCCATTGTCCCATACCATGGATGGATGGGAACTTATATCTCAAATGAGACCAGGAAATAACATCCAAGTTAATGACCTTGAAATGCTTGGCCATCGTGAATTTGACAAAATTCACAATTGGTCACATAACAATATATGCACCCAATTGCATGAGACAGCAACATCATTCATTGAGGCGAATCACTTGTCCATTCAACTACATGAAGATATCCCGTACTTCTCCAATTCTACTCATTCCTTGTCTCCCACACAACACATAGTCATTGATCTTGTCATGTCCCATTTTAGTAATAGTACATATGCTCAACCGCTAAAACTGGTAATTCAAGGTATTGCAGGAACCAAAAAATCTTACCTCATATCTTGCCTCAAATTTGCACTTCAAACTGCATCTGAAAAAAATCCATGTTCACTTCTTCTCCTTGCTCCAACTGGTGTTGCTGCTTTTAACATACATGCATCTACAATACATTCTGCTCTTTGAATACCCATTGGTGAAATGCACCCTCTTGAAGGCCAATCCCTTTCAAAACTTCAAGAAGAAATTCGTCGTATTCGCTATATTCTCATAAATGAAATGATCTTTATTGGTCCAAAAATGTTGACTCAAATTGATGCACGCTTACATCAATCTTTCCCCTTGCAATCTACAATCCCATTTGGTGGTTGTTCCATAATTATTCTCGGTGACTTTGGACAATTACCTCCTATAAAATACATCCCCATGTATGCAGGATCATCTGTTGAAACTTCTCTTTGGCGTACATTTGATACTTTTATCATGCTTGAAACAATTTTCTGACAAGATGGAAATAGTGCTTCTCAAACTGCCTTTCGGCAACTCTTGCTAAACCTTCGAAATGCAACACCAACTCTTGAATATTGGGCACTCCTAATGATAAGAAAAACCTCGTGCCTTTCATTTGTTGAAAATTCTTCATTTGAAGAATCTATCCATTTGTATCCCACAAATAGCTTTGTTGCACTGCACAACAAACACATGCTAAAACAGCTTAATATGCCAATTGTACATTGCTTTGCAGAACAATGGAACCAAAATTCCCATCAATCCATTGATGATGAACAACTGCCATTAAAGGTCCTTCTTGTTGTTGGTCAACAAGTCATGTTAACTGCTAATTTATGGGTTCAAGCAGGACTTGTTAACGGTTCACTTGGGAAAGCCATTCATATTGTCTACAAGTCAAATGAGAAACCTCCTAACTTGCCATTGTTTTTTGTTCTCGAATTTGTGCATTACAAAGGACCCTTATGGGATTCTTCTAATCCTACTTATGTTCCAATATCTCCAATAACAAGAGTATCTCGTAGACAAATACCACTTCAAATGGCATGGGGTTTAACAATTCATAAATCCCAAGGTATGACCCTAAAAAATGTAACAATAGATATTGGAAACATTGACAGACAAGGACTTACATTCATTGCAATATCAAGAGTTACATCTATTTCAGGCCTATGCATTTCTCCACCGTTCTCTTTTTCCAGATACTCTCAAATGCAAGGCAATAGATATGTTGAACGTAGAAAACAAGAGGAAAGCTTACTTGCTTCAAAGTCTTTAAAACCACCTTCTGCTTGAATCTCCTCATTGTCTGCTATATAGATGTACTATTTTTATTTGGTCACTTGTTTATGTAAAATATGTACTGTTTTTTTGACTTGATAGTGAATTCAATAATATACATATATACTTCATTACATTTTTTATTATTTATTTATTTCTGGTTTGTAAATAAATTAATTACTGAATCTCAGTTAATCAATGAAAATTAATTAAAAATGAAATTGAATTAAGGCATTCAAGATAACCTACAAGCACTCAAGTTAGGTTAAAAACAAACTTATAAGATTTGAAACTTTTACTGCTAAACCATTCACAGAAATAGATAAAGACACTTCATAAAAGAAATTTCATGAGACTTTATCAATGCATTTAGAAATAACATAGATAAATCAAAGTTAAACAAACACATTAATTGATTGCAAATGAATCACAGTATTATCTGATCATTTGGAATAGAGAGACCAACATTTGTCAAAGAAATTTAATAGATAAGTACAAGAGATATGGAACGGTAACACTATTTTTATTCAGAAATTCATGCAATAAATTACACAAAACCTTTAGAAAGATAAAAGTATTGTTCGATCCCTTGCATCAATCTCCCCTCTCCAAAAGTTCTAGAGGCCTCATACATTAGAGATCATCACTAAAATAATTATTACAATCAAAGGAATTCCCCCTAAAGGGGAAGAAAACTAACAAAGATAATATCCTAAGAAATATCTCCAAATCTTCCAAATTCGTAGCAACTCCTAAATATCAGGGTAATTGGTAGATTCAATGCCAACTTGAGCATTATACCTATTATCTTCAAGCTCATTCTTTGCCAATTTATTCTATAATTGGATGAATATATGAATATTCCCTTCCATTACGAATGGCTGCTTGATCAACCGCTCCAAATCATGTATACTGATGCAATCAAGTCCCTTGATTTTCTCCTCTTCTTCATCCCTACATTGCTCAACTTGCTCGATCACCAACCTAGGCGGACAAGCTTTTTCAATAAGGACCATGGTAGGAAAAGACAAGTCAATCATGATATTATCAACTGCATACCATATCCTGCCACAAATAGCTTGTGCTCTTTTAATAGATTCACCTACTGTTTATTCTAGGTCTTCCCAGGTTCTCATAATAGCTCTAACTTTATTTAACTGAAACTTCAAAACAAAAGTAATAATCTCAGGCTTATCTTTCATATATCTTTTCCAATCAACCACTTCATCATAGGCCTCAGAAGCATGTTTTCTCTTCTCCACCAATTCTTCTAGAACAACAAACATTTTATCAAACATTGTGTGAGTTTCAAAGATAATATCTAAAGTATTGAATAACTCACAGACCAAACAATAGTGTTCCCTGTTGATTCTGATAGCAAGTTCTTTGAATTCTTCTTTTGAAAATTTAGGAAATGAGGATGAAGCTGCACTTGCAGTTGCATCTTCAATCTCTTTTACCAACAATTCAACCTTCTCAGCCAGAGTGACATTAATAGCCATTTCCCTTTGTAGTTCTCCGCTGAGGGAAACATTCATCTCTTGAAGTTCATCACACCTGTTCTCATGTTGCCTTTTAAGCTGCACCAGTTCCTCTTTCAGTATAATAATTTTTTCTTTATTCTTATCAAACTCCTGGTTCAAAGTGTTCAGAGCATCAAAGTTGGCTCCTGTAAAATCCCCTAAGACAGATGCAGCATCAATGGCATATGCCTATGGATCACTTGATCCTTGAATCCACACCACCTTACTTACAAAAGAAATATCCATATCACCCTGGTCCCAGTCCCTTTTCCTACCTTTCCTCACCACTGATCTATCAGTTTTCCTGTACCGATATTATCCTAGAGATACCACAAAATATTCATTGAATTCTTCCCTTACCTCATTAATGGGGGCTATACTGATGCCATTGGATATCAGGGAAGTAGTTTGAGTGGTGACAGAAGGGATAGTCATAGTAACAGGGGAAGTAGATGGAGAAGGGTTCATATTCTGAGCAGGAATGGCTTCAGGAGCTGAGGGGATGTTAGGAATTGTAGTCTCAACTGATGAAACTTGCACTATAGAGTTCTTGGATGGTGATGATGAGAATGCTGAAGTTTCCTTAGCTACCAATAAAGACACTGAATTGATTGAAGGGATATGCAATGGAGTCTTGACAAGTGTAGATACGTCAGATGTAGGAATAGGTATATCTATATAAATAGGTATCATATATTCAGGTAGACACATAACATCCTTATAAATTTGATTCATTAAAGGTGTTCCATAAGAACCATCAGATAATGAGGATAATTCTATTATAGATGAAAGAAGTATTGCAAAAGAAGAGGGAGCAAGGTGACTTCAAGGTTGAGATGGAGGAAGAGAGGATGAAATATTACCATTGCAAACCATTGGTGAGATTATGGAAATCATTACCTGTCTCAACAGTAACAGGCACAGGAGAACTTCTTCCCTCCTCTTCCTCTGAATGAGTTAGGTCAATAGTAGGAACATGAATGGAGATCTTTATCTTCTTAACAGGTTTTTCCTCAACGTGATTCTTTTCAGGTTGAGTCTTTCCAACCACAGTAGCTACCTGGATAGTTTCAGCTACCTGAGATGTTGCAACTTCTTGGGTATCTAGTGTTGAAGTCAACCTATTCAGTGTCTATTTTATCTGCTCTGAAGTCTGCAAATAGTCTTTAACCTGCTATTCCACAAATGTCTAGGGAATTTCCTTTTGTAACTGTCTAAAATGAGATCTCTTCTAAGACCAACCTATCTAGGATGACTTTAGGCAACATGTGAGCTACGTTACTACCATAAACCTTGATGTAGGTGAAAGATTCACCCACATACCAGTCTCCCATTGCGGCTATGAGAGATTTTGCTTCTGGTGAGAAAGCAGGGGCTTCTTTGTTGAAAATTAGAAAATATACTCGGCCAAGGAAAATTTCACATATATCATAAAACCTAACCACATAGTTTCCATCCCAAATCTCGAAATGATAAATATGTACAGGCAGGGCCAGCAATTCCCAACTCCATCCCAAATTAGGGTAACGAAGATCAACATAGAAAACATCCACAATGAAGGTAGTGAGATAAAATTTGGGCTTTTTCTTAGCAGTGGCTTTCTGGAACTCTTTAATAGCATTTTTAAGTTCCTGTGACAAAATTGAGGCCCAAGGGAAAGCTTCACTTGTGGTAATAATGTGATGAGCTATGGGAGCCTATTCCTCTTTGAAGAACGAACAATTAGGAAGGACATAAAGCCTGCACAACATCACGACTAACAGGGAATAAGGTTCTTTGAACCACTTGACAGGGTATAATTGGTCTTTCCTCTTGGAAATTTTACGAGGTTTAGTCATATAGGATTTAAGCATTTGGTCGAAATTGAATTTGGATTTGGAAGTGTTAAAAAAATCTGCATCTAGAAGCTGGATATAAGGTTTAAGAGCATAAATCTTGACAAGAGTTTCTGAGCAGAAATTGGCTAGCTGAGACTCGGTACTGGTACTGAAAGAACGTTCTTTCACATTGGTGTGGTCAATAATCCATCGCGTAGCATCGTTATAAGGTGGGATGGCTGGTCTGGCAGCGATCATATGCAAGCCGGAATCTCTAATTCTCTCATAAACTGTTTGGTCACTGTGGAAATCTGAGAGGTCATTGTTATTGAAAATTGAGTAAACCCTGGACCAGTCTAAATGATAAGTTTCAATGACACGACTGCTAGTATCAGAAAAGACACTGAAGTTCAAGTCTCTGGTGAACATATCCTTCTGGAGGTTTTTACTCCTGGTGATTCTGGGGATTTTGGATGTCACCATGTGTCATTTTTTAAATATTTATACTAGAAGTTAAAAACTGAATTATAAAGTAAGCACAGTAATCAATTCAAAATGCGAGACAGCAACCTAGTAACCAACCTGAAACTGCAGTAATCACTATTGGAGTCGCGTGGTAAAATATGGAGATAAAAATCACACAGTAGAGTGAATTATAGTAGTAAAAACAGTGAAAAATCATAAATCAAAAGTATCATATTTATAATTCCCGAGAAATAATAGAGACCATCAGATGAGGGTAAAAATAAAAATAACGGTCACGATCATCTTTGCGGGATGCGAAATCAAAACAAAATTTGCAAGTTTATTAATTGTAATGCAACCTGCATTCCACAACTTGCGGGTTGCGAGATGCGGAAACGCAAAAAAGTACAAACTTTATTCAATTAACTCCACAGCCCACATTCCGCAACTTGCGGGTTGCAAGATGCGGAAACGCAAAAAAGTACAAACTTTATTCAATTAACTCCACAACCCGCATTCCGCATTTTGCGGGATGCGGGTTGCGGGAAAACACAAAGCAAACAAAAATAATAGGAACTCTGCAACCTGCATTCTACACAATGCGGGATGTAGGATGCGGGTTGATTAAAATTAACACATATAAAAACTCTCCCGCACCCTGCAATTTGCAGGATGCGGGATGCGGGTTTGAAAAATAAAATATCAAATGAAAGGTTTCCCGCACTCCGCAAGTCGCGGATTTGTGGGTTGCAGGATGTTAAAACAATCCAAACAAAATTTCATCATTCTACATTCAAAATTTGGGCTCCTGTGTCATAATGACATGGGATCTATTTTACTTATAACAAGACCTCACATAGTCATGCTAGAGGCCATTCTATTTAAATCATTGCACCAAGTTACCCGTGTCAATTTCTTTAAAATATCCAAGTAACATGTATAACATGAAAATTTGATATCCCATGTCTATTATCAAATCAAAAGAGAAACCAAAGGAAAAAAAATCCACCCAAATCCATCTTCACTAGATCAAGAGGTTTGCAGTTCAGTTTGTATATCTCTTTTAATTCTCAATAGATTCTAAGCTGGGTGAGATCGGTTAACATGAATCTGTGCTACTTGTGAACTTAGAAAACTACTATGCTAGGTATACTTCATATTATTTCATGATGAGGTATATATATATTAATTAAAAGTAGTTAAATAAAAACTAAACTTGAATAATAAAAAAATTAGATATAAATATGTGGAAATTTCATTAAGTCTTAAAAAAAATCAATCTCATTATTTAGAATACTTTGAAAAAATTATAATGATTTTATACATGAGCATGTGGGAATTTCATAAACTTAAAAAATAAATCAATCACATTATTTAGAATAATTAAAAAAAATTGAAAGGGTTTTATTACAACAGTTTTATTGATATTTGTAATGATATTTTCAAGGCAGTCTATGTCACCAATGATTATGACCTTCCATCTTCCATCCATACACAGCTGAAAGGAAGGGACAAAATCCCGTGATAGCATGTCATTTAAAACATATAGAATAAAAAATTAAATTGAATAAAAGACTCAAATGGATTTGCATAAATTAACAAATTAACATATGTATTATCGAATTTACTATGTAATCATTTGCAGAAATAGATACATATTTTAATAAAATAAGCTCTATTAAAAGCTTATGAGTACATGAGTCACTAACAAGACTGGGAATAAATGTACCAATTGATCACAAAATACTAATAGTAATATCGAATCATCTGAAACAAGAAAACTCATTATTCATTAAGGAAACTTAATCAAATAAACAAAAAGCGACATGAAAGAATATCATTATTGTATTAGATAGATTTGCACAAAATTACAAAACCTCAATTAAACAGAGGTATTTCCAAAGTCTTGTCCAGATTTTTGCCTTCCAAAAAGTCGCTATTACATGTGAAACCCACCCTTTAAATAATTATTACAAAATTAGATTTCCATTAAATTTAGATTGAAAAATTTAAATAAAACTAATATCCAAGGAAATCCCGCCATCTTCTGCAAATCCATAGCAATTCCTCAATGTTGGGATAGTTAGCTGATTCAAAACCAAGTTGAACATCACATCTATAATTCTCCATTTCGTTTTTAGCTAACTTATGCTAGATGTGGATGTAAATGTGGACCTTTCCCTCAATAGCCAACAATTGTCTGATTAAGCGATCAACATCCTCAATCGTTATAATATTGATCCTTTGGATTTTCTCCCTTGCTTCATCTCTCCACCATTCAACCTGCTTGATCATCAATTTTGGAGAACAGGTGTTTTCAATAAGATTTACTGTGGGAAGCAAAGCCTCCATGATACTGTCAACAACATACCAACTTTTTCCACACACAACTTGTGCCTTTTTTATAGTCTCATCGACCATCTCATTAAGATCAAGCCAATCATGGAGTATTGTTCTGACTTTCTTTAGCTTAAAGCTGCTGAGGATGATAATGTTTTCTCGTTTGTCCTTCCTGTACCTTTTCCAATCTACAATCTCATCCAAATCCTTTGAAGCTTTTTCCCTCTTTTCCACGTCATCTTCATTTACAACAACCATCTGACAAAAAGCAATATACGTTTCATAAATATCATTTGAACTGTGAAACAACTCAGTTATTAACTCATAATGGTCCTCATTTATCTTGATAGCCAGCTGCTTAAATTCTTCTTGTGAAAACCTAGAGAACAAGGAGGAAGCTGCACTTGCAGTTGCATCTTCACATTGCTTTTCAAGTGAATCTATCCTCTTTGTAAAGGTAACATTTGAGATCTTCTCATTTTGCAGCTCAACCTAAAGAAAGGCACTTTTGACCTGTAGTTCATTGTACTTATCCTCATATGTCTTCAGAAGATTAGCAACATGAGCCTCATGTTCCCTTTTACTCTTCTCAAGTTCTGCCTTCAACTGGGTTATATCTTCTTTCCTCTTGTCAAACTCCCTATTTAAATCGATAACAGCATGGATATTGTCACCTGTGAATGCACACAAGCAACAACTGTATCTGCTGCATCTACCTGTGGGCCATTGGACTATTGAGTCCAAAGTATTTGCTTAGAAATAGATACTTCCGTCCCACTTTGATCCCTACCCCTCTTTTTCCCCTTTCTGATCATTGATTTATCAGGTTTTCGATAATAATATTCTCCAACAGAGACAACGATCTCTTCATCAAATTCATCTCTTGGATCAATGGATCCAGATGTGCTAATCACTATAGACACCAAAGAGGATGTTTGAGTAATGATAGGAGAGGGCATGGACATGGTAATGTGAGTACTCAAAGGAGATATGTTTTGAACATGGGTTATTTCAGACATTGAAGAAAAGAGTAGCGTCGAAGATTCGAAAGATGGCAAATGCAGATTGACAGCTACAAGTGGTGATGAAGACAGTAAATCCTCTTCAGTACTAGATGATGTTGACCAAGTAACTAAGGGTACATGTACAGGAGTATTGAAAATTGGTGCTTGCAAATTGCTTTAAACAGGGAATATTTCAGGGATAGAAGAGAGCAGTGCGGTTGAAGATTCTAAAGACGACAAGTGGAGATTGAGAGCTGAAAGTGGTAACGAAGACACTAACAAATTTTCAATACCAGATAATGTTGGAGTAACTGCTGATAGCTCTACGGGAATCTTCACACTTGGTGCTTCTGAAATGTTTTGAACATAATCTATTTGAACAATTGAAGACAAGAGTGGGGTTGAAGATTCAGAAGATGGAAAGTGGAGATTGACAAATGAAAGTGGTGAAAAAGACCCCAAAAGCTTTTCACTACGAGAAAATATTGACAGAGTAACTGATGGTAGGTGTAAGGGAATCTTGAAAATTGGTGCTTCTGAAATAATAGGTAGTGAAATGGAGATTTGCACAATATCAGATATGACATATTCAGATGTAGAGATCAAATCTTGATACAATTCAGACAATGCAGGTGATATGCGTCCTCCTACAGGCAAGGTATATAAAGTATGGATGGATGAAAGGAGCAATGCTAAATACGAACACATAGACACAGATGAAGATTGTGAAACTGTAGAAATAAGTATAGAATCTTTCTTACCATCACCATCCAACAAATCTATTAATGATTGCAAATATTGATCCACCTCTTCAGTGACAGGTGCAGAGGCTATCACCTCTTCTTCTAAATCTGAATCAACCAAATCGATAATAGGACCTGTGGAGGAAGAAGCTTTCACCTTCAATCTTTTGAATGGTTTTTTTTCAACTATTTCTTCAGTATCACTTGGCTGACTGACTGCAGCAATCCCCAGGATATCAGTAACAGTCACAGGAGCTGAAACTACTTGAGTATTCAGCACAAAGGTCATTATTGCCAGCTTTTGTTTCGACTATGTTAACATAATTATTAAGGCTTTGACCTGATCCTTAACTGCTACCTCTGGAAGGTCTTCCATTAGACCTTTTCCCTTGTCTCCGTCGAGAAAAATTGCCACTGATGAATTCTTCATTGCTTCAGCTTCCTTTTGTTCTCTGTCCTTTCTTACTTTCTCCAATACGTTAATATGCAGCGCCCTATAACACTGAATCCTCTCTTTCAGTTCCTTTTGATGCTGCAAGATGTGGGATTCCTCATCGTTGCTTTTGGATCTCGCCAACAATTCAGAAAATGTACTAAAACCCTGATAAATAGAATCGTCGGGAGTTTCCTCATGCACATAATTAATTTTGATATGATACTGCTTAAAGTGGGCATCGAGGCATCCCTTGGGATCATGTTTTCTCTTGGTGGAAAAACCAAGCTTCAAAGACTGTATCTGTTCACCTAATACTGCAGCCCAGGTTGAAGTTGGAATAACTAATGATCCAAGGTGCAAAGAGAATTTGGGCCAAGCTTTTTTCTTAGGGCCAATCAACTTCCTGTAAACCCCATTATTGACAGTTTGGAAAGCCACTTCTTCTAGAACCAACCTGTCAGGGACAATTCTGGGAAGCATATGAACAGTGTTTCTACCCCAAATTCTGATGTACGAAAAATTCTCGCCAACATACCAGTCACCCATTGTACCAATCAAACCTATGGCTTCAGGTGAAAATGCAGGAGCTTCCTTCATGAATATTAAAAAAGAGATGGTGCCATGGAAGTGTTGACATATATCATAGAACCTGGTTACATAGTTAGTATCCCACAATTCTGAATAATAAATGGGCATCGGGGGAGCCAAAAAACTCCACTTCCATCCCAAATTAGGATATTCAAACTCAGCGCACAATATATCATAAATGAAGGCTGAAAAGAAGAAATTGGGTTTCTTTCTAGCAGTGGCCTTCTGGTACTCTTGGATATAAATTTTGAGTTCTAGCGACAACATGGATGCCCATGGGAAAGAATCGCCAGTTGCAAAAACATGATGAGCTACTGGAGCCCATTCAGTCTTGAACACAGAACAATTAGGAAGGCCATATAGTCTGCATAACATAACTGTGAATAAGGAATAAGGTTCTTTGAACCAGGTAACTAGGTAAAGCTTGTCAGACCTCTTCAAGAATTTACTAGGTTGGTGCATCCACGATTTTAACATTTCTTTGAAATTGAACCTACTTTTGGCGGTTTGTGCAGACTCTGTAGTAAGGGGTTGTCTTACCGGTTTAAGGGCATAAGCCTTTGTAAATACCTTGGGATGGAAATTGGCTATCTCTAACCCTCTACTATCATTCAAACAATGGGATTCTAGGTCCACATGTTCTACTATCCATTTGACCATGTCATTGTACGAGAGGATAACAGGTCTAGCAGCAAGAGAATGAAGTCCAAAATCCTTGATTCTTTTGTAGGCCAACTGGTTGTCTTGAATATCAGAAAATTTGTCATTGTCAAAAATTTCATAAACCCTAGACCATTCAATTTGGTAGGTTTCAGTGATTCTGCCATTGGTATCTAAGAAAATACCAAAGTTCAGATCCTTGGTGAACATATCCTTTTCCAGGTTTTTGCAACGAGTAGATCTTTCCATTGTTGCAAATTGGAAAAACTGTGTTTAAAAGAAAAAACAACAGGAAGCAAAAATTAAAACTAATTTAGGATTGACTACAGTAATAAATTAAATGAAGAAATGACCAAAATACTAACCTATAATCGAACTAGACTGTGATAAAATTGCCTAGTAAAATTTACGCAGAGCAATCATTCACGCAGATAAAATTCATGCACTGCAATAATTTGCAACAGTAAAAAAGTGGTAATAAAATTGTAAAAGACCAGGCTATATATATTTTTTACACGTGTCAAATTAGGAAAGCAATATTAAAACAAATGGACGATCGATATTAAACCTGGCGGGATGCAGTTTCATAACAAGATATTGCAAATATTTTTTCATTCCGCATCCTGAAACCTGCATCCCGCATTTCTCAAGTTGCGGGTTGCGGCATCTTGCAATTTACTACGAAGACAAAATACATCAGAATCAGCTTTGCGAGATGCAGTATCAAAACAAAAATTTGCAAGTTTATTAATTGTTCTGCAACCCGCATTCTGCAACTTGTGGGTTGAGGGATCGCAAAATAGTACAAACTTGTTTCCATTAGCTCTGCATCCCGCAATTCTTCATTTTAAGGGTTGTGGGTTGCAGGAAGACACAAACCAAACGAAAATAATAGGAACTCTGCAACCTGCATTCCGTACATTGTGGGATGCGGGATGCGGGTTGATTAAAATTAACACATATAAAAACTCTCCCGCACGCCGCATTTGTGGGATGCGGGATGCGGGTTTGAAAAATGAAATATCAAATGAAAGGTTTTCCGCACTTCGCAAGTTGCGGATTTGCGGGTCGCAGGATGTTAAAACAATCTAAACAAAAATTCATTATTCAGCATTCAAAACAAAGAAATCAAACATAATTTTTTGGAAATTGGGTAAGTTAAGGTATCCCAATAATAAAATAAAATCTTAATAAAACCCTTTAATATTTACAAAGAGTCTTACCAAGTAATCTTCGTATGTAAAATTTGGGCTCCTGTGTCATAATGACATGGGATTTGTTGTACTTACACATTGGTAGTTCTAGAACAGACACATTGGTAAGTTTTAAAGTTTTATAACCCTTGCTTGTAACATATTTCATGAACAAACACCTCCCTAATAGCTACCCACCTAATGATAGTCTTAAAAAAAAAAACAAATGCCAAGAGTTATAATCACTTTTAACTGTTTCATACAACATTAAAAGGGGTTTAACCTACCACTGATAAAACTTGAAATAATTACCATTCTTCTCTTAAGTACTAACAAAAACACGTTAATTAAACAAACAGAGCTTGAAATAATTTCTTAAATGAATTCATTGAGATTCACTAAGGCTTGGTTCACAAATATGCTCTAAAATTTGCTTTCATAGATTTGGATCGAGAGTCCAAATGATCCTGAAATGTAATTGAATCATTAACAATGTAAAAGGACTTGTAGTTTAACCATAGACTATTAAGATTGTTCTTATAAGCAAGCACTCTTTTCAAATAGATTAACCATAAATTAAGCACAACTATAGAAATAAACAGACCTTAACCAACTAACATTGTTAATAAGATTTTTAATATTAAGCATTCAAAATCTTCTGAAATGTAATCATTATAATGATTTTGCATCTCTGTTAGCATAAAATTACAGAAAGTTATAGCGTTGACCACTCGTCTGTCTATTGAATCAGTTCATCTACTCCCCTGGTTGTGTGCAAATGAAAGTGAAAGAGCCATTAATGAAACAAATAAAACTTGAAATCATTACCAGTATTCTCTTAAGTACAACAATAACACACTAATTAAACAAACAGGCCTTGAAATAATTTCTTAAACGAATTAATTGAGAGTCACTAAAGTTTGCATCAGAGAATTGCTTTAACAAATGTTTTCATAGTTTGGGTTGTTAGTTAAATCGGTTACATAAAGTAAATTATGATTTTCTTTACCATTGCCCATTATTGACTACACAATATTAGTCTCGGTCTCTTGTTCAAATTCCAAATGATCCTGAAATGTAGTTGAATTATTATGACCCCAAGTTTAACCATAAACTATTAAGCTTGTTGTTATAAGCAAGCACTGTTTTGGAATAAATTAACCATAAACAAACCTTAACCAACTAATATTATGATATGACTATGGTTTGAAACCCCGAAACGCTCAAACTCTTGTGAACTATATTAATTATAATGAATTTGCAACTCTATTGCATAAAATTACAGAAAGGTATAGCATTGGATGCAATAAGCACATTGGGCTCAACCACTCGTCTGTCTATTGATTCAGCCACGTGTCCTTCCCTGGCTTTGTTTTTCGTGCTCAACAGTGCCTTTCTGCATGGTTTCCTACTGCCAAACGACTTTATGTGCTTTTTTTGCTCACCCTTGTCCACAATTCCCCTATGTGCTAGTACCATTGTTGTATGAGGGCTCTTGGAGACAAGCATTTTTGTTTTCCTCACCTCCCATCAAATAGGCTCTCCAACAAGCCATACAGTGGAGTATGTCCTCAACCTCATCACCACCTCAGAGAGAATTAGCAAGTGGGAATTACAAATGAGGTAATGAAGACTTCGGACACCCACCACCCCAGTATGAGCATTTGCTCCGACTTCCTGTCGCTGAACATGGCCCCCATGCAGTAGGACTTCAGAAGTCGTGACCTCTTCGAGGATTTCTGGGGACACACTCCAGAGACAGGAAAACCATCGTATTGTGTAGCTGGAAGTATTCCTATTCAGAAATATTCAAAGTGCATCACATCCAGGCCCTGATGGTTGGAAATTTCCTGGTGCAGACAACCAGGATGATAAAGGAACATAATTTCATATTCGCCAACCATCAGTACCCCCTGACAAATGAGCTTCTGGAACCATACAGCCATTGTTGTCTAAAAGGAAACTCAAGCCCTCACGTAATTGAGCACTTTTGGGCTTTCTCTCAGTGCTCATTCATCCCCGTTTTTCAGCAGCTCCGAATGGTGGCGCTATATAGGGTGAGCCAGACAGACCAGAAAAGACCTTACCAACATAGCTGCACACTTGAAAACTGGCAATCATAACAATAGTACAAGTGACAAGTGAGCAAGGATCTTCACTCCTTGTGGAAAATTCAGTCACGTCATCTCCTCTAATATTCAATTATCATACTGGCCATGGATAAGACCTTAGGTGTTTTCATGCGTTGTTCCCCAGGTGGGTCAAGCATTTGGACTTGACCTTCCTTGCCCTTTCCCAAATGCTGCAGGTGGAATAAGAACGAATTCGGCTGGTCGCGTTTCTTTGCTTCATGTAGAGGCCAGATTTACTGTTTCAAATATCTAAATTTCATGATGGATCCTTGGATTTGGGACAACAGACGATGCTGGGAACATAATCTTGACCTATAGAATGTTGCGAATGGCGTCTGGGGACTTAAATAGTGGTCAGAAAAAACATATCATACATGGGAATGTCCTTTCTATACCAGGTTCATCGGGACATTTCCTCCACGCTGAGAGAATTGGTTCATCAGCCGATCTTGAACCACATATATTTCATGTGCTTCTCCAGTTATATTCACCGTGGATCAGCTTCTTATCAATATCTACACAATTTAATTCAACGGAATCAACACAGACCCTCGATCTGCAACCTGCCTTCATCTGGACCGCCCGATCGTGGGTACATTTTATATTTCGCCAAGCTGGTCCAATTCAATTCATTGTGCAAATCTCATCTGCAGACTACATTCTATCCCTCGATCAAATTTCAAATAACATAAATACCGTCCATCGTCGTCCCGCTAAACTTTCTCGAAACCCGCATCCCACAATTTCTTGGTTGCGGATTGTAGGAACTTGAACTATATTATTATTATTCGCAATTTTCGGTATAATCATTGTACGCGATAATTTTATGTCACTGTCAGTTATTTTTTATTATTTCTTGCGCACTTTATAATCCAAAATCGAAACCCCAAAAAAACTCAATTATAAATGTCTTAACCTAAAATTTCAAAACTCAGTATTAATATGCCCTCTCCCAAGGTAAAAAACAAAGGTTGGCTTGCGAAAAGACAGAATATTTTTTCCCTCTCGACATTTTTTTGTACCTCTTGGTGCAAATGCTAGTTTAGCCTTGGTTTAAGAGTCAATTATCTTCACAAAACTAAATAAAACTAAGTAGTTAGCTATACTTATGGTCATTCACCAACCACTTTACTTATAACTATGCTAATTTGTACTTGTAATATACTTTGAAACATCATTGCTCTGCTAGCTTTTCCTCTATTTTATTATTATATTTAACCGTCGTGCTCACATATGTTATCGGACTCTTGGAACACTAATCTCGCAGTTTTTTTATAATGAGAATCTCATAATTTACATTTTATATAAAATGAAGTCTATTCTTATTTATTCATCAAATTATTTATTTATGTGATTTACTCTACTAATTTTATGTGATCACTCTAAACATGTAAAAACAATCAAAATAGACTTGAGGGATACTCTTTAAAAGCAAATAAAAAGCACTGAAACAAATTCGAGTGTGAAGCAAAAGTGAAAACTTTTATTCTCTGTTTCATGCTTCATGTTCCTCTACCGATTGGGAAATTCATTACGCTTACTACAAACTACAAACATAGTAATTGAATCCTTCAATTTAGACATAACAAATAATATTCCAATACCACACGTGTTTCTCTACAGATATACAGTTCACTATCGCGCTCTTTATAGTTCGCTTGTGTTTTTGACAAAATGAGTGGATCATATGTTGCTTTATTTCAACAAATGAAAAAACGTGCAATATCCCTATAAATTTAAAATGCCCCATAGTATCTATGTAGATGTCTATAGAAACGCCTATGGAATAATAGTATAGTTAGTTTTGACAATTACAAAAACGCATATATGAAATAATAGTATGGTTACTTTGACAATTAGGAATAATAGTAAGGTTCGGTTTTACAATTACAAAACGTTTATGGAATACTATATGGATTTAAGATATTAGTACAACTACTTGATTTCTGGTTAGTGAACATTATAGAATGCAAGTTAAGTACCACGGAATTATATGTTGTCTATGAGTCAACTACCAGTGCAACTCAAGTTATGCGTTATTCATGCATTCATGCATTTGCTACGAGTTATACATTTATCAACCATCAGTTATTTTTTATATTCTTTTTTATATCTCACATTCTTCTAGTTATCTGCCATGAACTGTTGGTTATCCATTCATCACCAACGAGTTATTCATACATCCACTGCTAGTTATCCATTCATCAACTAGTTATTATATATATATATATATATATATATATAATTGTTTGTTTCCAATTTTGAACGAGTGCCATAGAATCAATCTAGAGAGTACACTTGTCTCATCCCCGTCCATAGATGAAAAAGAATAGACGGTAGTCCACCCCAAAATTCTAAGACTAGCACACCCAAATAGGTTGTGGTTGGATCACGTCGATAGGGATTAAATGGTTGAGAGATAGTTATGGAATGAATTTTTTTTTTCCTGATATTCTTCTAGTTAAACAGTTCAACTGTGAGTTATCAATGCCTAACTACATGTTATCACCGACATTCTTCTTGTTATCCATTTATCAAGTATCAGTTATTTTTTATTTTCTTTTTCTTTTTTATCTCGCATTCTTCTAGTTATCTACCATGAATTGTTGGTTATCCTTTCATCAACTATGAGTTATCCCTGCATTGTTGTTAACACAAAAAAATGTTCACCTAACTCTCCATGGTCTAAAGCATAGTCATACATCATATTCCTGCCATTATTTCCTCCATTTTGACCTTCACAACTAAATTTCCACTAAATATGGTCCAAAACATTATTATTTCTTCCCCATAAATGAAGGGAAGTTGATAATTTATTGTGATTTATCCCCACTCTCCAAAAATGACCAAAAAACCTTAAAAATGAGAATGGGTCAAAATACCATAGATAAATACCATGGGTTAAGAAACCTTGGACCATCTTATAAATACATTGTGAAGGTCTCCCCAAAAACACTTTTAGTCGAACTTTTTGTCACATTCCTGAACTTTTTGGCCATTCCAGAACCACATTGTTTTCCCATTATTCAACCACATTGTTTTCCCATTATTCTCGTATATTTCCATATCATCTCCCACGATGTAAGTTGAGATAGATATGTACCCATTGGATCCATTCCATGATTTGACAACCATTCGTAGAAGAGACTGGAGACCCAAACCGTGGAGCTATGGGACCATTTCCTCGAACGGCTACGGTGGCCCACATTACAGAAAAAGGTATGATTGCTCTTATGTTTGTTAGTTAATAGAATATATTTGAAAAAATCTAAAAAATATTATTATTGTTGTTCTTGTTTCTCGCTTTTATTGTTGAACTCTACCCTATGATCTAGATGACCTAGGGTAGGTACTTTTGCACATAGTAGGGGAGAAATCCATACTGCAGTTTTTGTGACTCGACGAAACCAGTATGGCTCCACCATGAAAACCATCAACCCCTCTCCAACATCTACCTCCACCGCTCCATATATGTCTTTACATTTTCGGAGACCCCCCACGGACGGGATGGCCAAAGTCCCACGGTTCCCTTTGCATTGTGATGTGAACAACGCCACTGCCAGAGCTACGCTCAACTACAGTATAGTCGATGACTTGGCTTAGTCTCCCTTGGCCATGTCCACACAGGAATTTCTCAAAAATTTCCCTTCGCAACTTAAAGTGTTGTTATAAACGTTAGGTGTCTTTGATCCCTCTAACTCTAGGTTGCTTACCTTCAACTTGGATCAAGGAGAACCCCAGATGCCATCATCCGTTGCTTTCCATGTTTTGGTCACGATTCGAAATTTGGTTATTCATCGATACATCATTGATGAGGGGGCATCCACCTGTTTTATGTCAATCTTTGTTTGGAAGAAACTTGGATCCCCAACCCTTCAAACATTTTCCACCGCTCTTTGCGCTTATGATGGTCGCACTGCTCAACCTCGTGGAATCCTCACGAATGTCTCTATTGAGTTAGCTGGAAAAATAGTGTTGATTGACATTGAGGTTGTCAATGCTCAACTCGATTACAACCTCCTCGTATGACATAGTTATATGTATGCAATGCAAGTCGTTTCCTTTGCTGTCTTTCGACTCTTGATGTTCCCCATGATGGTAAGATCGTGACCATCGACCAGCTGATGTAATATGATCCAAAGGGATGTGCCACACTGGAACACGTCCTTCCTACTATTGGTACTACCATCGACAACATTTCCATCCCTTCCCCATCTTCCTCTAGCCCATGCTTATTTTCCAGCGCTCCTATGACATACACAATTTTGTCGTTACCACCTCCTCCTTCACCGACTGATATATCATATTTGTGCACTATCATATCTGGTAGCATTCCAACCTCCTCGCAACCTCAACCGCAGACCTTGGGGAATTATTGGGGTTCACTCCCTGTCCACACAATTCCCTTCCTCTTTCCACCGTCCGGCATTATGAGTAATCCAGTCATGGATACTCTCAACCTGCCTGGTTTCACTTTGGGTATTCCTATGTGGTACCTCGATCCACCTACCTTGCCCCTGACTCCCCAGATTGTGTTGAATGTTGTCCAACCTATTGAGACGATTTCACACCCACCTCCTGGTACAAAGACGACTGCTTATGTCTCTACTGTATCTCCCCCTCCTTCCATAATGGCTGGGGGCAAGACGCCCAAAGTGGTGGCAGAACCACGTCCTCCTCCTACATGTGATTTATGCGATGTCCAAGGCCATGTGACACAGAATTGTCTCGATTTTCCTCTCCTTCGCAACCATTTAATGCACACTGTAGTCGAGAATGATACTCCAGTTGTCAACGTACCAACCATACCATCAGTTAGGAATAAATCACTCTGAACCAACCACCCATGTGCAGTTTGTATCCTATATGGTCATTATTCACACCATTGCCCAAACTTTCCTGAGTACCAGTCACTCCTCAGTGACCTTTGAAAGCACTCCCACAAGTTCGATATTACTATCTTTGAGGAGATGCCCCCTCCGACTCTTCCTCGGGCACCAATAACACCATTTATACAACCTCTACTTCTTGTCCTTCCCCCTCTTCAACCATGGAAGATCCCCCTGTTCTATCCTGGCACCACTTTCACGATGATGGAGATATCCGTGAAACACCACCAGGTTTACCCCATTTCACTTAGTCCATGGCGTGAAATCGGTTCTTCCCATTGAATGCGAGATTTCGTCTATCTTCCTTGCCGTCGAAATCCTACCTGATACTTCACCATTAGAACAATGCCTACTTATTCTTGAACAGACTGATGAAGACTGTCGTTCTTCTCTCCAAATGATCAAAGTGACTAAGACTTGGTCGAAGTCCCACTATGACTCCCACATCCATCCACACACCTTTAGCGAGGGGGACCTAGTCCTCGTCTACGACTAAGACAATGATAAGATATGGAAAGGGAAGTTTGATTCCATGTGGTATGGCCCATATGTCATCCATCAATGTCTCAGTAAGGGGGAATATCTCCTTGCTAAATCTGATGGGTGCCTCTTGAAGAATCCTTGCAATGGGCTCTACCTAAATAGGTTCTATTCCTGAAGTTTCTCACCATGAAGTACCCTTGTATCATAGTTTTTCTTTCTTGTTTTACATCATTGTTGTCACAAGTTAGCGACCCCCTCTAGTAGTATCTCCACGTCCAGCCACAGTGAGTCCCATGTTGCAATCCATCGCCTCCTATGCCTGTGAGAAGGTGGATCTAAACCCTCTACCCGACTCCTATGTCGCTGGTACCCCGCTGGAGGGTGCGATTTGAGGTCTGCACATGTACATAGTATGTCATCAGTGTCTATCACACACATGATCTAGCTACCACTATGATAGTAAAATATATATGAATGCAACCACAAAAGCATCATGTGTACATACTTTCAAGTCCCCAGACCTGCCCTGGAGGTCGAGGCATCTTCGGATCTCCTTGGTAATCCATGATCACGTATGGATAGTCCTCTATAAGGATAGGGAGTTGCCTCCATTGTGAAAAAATATCACGGGTGAAGAAACGACCTTCTAGACTGCCTCCCTCCCCACTTTCTTCAGGAGATTTCTTGAAGTCACCTCGATTTGTGTGCTACCACGTGAATCACACCTTGTATGTATTGTCCTATTCATGAGCCATCCACTCCATCCATACCACAAAATTGGCCTTATTTCTACCGCCATTCATCATCTCGCAAGGAGGTCCCATCAAGTGTTCCACTGTTATTCCTATCAACCATGTTCACAACATAACCTCTTTTGGTACATCGAACACTTCCTCCTTGCTTGAATGACCATTACAGAGTTTCTTTTAAACTCTTTTATGACTTCCGCTAGAATGAAAAGATTGTCGATCACACTTGCATCCTTTCACACTCGTTAAAGTATTTTAAAGTGTGTTTATGTGGCCTCATTTATCTCTTTTTCGAACTATGTAGATTGTTGAAAGAAAAGGACCACCCTAGCACCTTCATGCTAGGAACGTTTTCATTTGTATCCTTTTATGCTTTGTCAGACATCGGGACCGTAACTTACGAAAAAGCTCATTTTGGGTTGTCTTTAAGATCTTTTCCAACCCTCTCATCAAGAAAAGATAGCCGATCAAACTTGGTTTCGTTCACGCTCGAAAAATAATTTGAATGACCATCCAATCAGTATAGGTTTATCCTTTCCTGGCCTAGTTAGACTACCTATGGTAAAGAAGTCTCTCTTCCTGTTTCGGTTGGAAGAGCTCTCCTTTGTACACTTTTATCCTTTTTCGGGCTTAGGAGACTACGATACAAAAAAAAGACCCATTGGATTCTTCTTCCTATTTTCAGACTCTCTAAACATGAAAACACCATCGACCATTTATCGTCTCATGCTTGACAAAATCCATAAGAGATTGTCATATCAAGCATACTTTTATCCCTTCTTCATCCTCCTTAAACTATGAAGAAGGACCAAACGATGTCTTTAGCCTCACACAAATATTATGTATGGTCTCGCATTATGGCAACTTCCCCATTGGGTCTCCTTTGTTTAGAGTACTCTGCGATGAGTCTCCCTTGGTTCCCCTAGTATCACTATTCCAATTACTCCTCCAAGTATTTTCCATTGCAGTTATCTCCCCGGTTTCATAGCTATGATCCCTTTCCCATGATTTAGTATCATTTGCTGCCAGGTCATCCCTGCCGTCATACTCTAAACAAAGGAATTTTGAGTCCCCTGTACTCCCCTTTCCATGTTCCTCATTCAGTGTGTTAGTCTGCTGATTCTTCCACATATTTGGTTATCCCCCTCACACTTCTATCATGGAAACATCATTTCCTTGTTAGTTGTAGGTCTCCCTATGTCAACATCAACACATCTATTCCGGAGGATAGACCCTGAGGTACTTGTATCTTGGTTTTATCCACCTCAGTAATGAGTTCCTTGGACCACTTAGAAGGAGTCCTTAGTGCCTTTCAGGTTGGTTGTGTCTCACATGCTCGACTTCAGCTACATCATCGCATCATTGAGATTTGTACAGGGTATTGGTTCCTTCATTATTTGGTCAAATACCCTAGTTGTCACTTAAATCTAGCACATTGGTGAGTCTTCTATGGGATCCATACAGTTTCATGTCCCTTGTGATTCTCGAGCTGCATTGGCGATAGTGATCAGAAGCCCTCCAATGTCATGATTTCGTGTATCTCCAGTAATTGATGCCACTTATTGTACCACAACGATTATGACTCTCAGTCATTGAGTCCATACAGATGTGTACACCTCCAAATCTAGCAGAGCATTAGTTGTTGTGATATTGCATTCTATGAGAATGTCAGTGTTCCTATGTATCAATTCTTCATATCAACATTTTTATTCAGCCTCCCATTGAGGCCACCATTATGTATCACCAATTGTATATGTATTGATCGGCTCCCATATTTTGAGCCTTGATTGCCATTTTATTTTTGAGAATTTTTGTGATCATGGGTATGCCCTCCTTGTCCATATACATGTTTGAGATTATATGTACCTCATCCATTTTTAAAAGAAATATAAACAAAAATCCACTGCAGTTCGAACGAGGAAACTCCACTCCTCTGCTGTCATCTCCAGTCTCTCCACCGTTGTCACCATTTTCCCTTGATCCTATGATGCCTATCAACCATACGATGAGCTTATTCCCTCACACATCGGGGGGCAATATGTTAACACAAAAAATTGTTCACCTAGCTCTACATGGTCTAAACCATAGTCATACATCATATTCCCACCATTATTTCCTCCATTTTGACCTTCACAACTAAATTTCCACTAAATATGGTCCAAAACATTATTATTCCTTCCCCATAAATGAAGGGAAGTTGAGCATTTATTGTGATTTATCCCCACTCTCTCCAAAAAGGACCAAAAAACCCTAAAAATGAGAATGGGTCAAAATACCATATACAATAAAATACCATGGGTCAAGAAACCTTGGACCATCCTATAAATACATTGTGAAGCCCCCCCAAAAAACATTTGTAGTCCAACTTTTTGTCACATTCCTGAACTTTTTGGCCATTCCAGAAACACACGTTTTCCCCATTATTCTCATGTCTTGCCATATCATCTCCACGGTGTATGTTGAGCTAGCTCTGTACCCATTTGGATCCATTCCACATTTGACAACCATTCGTGAAAGAGACTGGAGACCCAAACCATGGAGCTGCGGGACCATTTCCTTGGATGGCTACGGTGATCCACATTACAAAAAAAGGTATGAATGCTTTTATGTTTGTTAGTTAGTAGAATATGCTTGAAACAATATAAAACCTATTATTATTGTTGTTCTTATTTCCCGTTTTCATTGTTGAACTCTACCCTATGATATGGATGGTCTAGGGTAGGTTCTTTTGCACATAGTAGGGGAGAAATCCATACTACAATTGCTACAAGTTATCCATTCATCAGTTAGCTACCGATTATTTTTTATATTCCTTTTTAATAATTGTTTATTTTGAATTTTGAACGACTTCCATAGAATCAATTTTGACAATACACTTGTCTCATCCTCGTCCGTAGATTAAAAAGCATACACCATAGTCCAGCCCAAATCTCAAATAAAAAAGTCTATTGACGTAATAATAGAAACAAGCATATTAATTATGTCGATATGCATTTTTATTTGAGATTACTATGGCCTATACTTTTCCAAGATTGCACGAGGATGAGACAAGCGTATTGTCAAGATTGATTTTATGGAACCCATTCAAAATTCAAAATAAATGGTTATAAAAATAAAATAAAAAATAGCTATACTTGATGTATAGATAACAAGCAGTCCAAATGAGAGATTACAATTAATCATGGGTGTGCGCAAGAAGTTGAGGGACCTTTTAGATGCAATGTAGAATGAAGTCAATCACTCTTGATCCATAAAATAGAAATCATCCCAAGCAATCCCGACCCTGCCAAGCCTAGTCCCAAGGCTGCCAATATGCATGCCAATTAGGATAGTACACAAAAATTCGTTCTTGTTTTACCTTGCAGAAACGCGCTCTCGTTTTGCTTCAACAAAATGCACTCCTGTTTTGCTTCAATAAAACGTGCTCCTATTTTAATTCAATAAAACGCGCTCCCGTTTTGCTTCAATAAAACATGCTCTCATTTTTCTTTAATAAAA
>LPNX011141829.1:3454-142519 GCA_001517045.1 Pseudotsuga menziesii | reverse complement strand
GGATTAGTAAGAGTTAGGGGGAATACGGGAGTCAGGGGGGGACATAAAATAATAAAAGTATTGGTATAATTGACAAAAAAGAACTCATTGTAGTATTTAAAAATGTGCGCGCGTTGTGATTCACTAAAACACGCTCCTGTTTTGCTTCACTAAAATGCGCTCCCGTTTTGCTTTAATAAAACGTGCTCCCATTTTGCTTCACTAAAACGCACTCCCGTTTTGCTTCAATAAAACACGCTCATGTTTTGCTTCACTAAAACGCACTCCCGTTTTGATTCAATAAAACGTGCTCCCATTTTGTTTAAATTCAAAAATGTATTCCCTCCAAATGATAAGGCTGATCCGACCACCCATGCTTGCATGGAATTCTTATGCCTATGTGTCTGCTTCATACTTTGCTTCGGATTCAACATGTCTATGCCTTGGAGTATGATATCCAACATGTCTATGCTTCGGATTCAACATTATATCCAAATTTTCAATATGCTCGTGTTTAGCCATTCGTCTGATTATGCTGCACACCTCCATTTTTTATGATATTTTAGAAACATATATAGTTTTTTTTGCAGATTCCAAATATTTAAATTTTAACAAGAATACATTATTTTTTCTATTTTTTTTCATATTTATCTTCTATCATCACTCCTCAACTCAAAAAACACATTGTTAGTGTTTCGTCAATATCTCTTTTGTTTCTCACCATTTAAAAAAAAATTGTATGGTGCACTAAACAACACCGATCTCTACATACTATAAAAAACCCATTTCCAAATAATTACATTAAGACATTCAAATGCTGCACCCACAATTGACATACCGTTTTCGAGGTTTGATCTCTTAGATAATTAAAAAAAAATAAAAAAATTATTTTTATTGATGGAAAAATAGTCATGCACTAGTACTATATGTTCTCTATATGTATACCGATTTTCGTAAATTTATTCCATCATTTACTCACTCAGACCCTACACCCACAAAAACATATACCTTATAATTTGTCCCAAAAATAAAAAGTTCCTGTTAAAAAATATCTAACTTTAGATAGTTAACTGCATTTTCAATAGAAAAAAATTATATATTTGGAAAGCTAATTCAATTTCCAACATTTCTTGTTTTTTACTCATCGCAAGATTCATTGTGTAAGTGTCTCAAAATATCCATACAAGTTGATGGATGTCTGTTTTTTCAGTTTTCTATTGCATCTAACGCGCCAAAAGAGACCCTCAACTTCTTGCACACACCCTCATGGATAATAGGAAGTTTGAATTAGTGATTACAATTAAGCATGGAGAACAAGTAACATATAACTTGTTAATGCCACTTAACTTGTGTGGCCCATTAGTGTTCACCAACGACAAGTTAAGTGGTTGTGTTAGTAATATCAATATATTTGAATACGTCAATAGGCATATATTTGACACATTGATAATGTTTTTTCTCTAAAGAATGTGTCAAATGGTGCATGCATTCATTGCACATCAAATAAACTCCACCCTTTGCGCCTAGAGTGCTAGATTGAGAGTTTACTTGACATGTTATGCGAACTGCACATTAGCTAGACTGTACACAGCTACTAGATGGAGGAGTTTTTTAGGAGTTTGTTGGAAGTTCAAAGGATTTTATTAGTATTTTTATTGTTACACGAACTGCACATTAACTTGACTTCTAGCTTCCAAATGGAATTTGACTAAACCTTATGCACATTAGCTCAACCCAGCTTCCAGATGGAGTTTGATTGTCACATGGACTACACATTTCCATGCCATTTTGTTCAATTATCACATGAGTTTAAAGGAGTTCCACTGCCAGATGGAGTCCCACTGTCACACGGACTATACATTACCATGCCTTTAAATGCAATTATCACATGAGCTATTTTCGAATTTTTTTAAATTTTTTATTATAAATTTTTAACAACGACCTTAGAATCAATCTGGATAGTACACTTGTCCCAATATCGTGTAATCTAGGAAAGTGTAGATGGTATTCCACCCCAAAATTCTAAGATATAAATCCCTATCGACGTAATAATTAGCTTGATTTGTGTAGGCAATAAACAAAAGACTAAAAATACATTAGGGTTTACAAATAACACTGAAGAATTATTTACCTAGTTAATTTCATTTTTTCTTATCATTTAATTGAAAGACTTCATCCTGTCACATTAAGAAGTCAAAAATTCATATTTTCAAAAAATCAAGCCAGGAGGTTACTCATGAATGCCACTTTAAATATTCAAGTGAGTACGCTACTCATGACTGCCACTTTAGTATGGTAGACAAGCCTAATATAATGGATAAGGCAGGAAGGCAGTACAGGAGAGGAACTACAGTCGAGGGATCTATATAAATAACACACATTTTTGGAATGTTCTAGCTAGGAAAATCCTGTTTTGAAGAGATAACTTCGTTTTGGGTGGGCATAGTCATCTCTGAGGTTACATTGGCGAGTTAAACTCATTCATGGTTGGTTGTACATCGAGTTGATCTTGAGCAATTACTTTGTAGTTATTTAATCAACCTTTAGATCCGACTCGATTAATCTTTAACATAGATATGATGGATGACATCAAAATAATTCTAAATGTATAATTCATGAGATGAACTGAATTTTCAAAATTTCATACTAAATGGCCAAATTTGACCAAATTTGGTAACTATGATTAGGAGAGAGGATGACTTTGAGGCGAAAGAGGATCATGGCCAACACTATGTTTTCTTCTAAATGTCAACCTATCTTGAGCTATAGGGTTGGAGTTGGAAGTAATTTTAGGAATCCTTTTATCTTATATAATGGTTGTACCTTCTTCTTATGCATTAAGTACCTAATCATAGCCATATTCTCAATGGGGAAAGGCTTGCTTTTATGAAAAATAGATATGGCAGATTTTCTAGAAAAATGACTTCCTCGAACTTCACACCCATACAAAATAACAATAGCAACTAGAGTTTCAAAAATGAGTTTCATTTTACCCCATAGCAAAAGTTCCTCTCCATAATTACTTTTAAGGCCAAGGTAAGCTTTCCATCCTCCATTTATCTTTTCCTCAATGCTATAGTTTGAGTTTGCAAATTGAGATGAAAATTAAAGATTCTTTGTATGAAGTCACTTTCTCTAAGTTATTGTCATACATGAAATTAACTTAAGTGATTTTTCTAGATTTAATTATCATAACCTTGGTTTTGTCAATATCTATAATCATATCCTTATTAAACAAATATCCTTAGAAAATCTTAATTACTAATTTCCCTAAAATTTATATATAAAACAAATTATAATACATACTTCTAGTAATTTATTTAAAAATTATATAAAAAATTTATTATTTTTATTATATTGTTTTATTAAATAATAAGATAAATATTTTATATTAAATCTTAATTTTCTCTAAACTAGATAAAATCCCTACTTTTAAAAATTTTAAACTTGAAATGAAAATTGGTATTAAAGTTTTTGAATTTTCATAGTTGAGAAACAACCATTACTTTCTCATTTTTTTTTCATAAATGAAAAATCTATACTTTATATTAATAAAAATATATATGTCTATATGGTCAAAATATACAATATGTCGCCAACAATTCACAAGATCCCTCGTATAATCTAAGAGTAGATCCAATATATAGAAATAGTGTCCAATGTAGGCCAAATATGAAATACAAAACACCATATAGATAATAATAAAAATATAGCATTACTTCATATAGTCTAAAATATAAAATAAGGTCTATGAAATAAGCAATGAAATCCCAATTAATGGCCCATGTAGATCATGTCATTATTATCACCTCTAGATTCAATAAGATGTTGAAAATCCTGATGTGACTTCAAGGGTAACCTGTGTGATAAAAACATAAAAAATGTTAGCCAAAAAAATATTTGTGAGATTATAAATATCATGTGTTGCTCCCTACTACTATCTCTGTTGGCTTGCCTTCACAAAAAACGGTGACCGATTGCTAGAGAATAGGTAATTATGAGCATGAAACTCTAAGTTATAAGGGACCCCTTCATCATCCTACTATAAATGTATCAACCCTTGTTCATGCATCCTATATTTTTGAAAAAAATGATATATAATGGACCCTCTTGTTCATTTGAAAAATTCTTTGATACACTATCAGCATCTTTGTTGTATTCCCTATATATGCATTTAAAACTGACCTAGGAGAAAGATTGGATCATATCTTTGATTTTGCTCATCCAGTTGACCAAATGCACTACTCGGAGAGAACAAAGGCCATTAATCCAATCTATAACAACTTTTGAATCTCCCATAATCCTTAATTCAAGGATTCCAAAATGTTTTGCACAGAAGAAGAGCATTCAACGTCAATTAATCCACACCTGGTATTGGTACCAAGACTGCAATTTAGTTTGAATTTATCGTGTTTTTTATCATTTAGACAAATAACATTCCCTACCCCACCAAAATTGTTCCCCAATTATGATGCTCCATCAAAATATCCTCTGCAACCATCTGAATGTAAAATAGGAGGGCTGTGAATAATTTTGGATTTCTTGGAGATTGATACATAAAAAACATCTAAAGTTCCCATAATTATACTACAAGTATCATTCACTCTTGGTCTCGTACCTTCAAATACCAAACTATTATGGGATTTCCATACTTCCTAGCACACAATCATTGAAAGCTCCTTTTTCTCATAATTTTTTGAAACCCGTATCTTTGTACAACTCTCCAATGTCACACTACGCAAATTATCAGATAGGGATAGATGGTACTATAAAATTCTCTAGATGGTTTATGTAAATATACATGATATAAAAAGATGGATGACTGTATCCTCACAATTGTTGCACAACATACACATACTTGGTCCATTGAAACCACGTTTGAGAAGATTATCCCACATCAATATGTTGTTCCTCAGAGCTAGTCAGAAAAAATAAATAGAGGTATCTGCCATTTCCATAATGCCGTGTGCCACCAATATGTATTCTTTGATTGGGTATACCATTGAGATTCATATGCATATTTCACAGTGATGAACCCAATGTTTTTGTTCCACGACCATGATAATTGATCCATCTCCTTGGACAATGCTATTGCCCCTCTCTTTAATATGTGTGTGTCTGCATGTATATATACATATGTATATATATATATGTATGCATATGTATATATATGTACACACACACACACACATATATAGAGAGAGAGATCATTCAATATCTTTGCCTCTAATTAACCCAGGATGTTGTGATTCCATCCAAGTTCTACCTATAAATATATTATCCCTCTCCCGGATGAAATGTGCTAGTATAGTTATCCCTTGAGATTGAAAACTGTGGAGAAGATCTAAAGGTAACCTAAAGTTTTTACCTTCATTTTTCCCATTCTCTTGTCCCTTCCTTTAAGAACGTCTTCACCCACATGCAGAAACCACTTTGAATTCCTCCTTATGCCACATTGATAGCGAAAAATCAGCCATGAGAACCCAAATATGTCTAAATCGGATGTTCTCTGTGCAGGGGTCAAATCCAAAGCGTTCTCTCTTTAACATAACAGTACCATGACCCGTTATCCATGTCTTGCTTAATACAAATGATGTGTGTTCTTCCTGCTTGAAGGTGAAGCCATACCAACCCCTGGACAATATGGAGATCTTCGAACATATCCAACAGTTATTTCTACATCTCTTCTACCCATCCATCAATGTCGTTGCGATTCATTTCCTTATATCTAAATTTACCAACCAATGCAGTGAAAGACATCTCCACCACATAGTCCAATCCTAAGTCTCTTCCCAACACCATCTTACGGCCATAAGCTCTTAGTGTTCATTTTCTAGATTTGCACATCTTATGTTTCCCCTTATTTCCTTGAGATCCACCTCCATTCTGAATTACTCTTCCAATTCTCAAGCCTTATGTGTAGCTTGTCGAAACCCTTGTGTTCGCAACCCCAGTTACCAATAGATATGGAAACCCCTCAATCTCCCCACTTGCATGAGGAATTCCACATGTTCTTTGGGAATGACCACTCGCATTTAGAAGGCCACGTGTCCTCTATTCATGCACTTCTATCTCCCTCAAACCCGCTATGTATTCTTTTTCCAGTAGATTTCTCGATACACCTCATCCGGTTGTAAAACGCCCTCTTGTAGCCACCACTCCTAAGATGCCACGTCCTTATCCAACAAACCCCTCAATTCACGGCTACCAACGGGTAAGAACCCCACTACCCGCCAAAACCTCCCAAATACGTCCCCCACATGGTCCCACGGGTGTTTGACGTTATTTACTTATGGCTTGAGACAAATGTACAATGCCTCTCGATTATGCATTTATTTTATTTTATTTTTTGTTTAACGATTTCTCTATAGAGAATATCATAAACGTTTCAACTTATAATAATTTTTCCAAACATAAATGTTTCAACTTATAGCAATTTTTAGAAATATCTTTTTTTAAATGTTACCAAAATAAATATTTGTTTTCGTTTTGAAAATCATAATTATAATTATAGAATTAATTTTTAGCATTCAATTTATAAAGAAATTAAGATAAATATTAATTTAATTATAAAATTATTTAATTTATTAATAAATTTATTTTTATTATAATTTCATTTCAATTAAATATATTTTATCATGTTGGAATAAAGCTCATACATTTTAGTGATGATAGCATATATAATTTTACAACTATATGATTCTTGGATTTGTATTCTCAAGGATTTTCTTAGACTTTCAAGATGACTCTTTGTGCTCACCTAAACCTAATGGATTAGGTTCTAAAGTAATGATACACAGGGTTTTTTATGCATTTATTTTATTTTATTTTTTGTTTATCATAGTGGCACCTAAATGATCATAATCATGGCACTTTTGGATCTTGATTAATCCTAATGAGGGGTAAATTATCTTAATCTCACCTAAATTTCTCTAATGGAATTTGAGTGTCCCCAACAACATTTTATAGACCCGAATGACATATGATTGGCCCTAACAATATGATGATGATGCATTACGATAATTATGATGGAGCGTATGGATATGATTTGATAAGTATAAGACTATATCATCCATTGTTGTGAGGTAGTAGGGCTCCTTGCTCATTATTATCACAATTCTATTAATGATGACATTGATGATGACTACAACAAATACAATGATGTTGATTTATTGTATGATGATGATGACAATGTGGATGTCAATGATGATTATGCATGTGGTAGCACTTTTCGATCCGAATTTATTCTAATGGCACCTAAATGTCTGTAACAACATCTAAACAACCCTGTTATCATCAAAATGAATGTAACGACATATAAATGACCTTAAAAATTACATGACATGAATCCTAATGGCGATAGTTTGGCACCAGTAATTAAGGAATTGCATATGGATTCATGCCAGAAGCTAGAAGCTTGCAAGATTCTATCTGTATTAAAAAAATGCAAAAATTGGAAGTGATATCAGTGGCAAGGATAGCAGGTGTCACCAATGAGTTTGTTAGTGAATTACTCGCTTATCTAGGCTGTGACTTGAAAGAGATTTCTCTATTTGGTTGTGGGTAAGTGGTTCAGTTTTTGTAGTGTTTTCAATTAGTTAAGTTCAAATAACTTGAAAAGTGGAATATCTTTCAGAGTGCATATCGTGCCTACATTAGTTTGATACCTATGTTATTGAGGGTGTTTTCTAATCACTAGATAATTGCAATGTAGAAAGTTGACTGATGGTTCCCTAGAAGCAATAGGTGTTCTGTGTTGTGCATCGAATGCTCTCATCCTTGACAACCTTTCTCTCTTGACTGACACAACACTTGTCCACCTTGAAAATGGATGCAGATCACTTCAAGGCTTATCATTAAAAATATGTTCATTTAGGTTAGTGAATGGTGCATAACTATTTCTAGGGGGTGTGAAGTAAAATTGTTGCAAGAAACATTCTTGTTGAAAGTTTTTGATAATGCTTCTTATGCATGTTATTATGATTGTTGTTTAGTATATAGTTTAAACTAACCTTTATAAACCATATCCTATTGATGCTTATATAAATCTTGCCATTAATATAACAACCCTTATTTGCTGATGACTTTGATGCAAGAAGCATCCAATGCCAAGCATATATACTATACTTTTGCAACCGAAATTATTCGTTAGATGCATTTTTTTTCTTTTTTTTGGTATTTAGCTTGCAAATGTCAAAACCACTTATGGGATATAACATATCATGTATTTAGTAGTACCATTTTATTTCTTTCTAATCATCTTTGGGATATAAATGTATTTTTTTAATTCTCTTTCTTAGTCCCTTGGTACCATAAACTAGGTTTAAAATATCTTTTTTATCGAGATGACAACAATATATATGCTTGGTACTTTTATTTTTTGTTTCCTTGGATGAATGTTAACAAATTTTAAGTATAACTTTAGATATTCAACATCTACATCCAATTTTTTGGTGGTTAATTTAGTTTGGTATAAAGAAAATTGGCATTTCCTAGGTATTGTCTGTAATGCAGCCTTGTGTTTTGTTTCCAATGGTAACTTTGCAGGGAAATCCGTGATGCTTCCCAACATTCCTTGATGGAATCCCTAATAAACCCATTGGCGTAGATTAGTGCACCTTACCAGGATGATTTGAACCAGGCACCTGCTGGCATTAACACTAGCCATGGAATACCAATAATGGTTCCATAACCTTTAACATACCATTATTTTTTGTTTGGAACTCATCTCATTATATACATGTCCCTTGGTGAGTCATGTGAGTTTGTACAAAACTCGTAGGAATGTCTCCTCAACCTTTGTTGGTTGATAATGGCATTTGGTATTAAGTAATTTACAAAAGAATGTGATATTTTCCAAAACAATAAGGCATAAAATGTTCCTCATCTTAGTATTCTCCAACATAATGTCAATGCAAATTTAATGAACGTAAATCATACATATTAAGTGTGTGTTGGTGTTAAATAAATAGGATAAGTCTCAAAGAGTTGTGTCCTATCATACCTCATGACCATTCAATGGTATTTAAAATGTCACAAGTATTTGTATCAATCATCACATTCATTATCATTATTATATTTTTATCCTTATGGGATCTCAACTATATCCTATTTAACCAGATATTTCTGGTTATGAAAATTGTTATTTGGAACTACTAACCATAAGTGAGAAGAGGTACCTATGGAACTCATCACTAGTTTGTCACTCTTAGAAGGTAAATATTATCTCCTTGTGGCGATTAACTATTTATCTTGCGAAAATGTGCAATTAAGGGCATACAGATCTTAATGAACATAATATTCAGGTTTATAACTTTTTCCAACTGAATGCTTCCTCCTAAATTTGCTACCCATTTCCTAGAGAGAAAAATACCCCTTGGATCTGGCACATCAATGACACAACTATCCATAAAAATCCAACATCCAAGTATGCAGATCAATACATGGACCTTGATTTTCCTTGAGTCCATAGCACACATACTTTGATAAGGTCTAGATATTTGCAGGCCAAGCTTCTTCATAACATCGAGGGGCATCACATTATTTTAGGCTACTAAGTCAAGCATACAATTATGCAACAACCCAATATTTTCATGCTCGATGAAGGAAGGAAGTCAAAAGGATGTATAAACCTACGTCTTCCTTCAATGTGATTGAGGTAATTAATTTGGTATTCGTTAAAGGAAAAAGATAGTATGATGCACATAAGTAAAAGAAAGTAGGAAAGATACAACTGGTCATAGAACCGACCCAACAAAGCATAAACATATAATAAGGTAGGTAGTAGTAAATTAAACATGGCAATTCTTAGGCACGATCTTTGAAGTGTTGACATTTTTAATTAATCCAAGAAGGTGGGCAGTTATGAATATCCCATGAGTTGAAAAAACTAGATCATTGACAAAAAATGTAACATATAATGAAGAATGAGTATCGTTCCCTCCTCATTGGTTCACACCTTAACACAAGTTGACACAACTGACATCTCCTTGGTCTCTTTCAACTCTAATACCTTGTTTATTCAAACTCTTTGGACTGGGATTTCATAAGTTCAATGAGGGGTACTTGCGCTTTTTCCTTAGAAATTTCAATATCCAAATCAGTATTGAGAAAATCACTAATCATTATACCTTGGGCTTGCTTGACATGCTATTTTGGCAGTTGATTTGCTGATGCTTACAAATATAAGTCTTTAATGAAGAATTGGTCCACACCGAATATGGAAGAGCAATCCACATGTGTGATTGCATGCCAAAAATAGACTCAAGGCTAGCACACAACATTAGTAACGTCCATGATGTGGTCTCCAAGGTTTAACCACTTCTAAATAAGCATGAAAATGGATAAGAACAAGGAGCAAGTGGTTAAGACATTAATTGATAGCCACCAATCCACACAAGCTTCATATTGTGCTACATCAAGAGGTTTTAGGACAATCAATTTGCTTAAAAGAGTCATTTATGTATGGCACCTACTTACTCATAAATACATTACTAGTGTCCTTCCTTATACTATGATTTCTTTGGCCCTAGATTTTAAGAGTGAACCTACATTTTCTTCAACCGTGACCATTACTAGGACTAGGTTGACACCACACAAGATTAAACCTAGGGCCTTGTCAATGAAGGACACTCTATAGAAGGCATTATCTAATATGGACTATGTGTTGACACTTACATTATTAATACAAATAAATAATATGCTAGCTCCTCCCTAGATACTTGTCATAGAAAAACAATTTTAGCTCATATGTTTCTTGATTTACTCTCCTTCACATTATAAGTTTATTCTTAGTATAACCTAATGTCTATGTTTTTGTGTTTTTTAACCTTGTGCTTGTCTATTTTTTTTTTCATTTTATCTAGTTTTAAAATTTTGTAACAATTAATTTTAAAATATATTAATCTCATAGCATTATATTTATGTTAAATGTATAAATTATCTTTTTATACTAAATATTTTTAAAAAATATAAATATCATTAAAATAGTTTTTTTTTTAACAAGAACGGTTATGTTGCATTAATCGGCATTCTGGCAAGCCAAAATCAGAAAGTTACAAATCTGAAGAAAGTTGGTGACTTCTAACAGTGCTGCCAACCTTCTTGTGAAAGTCTTGGGAGACAAATCCCATCTACTTCTAGAGCTAATTCGAGAAAATGACAAAAAATGCTTACATGAGTAAATTCTCACAAACTGTGAGCAAAGTAGAAGATAGAAGCAAAGCATTAAACCGAGTGGGATGAAATTTGCCCCTTAAAGAAAGGATCCAGCTTTTTCTGAGAACCTAAAGAAATGCTGGAGTCCGCCTCCTTTTCTCTATGCGCCTTATTGGACTTTCGCCCTCAGGTAAGGGGTGGAGACGGGACTGAAATGTCTTCAGGTTCAGAAGTTTCCACAGAGCTGCTAGAGGGGACTGAAACAGCCAGACCTGCTGGGCCAGAGGGTTCAGGATCTGAAGCCCGAATCTCCCTCGCTACTACTAATTCTAGGGGGGCGGGATCCTGAAGGCTTCTGTCTGTCGGAGTATCTTCCTTAGCTGTTGTTGCTTCTGGATCTAGGACTTCATCTTCCTTCAGCGCATCAAAGCTATTTTTATTTTCTAGAGTTGCCTCTACTGCGTGAGTGGCCTTTGGGGCCTGGGCTGGCTCCTTTCGCCTTGGCTGCCTTCGCTGGTTAGTTACTAGCTGAAAATCACCTTCTTTGGCTAGTCCCACATCCTCAGAGGCTTTGGGGCAGATTTTTGCGAAATGACCGTAAGCATGGCACTAGAGGCACTTAAAAGGTATTTGCTCGTAATCCAGCTCTTGGATATGGCACCATTCTCCCAGGGAGAGCTGAATGGCTTCCGGAAGTCTTTTCTCAAGGTTAACCTCAACACAAATACGAGCGTAGGTAAACTGGTCCCCTTTCGGCTCCGCACTCTCCAGGAACCGCCTAAGCTTATTTCCAATGTCTTCCAGAGATCCTATCCCCCAGAGATGTAAGGGAAGATGAGGCAGCCTAACCCAAACAAGGGCTGCGGTGATCTCAGCTCCAGGATTGAAATCAAGAGTCCAGGGGGCTAATAACAGCCCCCTCGACCCCATGAAATAGGGTCCAGATCTGAAGACTAGATCACGGTCCTCTTTCCGCGAGAAGGTGAAGACAAAAAAACCCCTGCCTACTGCATGCAGAGAAATGATTCCATGCATCAACGGATTCCAACGGTCTTCCATCCATGCCTCCACCGATTTGGGGCTAGGCCATAACCCCGTAAACTTTCCAATGAGGGCGTTTTCTTCCAGAAGGAGGGCAAGATTACAAGGCTCCTCTGGAGATAGCTCCAGAGAAGGGATCTCCTCCATCTTCTTAACAAACTTAGACGAGAGAGAAGGCTTGGCTTTAGGACCTGCCAAACGGACTAATGCTTTGAAAGCTTCCAATGGATCTTCTCCCATCTCATGAAACGGATCTGGGGCCATCGTAGCTGACGACCACCAGAAGACAGGAGCCAAAACCTGCTCCAAAACGCATGCAAAACACCGATCCGCGGCCCAACTCTTCGGCTGCTACAGGCGATCCCGTCCCTGCAAACGAAACTAGAATAGGCGGCTAGGGTTTAGGCCCTAGACGCAATGAAACCTCGCATCATTCCACCGGGGAGAGCCCGTCGAGCGACCAAGGAAACCTCACCAAGATATCATTAAAATAGTTAAGTACTATTTTATATTTATATTTGAATATTTAAATAAAATTTATATTTATATTTAATAATTATACTTTTAATTAATACAATTGTATGTTACTTTCTTATACTTTTGTTTGATATTTTATATCTCTTACCTTTAAGAAAAAAGCAAAAAAAAAAGACTCAATACTATATATGGTTTTTTTCTCTATTGTATATCATACAACCAAGTGTAATAGTACTTAGTCTCAAGTAAGCTACTAAAATGAGAAACAAGTATGTACTAGTACTGATCAATATGAGTGAAATAAAAGCAATTCCATTATGTGTATTGGTAACAACTGTACCAAGCTGGGCTAACATATATGGAAATAAACTAATAATACCATAGCTTATAGAAGATGGGAATCTTAAGCATAGCACAATCATACCAGGTTTGAATAGAGTACAAGGGTAAAGCAATACCCATACTATAACCGCTTGATACATGTGTAACCAAGCTTTGATAGTACATACGATGACCTAATCTAATTAGCTTAAGTAGAAAATACGTTAGCTTAATTAGGGAAATGAGCTTAAGCTTACAAAGTTTAATAGTTACAATGGAATCAATAGACTGTGATTAAGCTCGAGTGTGATTAGTTACCATAACCACTAAGAGCCTGAACCAATAACTCTTAGCGCCCATCAAATTTTCCCCAAATTTTCCTGCCTATACCCAGAAAGAAGAGGATCACGATGAAACAGAGATCCATGGCAAAGAGGAATTCTTTTTTTTTCCTTCTTGTTACTAACCCATAGGTTGGGGTTTTGATCCATCGTGCTATTGTTGAGTGGCTTAGGAAAATCAAACATCTCATATTCCATTTTTTTTATGCTAGGAATCACGAAACTAGTGTACAAGCACAAGCAAAGCCAGACTAGAGTCACAAAGGCCACCATCTTGATTTTCTTCAACTAACTCTGAAAGAAGTCGCAGCCTTCTCGGCTACTAGGACTGCAGCTAGATCACCATCATTAGACATGTATTTTTGCTTGAAAACCTCAAATCTCTATGATTCAAAAATCTCCTGAGCTTTTATTTCCTGTGGAAATATATGTATTATTACTATCAATCCAAGGATCATGGTTAAACCATTTCTGAAAGAGTGTTTGACCATGCACCGTGTGCTTGGAACTGAGTTGCAAGTATTCAAGGGTTACTGTTTTTGGCTGAGACCGATTTTGGATTTAGGAAACTGAACATTGTCAAGGATTTTTTATAAGAGAAAGTCTAATGTCTCCCTGAAGCATGATTACCTCCCCAAGGAGTTGCGAGTTGCAGGTTCGAGTCTCCTTTCCTCCTGTTAATGCCTATTTTTTAAGGAAAATGGTTTTAGATGTAAATGATCCATTGATATCTGGTTGTCGACATCTTCTTTAATTCCAATAATAACGAAAATGGTTTTAGATGTGAATAACCCATTGATTTTTTGGTTGCCACTATCTTATTTTGGTGAAGCACATCTCCACATCTCGTCTCCTCCAGTTTGCACAATTCCATGTTGTATTTTCCCCTTCATCCCTGTTTAATCTTTGGCTGCAAGCTCCTACTCCTCATATCCAAATTCAGCTACCCCATTGATGTCTTCTATAGAGTGCATCTTTCGTGGACCTATGCTCTCTTCTCCCGATTTGTTGTGATCCCTAAATTCTATTTTTCCTACCACGACTCTAGTCACTCCCTTTCTTGGCCTCCATTCCATTCTTTTGCACATTCCCTAGCTTCAATTTTTGTTGTTAATATTGGCAATGCTCCACGCTCTGGCTCAACCCAATAAACAGAACCAGGAATTATCCATTGTCATGAAAATTTTCAATCAGATGCTCAAAGCATTGTAGAAGTGAGTATTTCATTATTCTAAAATATAAATCTAAATATGGAAGTTAATTTGGGTTTTATTAAGTGAAGTGTTTCCATATGATGTGTTGCTAGGTGGTGTATCACTGTCTTACGGAGTAGAGTAATATTAGTTCAATTTGCCAGTGTGAATATTTTTGACATGATGTATGTGTGAGGGTTTTGGGCATACTTACTAGATCTTAGATTAAATTAGAATTCTTGCTTGGCATTTTCAATAACAGCATTAAGAAATCAGAACAATGTATTTAGATCCTTCTTCTATATAAATTAGTATAGATCGCTTGTATTTCGGTTATAAATTAGTATAGATTGCTTGTATTTCGGTAATACTTGAATATTTAGGTAACTGTATTTGTACTCGAATTATGTTACTATGGTTTAAAGGCTTAGAAATTAATTTGGGATTTAGGAAATTGTATTTGTACTCGAATTATGTTACTATGGTTTAAATGCTTAGAAATTAATTTGGAAATTTAAATCATGGAATTGAAATAATGTGTGACTACAGGAATTAGAAGCACAAGATTGAGGGCTATTACAATATCAAGGTTAGGAAATTGAGGAATTTTTTATTCAGTTAACACTAAACAAAGATTTGAATGACAAGAAGATTTGTGCTTAGGAAGAAAATCTGTGCTCCATAGGTTATTTTTCCATTGGATTTGGCACTCATTGATAGCACCGATAATCCCTAAATTGACATAGGAAGACAAGGTTCTACTACAATTTTTTTTTGCTTCAGAGATAGACGGTTTTTCTATTATGCGTATCATATCAGAAGTTTTGATTTAATTTGGTACTGATTGATTTTACTATATGTAGAATAACTAGTATTGTGTCATTTTCTATTTATCTTCTCAAGTCCAGATTCCAGATTGCAGTCTTATTTATTTTAGATTCCAGATTGCAGTCTTCTTTAGTTTCTTCATTTCTTGTCTTTTATCTTGTATGGTTCCATAAACTTGAGGAAGATCTAGGACCATCCCTCATCCATATTCTTGCAGGGATTTGAAAAGAAGTCTGTAAGTTATAATAAAAGGATCATTTGCCATTTTTTTAGATACTCCATTTTCATTTCTTTACTATATATGTAAAATTCAATTTGATGAAAAGAGTAAGTTATCTATTCGACGATTTTCACCGAGGTCCACTCAAGCAGATAGCTTACTCCGTTAGCTATCTTCGTTCATGAGAGAACCTCTGGCCGGCCCGCCCACTGCAACCTCCTCCTCAACGGGAACATTCAGCTGACAAGAACATTCAGCTGCTCAAGGAATTTCTTATGTACACAATCAATGGATCCAATGTTCATCTTTTCGACATAATTCCCATGTCAAATAATTTTTGTGCTTATATATTTGGCATAACATTATTTATGGCCTCTATCATGGGAGGGTTTTTAACAATGTAATTGTTATGTCAACAATGGAGCTCTGCATTACTATAATTGCTATCATTGAATTTTTCTCTTTGCCTGCTGGTCTGTTTGTCAGACTATGCATTTGACCAATGCAATGCAATCAGAATCTAGCAGTAGTGACCCTGACCTCACACAGAGAGGGCAATTCACGGGAAGAGAAGTTCAACTTTTAAGCTATACTATGAACAACGTCTTTTGAGCTTTTCCATACGAGTATAAATCCATGCTAAATTAATATTTCTTCTTCATATAAAACTTGTTTTTTATAATTCCAAATCAAAATTACTTGAGAAAATGTAGATTGTTTTTATTATTTTATTAAATATGTTGGTTTTTATCTAAAAGAAATTTTGTTTCAATAAGAAGTTTTGGAATATATATTTTAATTTTTTTTTAGAATCTAATTGAAATTTTGTTTCAAGAAAAAGACAAGGGATTACAGTCTTTTCAGTTTTTCCATACCAATATAAATACATGCTAAATTAATATTTTTTCTGCTTATAGAATTTGTTTTTTATAATTTCAATTCAAAATTATTTGAGCAAACATAGATTGTTTTTATTATTTTATTAAATTTGTTGGTTTTTACCTAAAAGAAATTTTCATGAACACGAATTTATATTTTAATTTTTTCAAAACCTAATTCAAATTGTGTTTCAAGAAAACACAAGGGATTTATATTTTAATTTTTTTAAGAATAATAATAAATGAGAGTTAAAAGCTTAAAGTATAATTGATGATTATGGTATTTGGATATCCTTTATTTTATAAATGTATTTTTATAAGTGGAAAAGACTCAACCGAACAAAGTTATGGTGGAGATACCAAGGCTAATAAGTAAAGAGATAAACTACTCCTTGCTATTTGATATAATGCTACTATTAATGCTAGTTTTTGCTTTTGTTATTATGTTGGGATTGCTGGTCCTAGTGCTGGTCATAATGTTGGGAATGCCCCTCATGCTTATACCTTTTATGCCCTTTTTAGTGCTGCTACTCCGAATGTTGGGAATGCCCCTTTCATGCTTATACATTTTAACAGTCCTTTTTAACTCTAGCAGACTTCAAGAAATGTAAATATGAGATTGTAGGAGTAGTAAATTAGATAGTAGCTAATCAATAGTAGAAGCAAGAACACAAATATTTTTATGGGGAAACCTTTCAAGGAATAAAACCCTAAATAATGAATAATTCTTCTTCTAAATGAGTTGACTGAGTTTGTACCGGAGAAGATAATGAGTAGAATTTTACATGACAATCAAGTTTCCTCTAGGGAACACATACAGAGAGAAAAACAAACCATAGAAGATGACTGTCATGAACAAACGAGCTACTACCACTGTTCTAAACCCGAAACTGAGGCTACCATTGACCAAGGAGAAGCCTGTTGTTGACCAGATTGATTGGGTTGTTGATAGTTTGAAGCTTACAAGACTATGTTGTTTGATTACTTGACTTCCCAGCAGATTCAATAGCTGAGTATCATCCCTTAAAAGGTTGTAGCTGGATGGGACAGGGCATAAATTGAGCTAGACTTCTTTGAGAAGGCCCTAGACACGACTCAACAGCTGTAAAACTCTTGTTGCTTAAATGATCTAGGTTTAAGATGGATCTATGCTAGCTTTTTTTGTTTTTTGTTTTTTGGGTGATTGTAATTAATAAATGGTCAACTCTTAGTATGATATTAGTTATTAATAAATGGCTAGTGCCCAGACCTACTTCTACAAAGAGACTAACTTGTTGCTTGATGAAGAAAGGTGTTCCTAAAGTGAGGACCTCCAAGATGGTTTGCTACAAGTTTTAAACTCTCCATTCCATTTGTTAATTCCATGGACATAGTAATTTGATATGAAATCTGGTGAAAGGAAAGCTAGCTAATACAAATGTATAAATGGTTGCTAACAACCTGAACACGATTTTTATCAAATTCCCCTAAGATCCATTATGGCATAGGTCTGAAGTATTATCTTGATGATAAAATTGTTTAGGATACACCCAAAAATTCTTTACTGTTGTTCAAATTGCCCCAAATCTCTATTTTCAAGCATTCACTGTGCTTTGAGATACTCTAAGAAAGCACTATAAAATATCTCATCCAAGATATTTGACACATTCAACGCACATGTGTACTGTTGTTTCTTGCAAAAGGATGCTCTAGAATATGGTTGTTTCTCCCCTGCAACAACCTTTATTATACTTGTAGATGATGATCTAAGAATTTTCTTTGGCTTGCTTACGATTCTCAAAGGCATGCTTACAGTTGCAATGATTTGAAAAAGTGCCCTGATTGAACCTAGGATAGTTGTATGTGCTCAGATTGACTTTTAATGTTGATGCCCGTGCTTGCTATGTGGATGTTCCTTGCCAGGAATTAGTGCTTAGTGTTGTTGCTTCAAAGAGATACTACCCAACTTACATCTTAATGACTTTTTGAAATTTCCATAATCACTTTTTGATGGCCAAACATGTTATATTGTAACATACAAACTGTGTCTAGTATATTGTAACATACATATAGTGTGTTAGTTAGCTTGTTCATATCAATTTTCATATTGGTGAGTAAAGACAACCTCATCCTATACTCTATGGCCCCATGAATATGATTATATCCAATGCTGTTGGGGATCATGTAGATCTCCCAGTGCAAGCACTCCAACATCACCTTGCGAAGCGAATAAACATTATGAATTGGCATCACAATATATCCTAACCATTTGTCCTTGTGGATACTCATTAGCTTGATGGAAGAAGGAACATTTCTCATCCCATGGTGAATAGGATCCATGTGAAACACCAACTATTGGGTTGATCATCCTCTTTTGATTCTCCTTATTGCTCCACTTATACATGGCATCTAGGATGATCATGCTTATCTACTATATACACACTAAGATAATTGTTGTTGATAGGTCTCATATAGTGGTACACTTACGGTTGCTAGGGAATAGTGATTTTTGCAATCCCATTAAGCTAATTTCTTGAGTTTTGTTCAAAATTCCTAGAAAAGGTTTATGGATTTCATAACCTGCTTGATCATATATTGTGAACTTATACAATCTATCATCCTTTTCCGACCACTAGATACTCAAAGTGGAGCTCCCTCTGCCACGATGTCAAGCGTAGACCTGATTGGAAAATCTGAATGCATGCCTGAAAAGCTGAAGGCGGGATAGCTCCTTAATATTTGACTGAATAAATTAGCGCTCTTTGGAAATGGATTGACTGAATGCAATCAGTTAATAAATATCAGAGTAAAAAGTTTAGATCTGGGAAGTATGGAGAGTTTGAAGAAATTATCTTCACGTTTTTTTTCCCTCCTTCAAGTTGTCAATCACTAGTTTCAACTGGGTTGAGTTTACAGCAGTTTCTTTAGAGACCACCCTAATGTGATGTGCGGCTGGAGACGATGCGTGGGATGGAAAGGAAATGCAACAATTCGGAGTTCACGCAGAAGTGGAGTGTGAGAGAATATTAGGGTTTTGGAGAATTGCAGGCTTGGATGCCTGGGATGGATAGGACATGCAACAATGGAGAGCACGCAGAAATGGAGTGTGAGAGAAATTTAGGGTTTTGGAGAATTGCAGGCTTGGGGAGAGGAATGTCTTTAAAAACAAACCAAGCAGAGGAATCACGCAGAGGGCATAACGAAGGGGATATGGCATATTCCACATAATAGATCGAGAAGCTCTGCTCTTTGGTACCATTATTGACAATATAAGTTGTCATTAAATAAATACAATGAAAATAAAAACTAGCGACATGTTTTGAATAGGCAGAAAGATATATATTTTAATATAATATTAATATGTTTTGAATAGGCAAACGGACATATATGTGAGACATTTATAATATTTCTTTCTTAAAAAATTATAAAATATACACTTATAACCATATTTTAAACATATTAATTTTATTAATATGGTTGTTACTACTAATCTATATCTTCACAATATTAATAATATTATATTATAAAATAATTTATCAATAAATAAATTTATATAAATTATAATTTTATACTATATTATAATTAATATTGCAATATTAAAAAATTAAAATATTATAATAAAATAAGCAAATGTTATATGTTAAAGATTGAATAGTTAAAATATTATAATAAAATACAGCAATATTATAATATATAATATTATAATAATAAAATACACCAATATTATATATTGTTTATTTGAAATAATTATTAAAAGATAATAGAGAGTTTAGCTATGACTAGACTCCTGTTGTACAAACACAAAATCAATAACATGGGAGACCATAGACTTTCAAAGCTGGCTTTTAATTCCAGTCAAAACCACGTAAGGCTCAAGCGAGGTTGGTATAAGGAAGCGAGGTTGGTATAAGGATACCAGGGCCCGGTTAAACCACTAAGAGATCAACCAAAATGTTGCGTTGCAAAATAATAATAACATTAAAAATATTGTTACTTCTAAGTTTAAATAGAAACTATGGTGTGAGAAATATTTAGAGGATAAAAGAAAATTAAGATATTATAAGGAGGTCATCCACCATATTCTAGAAGATCAAAAGTGTCTCTCTGTTTTAACAAGTTTAAAGAAAAAAATTAATATAGCCAAGATAAGAACGAACTCTCATGAGCTTCATAGTGAAACACGTGGTTGGAGAGTTCCTAAAACACCATGGGTGGAAAGGATCTGTCATCTCTGTGAGAATAAGAACATTGAAGATGAAAACCACTTCCTCTTAGAGTGTCATGCATACACCCACATTAAATCTTAGTTTCAGAATCTTTGTTGCAACACCGGCCTTCCTAGCCTTTTAAATTCTCAAAATTATAGTGAGCTCAGGATCCTCCTCACCGAGCTCTTTGAGCATAGGAATACAATTTTAAAACAAACTAATTAATTTGTTTATTTAGGTCCGATAGACGTTCATCATCATCATCATCATCATCATCATCATCATCATCATCAATGTAATAAAATAGTACATTATTATAGTTAGAAAACAATAAAAATTAAATTTTTTTTTTCAAGAAAAAAAGCGTAATTTTATTTCAAGCCGAAGCGATACAAAATTACATTCTATAGGTGCATATGCACAGCAGGAACAAGACCAAAGGTCTGCAAGAAAATACAAATAAAAACAAAGATATTACATAAATTTTCTAGGAGTTTGGGATTTTATAATAATCCTCTAGTTTCCCTTTCTTTCCTTTCTTCTTTGATTTCACTTCTGTCCAATCCCCCTGCTGAGGTGTAGCTATAATCAGCTCTTTACTCACCTGCTCCAGTGAAGGCTGTGCTGGGGTTTTGTCTTTATCGGAATCTGAATTTTCTGATTCATGTGCACGCTTTGACCCGGTTAAGGATGTAGCCATTAATTGCATGTTTTCCGTGTGTATTTCCTTTCCAGCATTTTCAGAATCTAAGGGATGTGCCATCACAGTTTCAGCTTTATGCCCTATTTCCTCATTGGCCTCCTCCTCTTTTTGTACTTCTGGTTCACTGTCCTCACCCTCTGAATCCTCATCAGTAGAGGGAGCATATTCTGCCTGCCATGTTTTCCCCTTTGTCTTCGTCCCCTGTTTCTTTTTAGGAAACCTTTTTGCAAGTGGGCACGAGTCTTGTAAATGTCTTGTTAGATGGCAAAATCTGCATCTAAAGGCAGTATTTTCATAGTCCAGTGCCTGAATCCATTTGTGCTTCTCAAATATCAGCTGGACTCGATCAGGAAGACCCTTGCTAAGGTCGATCTCCACACAGATTCGTGCATAAGTAAAAAGCCCCTACTCATTTCGATCCGTATCACTTTTAATGAACTTTCCAAGTAGATTGCCAATTTCTTCCAGGACTAAATGATGCCAGAGAGGAAGGGGCAGATTGGGCAGCCGTACCCATACTGGCATTTTGGTTACCACCATAGATTTGGCATCAAAATCAAGAAACCAGGGGGTTAAGAAAAGCCCTGCTCTCCCCCAAAACCAAGGGCCCTGCTCAATGATCTTCTGATAGTCTTCCTGTGATTCAAACTGTACAACAAAAAATCCTTTGGAGCATAAAAGAATTTGACAATTTGTTGTCCAATTTGTGTAGATCTAGTTATGAAGATCATAAGATCTGGGCCAAAATCCATTAAATCGGCAAATGAGAGCATGAGTTTGAAGAATACTGAAGAGTTTTTGTTACCTCTAGATTCTTGACCTCCAAGGATGGGATATCATCTAGTTTCTCCACTATATACGGCTTGGGTTGTGAGGATGGTGGTGCTGCTGAAGACTGTGGCCCCTTTGAATGAGCTGCATCCTTGAATGAAGAGGGGCCAGCTGTTCCTCTATTCCCAAACGTTCCTCCCCGCAAGCAATTCATCACATACAAAGTAGAGTTCTTGTAAATCTGGCAATCCCTCAGCCTATCAGCCTCATTCAGTACTTTACCTCCGGACAGAATGTAGAAAGAAAGTCGGGAGTAACCCTCTCGCTGTTCTATCATTGTTTTTATGGTCTCCCCTGTATCTTGAGCAGAAACCCACACCAAGATTGTTTTTCTGGAAAGGGTTTTTATAAAAATCTGGTATTTGACAACCTCTGTCCCAAAGCCAAGAGCTGAAAACCGTTCATGAGATTCATACCTTTTTTCACCATATGGATAGACCGATAGGGGCCTAACAGATCGCATGCAACCCGATGTCCAAGTTGATTCTCCGATTTTTTTACCAGTATAAGGACATGAAGCAATAAAATTTCATTCATGCATAAGAGAGTATAAAAAAGAAAAAACTGTGGCCTGTATACTCGCACAGAGCTGTTCTATAGCCGCTCCACCGCGAAAATATAAAGTAAAAAACCCTGCACCCGCACACCTGATGGCCGTATTAATGATATCTCGTTGCAGCTGATCCAGAACAATGATGGATTGGAAAGAGAACAGATGCCCGCCGCCTCTCCAAGACTCGCCGCTCCCAGATCTTCCAGTACTTAAGAAAGAAAAAGATTTATCTGATAAACAAAGTTCCCAACAATGCTGGACTGTTGGGCCGCCTCCAGTGCCTGGCCAAAGGTAATGGCGATCCTTCTCAGCAGTTACCGGAAGAGCCGTCCCTGTGGATTCCCGACGGCCATGAGCCCCGGCGATAGCTAGGGCAGGGATTAGGTTTTTTGCAGAGCACATCTTTTTCTGTTCACTTCTTGTCAATAAAAATTAATTATAATTAACTATGGTTAATAAAAATATAATAGTACAATATGATATTATATTATAGTTAAATAACAATAAAGCCTAATTATAATTAACTATGGTTAATAAAAAAATTTAATTTAAGTCAAATATATTTTATTATGCTTTTAACTATAGTTATACGTTTGAATTTTCATATAATAATCTTATACATAAAGTATTATATTATACTTAAAAATACTATATTATAATAACGAATATAGTAAATAAAATTATAAAGATATTTAAAAACACTATTATTAATTAAAATGTATTAATAAAAGTTTATATTATATCAATTAAGTATATTATATTATTGTTAATTTTTATTAATTCATTTGATAAATGTGTGGGTCTCCTTAAAAAGGCTACTTGGGTTCAATTTTTTTAAAAAATGAGTTACCTAAAAAAAGATATCCAAAATTTTATTATTATAATTTTGAACAAATAACAATATATTATTATTAATTAATTATTGGGTTCAATTTTTTTTAGAAATGAGTTGTACCTAAAAGAAGATATCCAAAATTTTATTATTATAATTTTGAACAAATAATAATATATTATTATTAATTAATTATTAGAAAATGTGACGATTTTTAAAGATGAATGCTATAAGTAGTTCCATGATTAAACTATATAGTATTCCAATACATAGAAGGATTGAATTGGTATAAACAAAAAATTGCCCAGAGTTCAAGGATTGTATGGTATATTACTTGAACACATATGAAAACATTTTGATAATGGATAAATTTTCAATTAAATTATTAAAATATAAAATGTGGGAATTAAATAATTTTGCAATGTAAGCTTAATGTAGCAAACATGTTTAATTATGAGTAAATACTCATAAATATTAAATATATGTCTATGGAGAAGCCCATTTATTCTTGATTGCATGGAGTAGATCATAATTTGTATACCATGTAAACAAAAAGAGAAAATTAAAAATGAAAGATGTATTCAAATATTGTTAATGAAATTGTAGGAAATATAAATAAGTTTTATTTGGAATAATAAATATCATTAATTTGCTCTTTAAAAAAAATTACTCCATAAATATATATATATATAAGCATCATAATTTTAATATTTTTAAAAGTTTTAAAAATTAATTTATTTTAAATGGTACTTTTTTATTCATTAAATTAATAAATTAACAAACTTTCATAATTATAAATGATTATAATTATAGCCCCAAGAGTTAGCTCAATTGGTTGAGCACCCATCGCTAGGCCTCTCGGTATAGAGGTCACGGGTTCAATCCTCATTGACGCTATTGGGGCCGGTCAACCCGATGCGTGTGAACCACATTGAAAAAAAAAATTTGATTATATTTATATGATAATTTTAAAATTATTATTATATATTATAATTTTATAATTATAATATGTTTATTAATAATTATTATGACATTAATTTTATAATTATAACTTTAACTTTTACACGTTAATTAAATCTATAAACTTCATAGAAAATCTTAAATGAGTAAAATTACAAATATTTGTCCATATAGATTCTATAAAGTCTTGTAACCATAAATATTTATATATTTGTTTATGTTAAAAATAAATAAATATTAAAACTTAACTTTTTTTTTTATGAATTTGCAATTATGCTTAGATGATACAATAAGTTAATTTAAATCACATTTCTGCAATCTAACTATTTGTGAACACATTAAACCTAGTAACAACAATCTCTAAGAAAAAAATGATATTTCGTTTCTTTTAAACTTATATAATGTAAACTTTATGTATCATAAAATTATTTAACTTGTCATAATTCCACTAATTACGAAGCATTCAAACTCGAAACTCACACTCATCCCTCAAACATAAATACCCACGATTATTTCATGTCAACGAAATTGAAGCAGCTGATTCGTGCTCTAACCATTCATGAAGTACATATTAAGGTGGTGGTTATGTAGGTATAAGAAGCAAAATTTTAGTTTCGATCTCAATCTCAATGAGTGGTTGGTATGCTTCCAATCCATTAATCCTTCCCATCTTTACCATCACAACAACAAACTTTTGCTTCCAACTTGAGTGTGTTTGGATATGTCAGCACATAATGATTAAAGTTAGATTTTGCAGATTTCCTAACTCGTAGGGGATTGATCTAGTCAATTCACAACCAATCATGATATTAAGAATGAGGAAAATAAGTAACATCAAAGATCCTAAAAATGTCAAAAATAATTAATATGAATATGAAATGTTGTAACAAATATGATCATAGCCAATATCCAACCATGAATTTAAGGTAAACAAATTACAAGTGTAGATGAATCAATTTTCCTATTGTATTAGGAATAGTTCCTTTCAGAACCTTGTTGTGTGATAAATCCCTGTTTCACACTAGACTTTTTTTGAGGTGGACAAGTTGTGTATGCTCCTTCCAATCACAATTTTTTTCAAAATATTACAGTTTTGCAAACAAATCTATAAGTAAGCTCTGAGCTTGACTTATAATGATTGAAGGGTTAATGAACTAATGTCACTAGACAACACCCCTTTAAGATTCATAGCTGATAGAGAACACAGAAAACCTGAACTTTCCATATGGCTAAGTTCCAAGATTAAAAAAATGGTACATAAGTAAACCACTTCGATTTTTTAACATTGTATATAGAGGAATGTGGACTCTAATATTTTGTTTGCTTCTGCACAATAAATATTCTGCTATGCACTTTGCAGCAGACACGTATTAGCAATTTTTGCAAGGTGAGGTATCGATGGAAGAGTTACTAGAGTTTTTCTCCCCTTCCATGCAGAAAAATTCTTGTTCTTGCTTTGCATTACACCAGTTTTTTGTTATGCTTTTGTACCACAACCTCACTAGTATTCCATTTGGCTTGAGTGATCTATAAAGTTGAATACAAAACAACTATCAATTTGTCTACTAACCTTCTTTAAAAAGACCAGAAAACATAATTAATAAATCTATGTGGAAAACCTAAACATGTCATGCTAAGTGTATACTAGCTACTAGCTAGCTAGATGTCCAACTTTCAGACGACTCTAGACTCCTAAATGTCAATACATGTCCAACTTTCAGACTCTAGACTCCTAAATGCCAAACACATTCAGTTCTACTAAGCCTTAAGAGATTAGAGTTGAAGTTAAGCTAATGCTTTTAAAATCATTGGAGTTAAGCTATCTAATAGTTATCCAATATAACCATGATTACAACTGAATTTAAGCTAACAATTGTAAAATAGTATCAACAATTGCATTTGCAATTCAAGTAAAAGTCATGATTGGAGTTCAAGTTAAGCTAATCGTTGTATCATCAATAGAGTAAACCTCATAGTTGTATCTAATAATCAAATTGTTGAAGTTGAAGTTTAATTTTTGTAACTATCATAAATTGTACTTATGAGATGTTAACAAAGTTATCTTTTATTTTTTTGAAATTGTTAATTATAAATTTTGGAGAACACAGACTCAATTTGAACAATACACTTCTCTCATTTTCATCAATCAATTTCAAAGCAAAGATAATAGTCCACCCCAAAATTCTAAGATATATACATCTATAACCATAATTAAGTATGATATAAAAAAAATCTCTCAGAATCCTCATTTCACAATACATAGAAACCCAAAAAAATAGTAAATTTCTTAGGTTTTTAAAAGATGACTCCTCATCTTCACTTAGCGCCTTAGCCCTAGGAATTAGGTTACAACAATACATAAACCCAAAAAGGTCCAAAACCTGACCTTAAAATTTAAATATAAGTGCATCACCGACAGAACACATTTAAACTATAAGCACATCACCGACAGAACAATGGATTGCACAAATAAGCGATTCACCATTTATAAAATCCAATACTCACGTTTGAATTTTGAAACGCTACAGGTGGATCCTATATTTGACGACTCACAAGGGTTTGGAAAGGATCTAGAAGAGTGTGAATCTTACGATTGAAAGCTTCTAGAAGATTGTCTGTTTGGTTTACTTTTTTGGTTGAAAGAAAAAATAAACAATAAAATAAATAAAAAACTTGCTTCCTATAATATATCATCATATACTCTTTAGATGACCTGTTTTTATTATTAAATATGTTTTTATTATTAAATAGGGAAGACTCCAATAGACCATTTGCCCTTAATCTTTCATTTCATTTCTAACCTTCAAACTAATTTTATTTTTATTTTTTGAGCTTTTATTTCTACAGTCACATAAAGTTTAGGTTTGGGATTGGTTTCAAAGCTCAGTCTCTAAAAAAAATTAATAACAATTTATAGAAATCATTAAAAATCAAAAATAAGTTTTGGAAAATTGTTTAAAAGAAATGAATAACAATTTATAGAAATTGTTAAACATCAGAAAAAAATTTGAAAAATTGTTTGCCCATTACTTTCTCCCAAAAATATTTAGAAGTATTTGACTGAAACACTCCAATGATGACAGCCAAACAATATTTAACATGTTGCAGATCATTTAATGGAGATGAAGTAGGCTTGATGACAGATGCATAGATGCATTTGCTTAGATCCAATAGTCATCAAACATCAAACCTCTTGTAGCCACATTAAATACTTTAAATCATGCTATATATTGCTTGCCTATGCAAAGAGAAGGCTTCTGGTTGTTGTTGCAGACTGCGATGATTGGACATAAATACGTTGTTTTGCCGGAAGATAAAAAAGGGTGAAGATTATACATAAATCTTTCGTGCACCTCAACAATATGGCAACGGAACAAGTAGAGATGTCAGGTCTGGAAGAACAAGATGGAGGAAAGACGCGGCACAACAGTATGCCAGATTTGCCTAAACCGCTTGATCGTGTGAAAAGCAACACCGATGTTCGTCCGAAGGATACATATATCTCAATATGGAAATTGTTTAAGTATGCCGATTCATTTGATATGTTGCTTATGGCATTCGGTACAGTAGGAACCATTGTAGATGGAATTGCCACGCCTATGTTGATGCTGATATTAAGCAATTTGATAGACACGATAGGAAATTTTGGTTCTTCATCCACCGGAGATTTCTCTCATGCTATCAACACGGTAAATCAATTGCTTTGCACACTGAGACTTAGCATAATTAATTACACCCTTCTCGCTCTCCTATTGATGAATCTCTCGGTTTTCGTTAATCGTGCAGCATATTTTACGTCTCCTGTATCTTGCAATCGGTGTGGCTTTTGCTGCGTTTCTAGGTCAGTATAATTAACCTCTTCGTCCTCTTTTCTTTTCACTGACTTCAGGTTTTCTATTATCGTATTTATGATTATTGCTTTGCTTTGTTTGATCAGAGGCGTTCTGTTGGGCGAGGACGGGCGAAAGGCAGGCATCTCGAATGCGTATGAAGTATTTGAAAGCGGTATTGAGGCAGGACGAGGGATTCTTCGACACCCAAGGCACCACCACATCAGAAGTGGTTACCAGCGTTACCAATGATACTCTCGTTATACAGGACGTTTTCAGCGACAAGGTATATATGAGCTTAATCTCTCATCTTATTTATCAAAGTTCGGAATCTTCCTTAAATTTTGTAATTCTAATGCTAATTCTCTTGGGAGTTTAATGGCTTTCTCAGCTACCCAGATTCCTCATGAATACATCTCTATGCGTGGGAGGTTATTTTGTGGCATTCTACTTGACATGGAGACTGGCAATAGTGTCATTTCCTTTCGTGATCTTGTTGATAATTCCCGGGGTAATGTATGGACGGATTCTGGTAGGGATTTCTCGCAAGCTCAGTGAAGCCTATACTATAGCCGGCAATATTGCAGAGCAGGCTCTTTCATCGATTAGAACAGTCTTTGCTTTCGTTGGAGAGGAAAGGACAATGGCCAAGTTCTCTGATGCGCTTAACGTAACTGTAAAGCTTGGGCTTAAACAAGGTCTTGTCAAAGGCTTCGCAGTAGGAAGCAGAGGAGTCACGTTCTGTATTTGGGCGTTCAGCGCTTGGTATGGTAGCCAATTGGTTATGTATCATGGCGCAAGCGGAGGAAGGGTTTTTGTGACTTCAAGTACCCTACTTATGGCTGGCTTGTAAGCTTTCTCCCTATCCATTTCTTTCTTTCTCAATTATTTCAATAATGCTCCTAAAACCACAAATTTACCCCATGTTTTGGGAGTGAGATAAATTCTAGATCATTTGCACTATTTCTTGGTTAAATTTACTAAAATTCAGCAAGAATTGTTGAAAATGTAATTTCAGTTTGTTGAAATTGCATAATAGAGGTGTCCAGGGTTATCGACCTTGTTGAATCTAGTTTTGCACTAGAAATTGTAATTTCAGCAAACATAATCTCAATTTAAGCAAAAATTCCCTCCCTTGATTCAGTCAAATTTAGCCAACAAAAATGAAAATGGTCTATGGAGATGAGTCTCACAGAAAGATCTAGCAAGCAAGAGAGAACACAGAGCTTGCAAAACAGAAAAATAATGAAAAACAGAGAGAATGAATGAATAATTCTGTTTTGCAAGCTGTGTATTCTGTCTTGCTAGCTAGATCTTTCTGTACAGGTGTCAAACACTCATCTACATGGTATCAGAGCATAGGTTTCAGGTTCAATTCCCTTGAGCTACGGCAGAGGCTGGGTGTTGGGTATCTGTACAACCTCCTAATTGGTATAACGGCTGCACCTCTGGGAATATAAAAAAATGTGGACTAATCCACCCTTGGTAATAGTAGGGCGTTGTCCAGGGTTTCAAATGTTCATCAATATCTATAAGTTTTAGTTTTAATGTTAAGACAAACAACCTTACAGTCTAGAGAGTTTAGCTCCCTCCCATTTTTCTTTGAAGTTAATCAAAATTTCTGGAATCACTGATGTGTCCGCAGAGCTCTGGGGACTGCGTTGCCCAATATCAGATATTTTTCAGAAGCGCGTGTTGGTGCTAAACGCATCTTTGAGATGATTAACAGAAAACCGAACATTGATTGGGAAGATCCAAAAGGAAAAATATTGCAGAAGGTGAGCGGTGAAGTTGAATTCAGAAACGTTGAGTTTGCATATCCATCTAGACCAGAGTCCAAGATATTTCACAATTTTTGTCTAACAATTCCCGCAAGCAAGACGGTCGCGTTGGTGGGAGGAAGCGGGTCGGGCAAGTCCACGGTTGTGGCGTTGATAGAGAGGTTCTATGATCCTCTGGCTGGAGAGATTCTTCTTGATGGAGTGAACACGAAAGCGCTACAATTGAAATGGTTGCGCTCCCAAATTGGATTAGTAAGCCAAGAACCTGCACTCTTTGCTACATCGATCAAGGAGAACATCTTGTTCGGAAAGGAAGGAGCCAGCATGGATCAGATTATTGCTGCTGCCAAGTCTTCCAATGCTCACAATTTCATCAGCCAACTACCATATGGTTATGACACACAGGTAAGATTTAGCTTTTTCCTCAACCTCCATCTCCAGAAAGTAAAGTGCAGTCGATTTGAGTTTCATTTCGTTTGGGGAATACAGGTGGGCGAGCGCGGAGTTCAAATGTCGGGAGGGCAAAAACAACGTATAGCTATTGCAAGAGCTATTCTCAAAGATCCTTGTCTACTTCTTCTGGACGAGGCCACAAGTGCTCTGGATGCAGAGTCGGAGAAGATCGTTCAGGATGCTCTAGACCAAGCTTCTGTCGGACGCACAACTATTATAGTCGCTCATCGCCTCTCCACCATCCGCAACGCGGACATGATTATGGTAATTCAAGATGGTCATGTGATCGAGACAGGTGCACATGAAGATCTGATATACAAACCCAACGGAGCATACGCTACTTTGGTCCAGCTGCAACAGGCCGCAGCAGATACGCCAGATGAGAGATCATTCGAAGGACCCAGCAAGGGGGAGCATTCTTTGAAATCCCTCGTATATAGTAGATCAAGTTCTAACGCGTCGGTATCAGTCCATGCAGGATTCGTCAATGAAGATGAGCTTCCCTCCGCCCCTTCATTCCGTCGATTGTTTCTCTTAAATGCCCCGGAATGGAAGCATGCTCTATTAGGCTGTTCAGGAGCCTTAGGACATGGAGCAGTTCATCCTGTTAATTCCTTTTTCCTAGGGGCAGTTGTATCTGTATTTTTCCTCGAGGACCATGGCCAGATCAAATCCAAAATCAAATATAACTCCTTCATTTTTGTGGCTTTGGGACTAATTTCCCTCTTAGTAAACGTTTTGGAGCATTACAATTTTGCAGCTATGGGTGAATATCTCACTAAAAGGGTTCGAGAGCGGATGCTGTCCAATATCCTTACATTCGAGGTTGGGTGGTTCGATAAAGACGAGAATTCTAGCGGAGCTGTTTGCTCCAGACTCGCAACAGAGGCCAATGTGGCAAGTATATAACCTGGAAATTGTAATATGTCTAGTAAAGTTGTGAATTGTGTTACAGTGTTGTAAGGATTAAAATATGCTATTTGAATTGCAGGTGAGATCTCTGGTAGGAGATCGTATATCATTACTTGTACAAACTTTGTCCGCTGTGATAATAGCCTTCTCGATGGGTTTGATAATAGCATGGCGTCTTGCCGTTGTAATAATCGCAGTCCAACCCGTCATAGTATTATGTTACTACACCAAAAAGGTTCTCCTCACGACCATGTCTAAAAAGGCCGTCAAAGCTCAAGATCAAGGAAATCAACTCGCAGCCGAGGCTGTCGCTAACCATCGTACTATTAGTGCCTTCTCTTCACAGGAGAAGATTCTCCGTCTCTATCAAAAGTGTCAAGAAGGCCCTCGCAGAGAGAGTATCAAACAATCTTTGTTTGCAGGATTTGTTCTTGGAACAGCACGATGTATTACTATGTGCAATACGGCTCTGGACTTTTGGTATGGATCACTGCTTGTTTCAAAAGGACAAATCACCTACAAAGATTTTTTCCAAGTTTTCTTCATTCTGATTACCACCGGAGTAATGATAGCAGATGCAGGAAGTATGAGCAGCGACATAGCTAAAGGCTCTTTTGCAGTCAAATCTGTGTTTGGCATTCTGGACAGAGAGAGCCGCATAAACCCAGACGATGAGAGGGGCCAGAAAACGGATAATATAGAGGGAAACGTAGACGTGAGGCACGTGGATTTCGCTTACCCAGCTCGTCCAGATGTTACTATCTTCAAGAACTTCTGCTTAAAGATAAAAGCAGGGAAAAGCATGGCTCTAGTAGGACAAAGCGGATCCGGAAAATCTACCATCATTGGATTAATTGAAAGATTCTACGATCCCCTAAAAGGATCGGTGAGAATCGATGGCATTGACATCAGGACGTTCAATCTGAAGAGTCTGAGAAGCCACATAGCTCTGGTCAGTCAAGAACCCACTCTGTTTGGAGGAAGCATTCGAGACAACATTCTATATGGAAAAGAGGGTGCAACTGAGGTGGAGATGATCGAAGCTGCAAAGGCTTCCAATGCTCACGACTTCATCAGGTAAATATTACATTTGAAACAGATTGTTCGTACAATAAGATCTTCAGTCATCTGCAATTGAAACAGAGACTGTTTCTGAAACAAATTGGATTTCATGTGCAGCTCTTTGGAGAAGGGATACGAAACAAACTGCGGAGACAGAGGACTGCAATTATCGGGAGGGCAAAAGCAGAGGATTGCGATAGCAAGGGCAATCATAAAGAATCCGAGCATATTACTGCTCGACGAGGCAACCAGCGCTTTGGACAGCCAGTCGGAGAAGATCGTTCAAGAAGCTCTGGACAGAATCATGGTGGGGAGAACGAGTATTGTGATAGCTCATCGTCTGACTACCATTCAAAATGCAGATTCCATTGCTGTGATTCAAGATGGGAAAGTTATTGAACAGGGAACTCATTCGTATCTGATGAGCAAAGGAGAAGGCAATCCGTATTACTCTGTTGTCAATATGCAGCGAAGTCACCACTAGATTCTCATCTCCCTCACTCACAAGTATTCCCCGTGCTCCACGTCATAGACTTTTCTAATTGCCTTCAAACGATGTTTGAACCTGTATTCTGTATTCTCATCTGTCTCTCGTTTTGCTGGTTTTCTGGTAATTTAGTATAAATGTCGTTCACAAAAATAAATCGAGTTATTTAACTAGGGATTATTTTCCTTTTATATTTTTGGCTGGTTTTTCACTTGGCTTTTCATTTGTTTCTTACTATGAATTTTCACGGTGGCTTTTTATTTGTTTTTGGCTATGAATTTTCAGGGAATTTTTAAAAGGCCTAAAAATATTGCTAGATCTTACAGAACTATGTATGAGAGTTTTGGTGTTTCATTTCTATTTTTAAAATCGCTCAACAAACCACAAAAATTATAAAATTTTACAGAATCTGGATGCTTGAGCGTTTTGGTGTTTCTTTTCTATACTTAAAATAATCCAACAAACAACAAAAATTACAAGATTTGTGACTTAATTTTAACGAATTCCTGCTAAAAGATAAAAATAAAAATCGTCCCCTAATTAAACAGTTCCAAAATAAATTGATATATGTAGTCAGTGCACCTACCACACACCTGCCGTGTGGTAGGTAGCCAAGGGCCAAAGAGCCCGGGCAGGTATATTTTGCTCCACGACGAGGAATTTAAAGGGGAAAACTCTATTATATTTGGTCAAATATCTTAAACCTATGGAATATGACTTCTTTTATATATAAAATATGACTTGTTTTATATAAAATATGAGAGTAATGTAATGTATTATTAGCCATAATAAGATTCATATATTTTTAATAATATTTGGACAGTCATGTATTTGACAAATTAATAATGTTTTTTCCCTGATGAATGTGTCAATTACCATATCATTAAGTGCAATTATCATATGAGTTTAAAGAAATCTATTTTTTTTTGTTTGCTCCATGCCCTTTGACTTGCTCGGCGAGGCGAGCCACCCAGTCTGGATGGCACCAACCCTTAGCATGGTTGGATTTAGATGTCACCTCCCAGGGGGGTTTCGATCTTGGCCCCCCATGCAAACCAAACCCCTCTAGGCGGTTTGCTCTACCAAAACTTGACAATGAAAAATTGTATTATCAAATGAATATACAATCTCCATTATATAAAGTTAACTTGTTATTAAGTCTAACTTATTTTATAAATATAGGAGAGGTCAAGAGAATATCTCAACCATACATCAAACTAGGTACAAATGTAGGGAATTAACAACCTCCTATCTAATAGAATTTAAGATAAATATTAAATTTAACTTTTCTTCTCAATGTTTATCTTTTTATCCAATCTTTTTGTGTTTTGTTTTTGTTGTTCTCTTGGTCTTCATGTGAGTCATGTCCTCATCTTCTTTCATTTTCATCCTTTGGCTAGGCTAGTGTGTTGCTTCATTTTACTGGAAGCTTCCCCTCATCATAAATCACTTTGGGATTTTGCGGCTTACCCTTAACCATTACAAGTGGGTTAGGCTTACCACAATTCATGCATCACATTAGGTGGCTTCTAGCTAACCACAAACCTTGCATCCAAGTGGTTTTGGAGGACCACGAACCTCAGGATGGGAAAACTAATTTATAGCGTACACACTTACTAGGTTTTTCTTCACTGTGGGCTTTGTCCTCGGACTTTTTGCTTCTTCCTTTTATACTTGAATAAAACTGATCACTACTCAAACTTTCTACTTCTTCCTTTTTGTGTGTACTTGCAAACAACTAATCGTTGATGTCCATATAAAAAGAAATCCATTTATTGAAACATGGGTGCCATACATTGTACTTACTAGTTTTATAGGAATCATATTCACCTAATGGTTCATCAATATGTTAACCTCCTCCTTAATCATAACTTGGTGCCAACCAACTCACACTTGTAGATTACTCCATCTCACATTCCCACCTTAATCAAAGATTCAACTTCTTTGATTCCACATCAAGCTTAACATACGAGTACACTTGCCACTCTCGTACCTATCAAAGTGGTTGACTCCAAAACTTGATGTTGCATCCTATCTATGCATAAGAGGGATACATGATTACTTGTCCTAGCACATGAATGCATGAAGGCATGCCTTAACAAGGCTTACAGAAAAACTAGAGAACTCAAATTGGCTATGGCTAATGTTTACAACTTTAGACCAAAACCCTCTAGGGTGCTAGGTACAATCGATCATACACCCCCTACAACACATATGCATCAATACAACATTTCATCTCTAGGACAATAAGCATTTAGAATGCTTAACAACAACACAAATGTTACCATCACTGCTTCGTAGCGATCGTATGCCCAAAAAATAAGCCTATTACAAACTAGGACCATAACTGTCTCATATTTTGTGTTACCTATTCAATGAGGGTGCTCCTTATTTTCCTTCACCAATTACCTTTTTATTTTGCATCATGAATCTATAATTTTTCACTTATTTCATCTTGTTTCCCTCATGCAATATTGAGTTAGCTAAACTTTAGACGAATTTGCACCCAAAAGTTGGCACTTTTTTTCAGCCAAACTCTGACCAAAATAACTAAAATGATCGTTTTGGGTTGTTGGAATTGCATAATCGAGGTGCCCTTTGGAAAATTGAGGACAATAAATCCATTTTTGCAATCAAAATTGGAATTTGAGTAATCAAAATCACAATTTTAACAACAAATCACATCGTCAGATTCTTATTCTCTTCAATAATGTTCATTCAACTAAAAATTTCTTGCATACAAATGTTTGTTGTTGAAATGTGCACAATATCCAACGAAACAACCTATGACACACTGCTACATAGAGGGGTGTTTTAAGACAATTTTTTTGTAAATTGTCTCAATTTAAGACAAAAAAATATTGTCTATTGTCTTAAATATCATCTTTAAGCGAGCGTCTGAAACTATTGTCTTAAATTTAAGACAATAGTTTAAGATACTCACTTAAAGACAATATTTAAGACAACGCACAATTTTTTTGGTCTTAAGTTGAGACAATTTACAAAAAATTGTCTCAAATATTTTCTTCAGACTCCCCTCTATGTAAATTGTCTCAACTTAAGACAATGAAAGAATCTACAATGTAGAGAGAATATATAAAACAATGTACAATAAATATTTAATCATTTCAACAAAATAATTTAAAGATTATTTTCTTAAAGAACAAACTATTCCATATTGTATTGATTTTGAAAGGACATAGTGGAATCAAACAACGAGTCTTGTGCACTTTGTAGTGAAGATGCTCTACCATTGGGTTTGTATCCTTTAAAGAACTAAGGGAGAGATGTAAGTTGTTGTGTAAAACCCAATAATTCATGTAATATTATCAAATATGTACAATAATGATTTTTTTTCTTAAATTTTAAGCAATAGAAAATGTATAAACAATTGGAAATATAGTGTCAAATGAAAGGAACAATAGCATAAACTATTGGCCAGGGAAAACTTTAGGGGCGAAATTTTGCCAATTGGCTAATTTTTGGGTTTTTTTCAAAAAATAAATTCGTTATTTGGCCATTTTTAGTCTCTAATATCGCCTATATTTATATAAAATATGTTTTTTTATCATAATATTTGCCAAAATTTACAAGTTTTAGTGTAAATTGTATGTTTCATATTTAATATTCGCCTACCAATCTATATATGTTTTTTTCAATCCCTAGTTATCGCCTAGAATACTATACTTAAGTATACTATTATAATCCTTAAAAAATACCCTGCTATTGACTAGGTCCTATTAGGGTGGTAGGACACTATGAACTATATCTTTTGTATACACTGCATACAAACTGTTTTGGGCACAAACATATTATAGCCACTACAAAGAGATATGTGAACATTTCATTATGGCTTTGTACACTTTAATCTTCCTGACAGAATGCAACTGCATGTTTGAGGAGGCATTCAAAGTCATTGAGGAACATGGGAATTACTATTTGACTGAAGAGGGAATGTACATCAGAATGTATGGTTGCTCTAGGGCGCCTTCTCCACTCCCTAAGTATGCCACTGATTATGTGGTACATAAAGAGGCAGTTAGCCACGTATATCTTGATGGTGTAGGAAGCTTCTTGTTTGAACATAAGAAGGAAGCCTATCCCGCCATACCTTTTTGGTTGGGAAGTTACAAATTTTCAAAGGTCAAACAAACTGTAGAATTCATACAGGAGTTGGAGCACTTTCATTTTGGGGAGATAAACTTCCACAGGAATGAATCCCAAAATAAGGCTGCAGAGAATTGCAAAGAGGCAAATGTTCACTTCGAATACACAAACTTCTGGGACAAGGATGAAGAAATCTTCAGAAATGCAAAGAATATGACTGTATTGAAGAAGAGATTTAAACAAAAGATCGCCATTGTGGGCAGTAAGGGAAAAAACGCACAAAAGAAAGATGAAGAAGAAGAAGCCAAAAAGAGGGAAGAGGATGCTAGGAGGCTAGCACAAGAGGCAGAGAGTTGGCTCAAGAATGAAGAAGAAGAAAGAAAGAAAGCTGTAGAGGAAGCAGGAAAGAAGGAAGAGGAGGAAAGAAAGAAGAAGGAAGATGAAGAGATGAAGAAAAAACAAGAAGAGAGTGAAGGTCTGAGATTAGCAGGAGCTAAGAAAGACCAACAAACTACTGACCAAATAGATACACAAGTAGCATAGGATCATATAGATCAGGGGCAAGGACAAGATAATCCTGATTCCCAGGAGCCTGTTGCCACTTCTAGCAGCACTCAAGTACATGTTGTTTTTTCTGGTTTGAATTTGATACCTTTTATGCAAAAAGAAGGAGAAGAGGTCCTTGATTTCAGCACCATCTTCTATGACAAGGAGAAGAAGAGGATTGTCAAGATAACTAAGAAAAAGTTTGAAACAGGAGGACAATCAGGTATGATGATTACTGATAAAAATTTGGTGCATGGGATAGATGTAGATCCACTACTGACAACCAGAGCTGGGGTGGCATTAACCCAATCCACCGAAGACAATGTGGATAGACTTATGACAGACCTTGAGCAATCAAGGAAAAATGCAGCACAATTAAAGAAAACTTTAAAAAATGAGAGGGATGAAGGTTATAAGCTAAAAAGGAAATTTGAAGACATGGAGAATGAAGTGAGGACTTCAAAGGAAGAACTGTAGACTTTGCATGCAAACAAGATGACCTTAGAAGTTTTTGTGGAGAGAACAGAAAAGGATGCTCAGAATAGCTTAGCAGAATTACATAGGCTACATCTAGAGTATTAGGTGTTGAAGGCAGAAAAAAATGACCTCAAAGTATCATATGAAACTCTAAGTGCAGAAAAGGACCAACTACAGAGCAAAATTTCTGAGTTGGAGGCACAGAAGGCCACTATAGAAGAAAGAGAAGAGAAATTTCAAGTGCAAGTAGCAAGTTTTGAGGGACATATTGCTTCATTAACAGCATCACTGAAGGATTTTAGTGAACAGAAGACTGATATCCAGCCTTTGAAGGAGCATGTCCTATCTCAACGAAGAAGAATTTACCAACTGCAAATGTGTATTGAAGAAGAAAGATGTAAAATCTTATAGATAGATAGCAGGTTGGAAGAAATATTGGACACGACTTCATATTTTGTAGATAGATATCAGGATATTTTGGAAGTCCTAGCTGGAAGGATAGTAGGGATAGAAACCAATGAAGAAACCCCTGCAGAGTTACCAACCAAAGATAAACATAGCTTAAAGTAGGATTACGACTTATTAGAGTTTGCAATAAATACAACGGAGGAATTCAAGAAGTCTGTGAAGAAAATGAGAGGAGCCTGTACTGAATACTGCAGAAGGGGGCTGGTCACCTACAAAAGATGCCAATTTGCTGCAAAACAAAGACTGGATGCATTACCAGAACATGAGCTGTTTATAGAACAATTACATAGCAGGTACCAGGAAGATGAGCATAAGATATAACAAGTCAAGGATCTAGATGAGCAGATCCTGAAGAATGTAGTAGATCATGCAACATTCAGCATCCATTTACTTGAAGATCAGCTACGCTTGAGTCCAGCAAGAATAGAGGTGGTTAAGAATTAGGCTGCAAAGTATGAGATCAACATCCGTTTTCTTGAACCCTCAGATTTTGAAAGCATAGTAGCGGAGGCCCAGGCATGGAAAAAGTTCATTAATGATCAAGCGGGGCCCTCTTCATAAAATTGCTCTATTAAATTTTGTTTTAAATGTAATATATTGTATAATGTATGAGCACTCACTACGGGACAAAATTTTGGATTGAAACGGTGGGGAAGCCCAAAAGTCACTTTTGGGTAGCCCAAAAGTTTTTCCTTTTTGTATAAGTATAGGAGAGTTAGATGTAGTGGAGGAATTTTTCTCATATAGATTTGTGAGATTATGTTGTAAGAAGAACTATTTTCTTTTGCAATAAGAATTACAAGTTTCCTGTTGGAGAAAGCTTGGTGGAATATTTCAAATGCTGTGCTATGGATTTGTTGAATGTGAACTATTTTGTTTTCAGCTTGCATCCATTAACTGTGAGATCGTTCTAACTCTCTGAACCTATGCTCTTGTTATGAATGCACTCTAGTTTATTCTATGAAATTTCCACTGTGAGCAATGAAGGATTTTCATAAACAATGAGCTATCGTGTTGTTTATATATCTATTAATGTTCATGTGTTTTGAAATAAGTAAGAACCCACGAGTGAGTTAAGATGAGAGGTAAGAACCTGCGCATCACATTGTGACCGCTCCTCGTATTCTCTATCAATATGCATTCTTAGATAGGCACTTGCATATCATACTTAAATTCAAAAAACTAAAATATACACGTATTAATCTTGCACAATGATCTAGGAACAAATAATCAATCTCATCAAGAAATAATAAACAAATAACTCATAAAATGGTGTAATTGGTCTACAGAATAGTAGCCGCTCTGTATATTCAATAAACAATGAATAATTACAATTACAATGTCAAGCTACAACTTGAATGAGTGAGCAATTCAAATACCTAAGGAGGTCATTCAAATTGAATGAGTGAGTCTAGCTTAACTGACTATAAGCCATTGGTTCACACTCAGTTAACCATTGACTAAAACCCTAATTGACTCACCAAACCCTAATTGAAGTTGGAGTGCAATAAATGACCGAGTCTCAACTGAAAGAGATCAAACACATGTCATAGCATGCCAACCATCAAGTGCTAGTGCTTCAATCACTTCAATGAACCCCGATGAGGTTAATTGAAGCTGAACTGATCATCATATGTTGGTGGAGGCGCCCCTGTTGACTCCACATCATTAAATAATCATTAAATAATATATTTAATGAGAGGAGGCACCTTAACTGACTTGTTGAACTGATTGTAACCTCCAGTTAGTAATTAGGTGCATTAATATCACTCAGATCACCCCCGGAGTGCTCCAGTTAGCCTCCCTGAATGTAGGAGAAGGCTAAGTTAGCCTCCTTGACTGTAGGTAGGCATGGGTGTGACTGGATGATGTCAATTAATGCTCCACTGATGTTAATTAATGTTAATTATACTTAGGATAGTGGTTTAAATAGGCCAATTTGACAAAAAAGAGTGTGTATGGTGGTAAATGTCTCCAACACCCCCCCTTAAGCTATACTCAAGAGGAGTTAGAAAACACAAATGCATAAAAATGCTAGGGCCCCAACAAATAAGGCCATAGGTCACCTTGTACAATGCTGAAACTGAAACAATGCTCAAAACAAACTAAGTGAGGAAAAGAGGGAAAACCTAGTGGGAAAATCCCCCCTCAAGCTGAGCACTGAAAGAAGTCTGAATCACCCTGATGAACTCACCCCCAATAGTGAAAGGAGGTAAGTGAACTTATTTTTTGAAAAGCTCTTGGTGAAGATGTTTGTAATCTGCTCATTAGTCGGGCAGTATTACAGAATGATGGTCTTGTCATGCACTAGCTCCCTGATGTAGTGCATGTGAATCTCCACATGCTTGGTCCTTTGCCTGGTAACTGGATCCGTGGATATCTTAATATCACTTTGATTGTCACAAAAGAGGATAGTGGAAAAAGTACTACCAAGATCAAACTATGAAAGAATGCCTTGCAACCAAACTGCTTGGATGCAAGCATTCACTGCTCCTCAATACTCGGCCTCTGCTGAAGATAGTGCTATGGAAGCCTGCTTTTTGCTTGAACAGCAAATGGGGCCACCACCAAACATGAATAAATATCCAAAAGTTGACTTTCGATCAATAGAATCACCCACCCAATCGAAATCTGTGTATCCAACCAGCTCTAGCTCGGAGTCTGCAACATAGTGAATTCCGTAGGTCCTAGTTCCCTGAATATACTGGAGGATCCTCTTGGATGCCTTCCAATGAAGATCATGAGGCTGCTGCATGTATCTTGATACAACATTCATGGCATAACAAATATCAGGGCCTAGAATGTGTCAAGTACAACAAGCTACCAATCAGCTGTCAATAGATAGTGCAGTCCATGGGAGGTGTGCTTTTTCCTTCTTCAATGTTGATCCCTGAAAGGAAAGGGAATGGTGCAGGCCTACATTCAGCCATGTTAAAATTGACTAACTGAAATGTATCTGTACTGAGTGACCATAATCCCATCAGAATTTTGCTCAATTTCGAGCCCCAAAAATTGTTTTAGAACCCCAAATCACTCATTTCAAAGGCATTGTGGAGAGCAGTTTTGATGGCTGAAATGGAGGCAACTGTGCTACCTGTGATCAATAAGTCATCAACATATAAAACAATGATAATTATATGACCATGATGCTGCTGTAAATACACATTTATATCTGATATACATCTCTGAAAGTTTTGCGAGAGAAGGAAGGCATCCATCTTGGAATACCACTCTCTTGGGGCCTGTTTTAACCCGTATAGTGACTTCTTTAGCTTGCAAACCAAAGATGGATCAGTGATGTAGCCCTCAATATGCTTCATGTAAATCTACTACTAAAGATCTCCATGCAAAAAGGATGACTTAACATCCATGTGATGCACCTCCCAGTGCTTGGATGCTGAAATTGCCAAAACAAGGCAGATGGAGTCCATTTTTGCAATAGGTGCAAAGGTCTCATGGTAGTCCACTCCTTGGACCCTAGAAAAAAATTTTTCTACCATCCTTGCCTTATATTTGTAGGTTCTTCCATCAGCAGCAAAATTTTTCCGAAACACCCACTTGCATTGAACCAATTTCCTTCCCGGAGGAAGAGAAACTAGCTCCCAAGTAGTGTTTTTCTGAAGAGAATTCATCTCTTCATCCATGGCAACTTGCCATCTCGGATCCTTTCGAACATGGTAGTTGGATTTTGGATCTAAACTAATAATCAAATAGCAAGTTTTAGACAACAAATTATCTAGACAAGACAATGCAATACCTGCTCTTTGGAAATCAGACCGGGTTCTCCTTGTGTCATCCGGATTTCCAATGTTGTCTCCTGCGGAGGAGAGTGTCTGTCGGGCCCATGTAGGAAGATGATTTTGCACTTCAGGTTCTGATTCAAAATATGATGATTTCTACACAATGATATCAGAAATTATAGGATCCAAATCAGGGTCATCACCCCCAATTTCATCATCCAAATAATCAGTAGAATAGGAAGGAAAATTAGCAGTTTTCTCCTTCACTAGTTCCACCTCCTGAAGAGGCTGATCAAACTTGACACTTCTCTCGATGATGATCTATTTGGTATTGATATCTAGCATATTGAAACCCTTAGATTCATCAGGATACCCAATAAACAGACATTCTATGCTTTGCGGTTGCAAAGCCCTTCTTTTATCAAGCGGAATCTGCGCCCATGCAGTGGACCCAAACACCCGTAGGTTCGACACATTCGACTTGTGTCCGAAGTATGCTTCAAAAGGGGTCTTCCCTTTCATGGATGAATGTGGCACCCTATTCTAAATGTATGCTAAAGCATGCATGGCTTCAGCCCAAAAATTTTGCAGCAAGCTTCATAGATTCCAACATACAGGTGGTCATCTCCTTGAGAGATCGGTTCTTCCTTTCTGCTACTCCGTTCTGCTGGGGAGTGTAGGGAATTGAATGCTGGACCTGAATACCACTTTGGGAGAATATGTAAAGAAACTCATTACTGACATACTCCCCTCCATTATCATATCTCAAGATCTTGATCTTAATCCCAGAGGCATTTTTGAACAAGGCCTTCAATTCATAAATTTTTTCACATGCTTCTGATTTCTTTTTGAGAAAGAAAAACCATGTATACCTTGAAAAATCACCAATAAAAGTAAGGAGGTACCTTGATCCATTCATGGATTTTATAGGAATCAGACCGCTGATATCAGAATGTATCAGCCCCAATATGCTTGTAGCTCGGTTTGCCTTCCCCCAATCGAACTTGTGCTCAGGGTGTTTTCCAATCACACAGCCCTTGCAAATTCCCGTGGTTTCCTTGATGACTGGGAGGCCTTCAACCATGGATTTTTTCTGTAATTGATGCAAATATTTGAAATTAAGATGGCCAAATATCTCATGCCATAGCCTACTGACCTCATTTCCATGAGTTAACAAAGCGGTGGGCTTTGCATCTGCAACAAAGTGAGAGAAATCATAAGCTTTTGCATGATGATTTGCAAGGCCTTTTGCAATGAGTTTCCCAGATGCAATTTTTGTTATCTCAACATCATTTGGGCTGAAAGAGACTCTCTTAGGAACTCCTGTATGTGTCATCTTATATACAAAAAGGAGATTTGCTGCTAGAGATGGTACATACAAAACATTAGAGAAAAAACCATTTTCAAGATCTACAGTACCTTGTCCTTCGGAAATGATGGTGGAGTCATCTCCCATGTGGATGGGAATGGATTTTCCATTCTCCAAGGATGAAAAGGAGTCTTTTCATCCATCATGTGATTCGAAGCTCCAGAGTCAATCAACAGTGCTTTGGACTTCGAAGTGCTTTCCATGAGGGCATGACCTTTCTCATGATGTGGTTCCCGATCTTGGTGATCTCTCCTCCGAAAGCTCACCGGAATATTGATGTGATTCCTCTCAAGGAGAGAGGTTGCTTCATCAAGCTTCTTCTTCATGCAGGCATGTTCAGGGTGGAAGCCCTTCCCGCAGTAAGAACACTTGACTTTCTCCTTGCCATGTTGCCCTTTTCCTTTGTTCTTTCTTGAGCCGGAAGGCTCATCATGCTGGTAATTTTCAACTCTAGGTTTAGGAGCATCAAACTTGGTTTTTTGATTCTTTTGCTGCTTTCCTTTACCCTTTAGATATTTGGGCCCCGAGACATGTAGGGCTTGATCACGGAAGATCGAATGATCCCCATCTGGACAAGCTTGTCATGTTCACATGTTAGGGACTCAATGAAGGAATTGAGTGTAGGCATGGTCCATCCGGGGGCTGTGAGCTTCCCTGCATGGAATGTAGAAACAAAAACTGAATAATCAGCCCCAAGTTTGGAGAGTATGGCGAGGATGAGCTGATCATCCTCCTTCTCCACTTTGCATTGCTTCAAGAGTAAAAAAATATGCTTGAACTTTGTGAAGAAATCATTCAGAGTCTCGAAATTGGATGGTTGGAGAGACATGAGTTCATTTTCGAGCTGGTAAACCCTCAAGTCATCATGCTTTCCATATAGAGATTCCAATTTGTCCCATATCTCTTTCGATGTCTTCAATCCCGCAAGATGGAAGAGAAGGTCTCAAGAAATAGAGAGGCACAAGAAACCGAAGGCATCATCCTTCTTGTTCAAGAATCTTGATTTTTCTATGGTAGATCCGGGCTCATCTTCAGTGTCCATGGTGATTCTGAAAAGACCTCTGGAGCGCAGCTGAATCTCCATATCAACTTTCCATGAGTGGAAATTGTGTGGAGTCAATATATCTACTGAGGATGCCATCTGGATGTTCTGGAGCGAATGCTTCATCTGTAGAAACCTTAAAATCAAAACAGAAAGGGAAATGTAAGGTCGAATAGCCTGCACATTCTAGGCTTTCATCACACCCAGCATAGTCAATCAAGCAAGCTTGATCAACAAGTTCTTTACTTGGGGTATTAAGTGGTAAGCCTTGGCTTCTGGTGCAGTGTTGGATTTTTGAGCTATTGCTCACTTTTCATGCATAAATCTATCAAAAAACTAGTTTTTGAGAGATAGATCTTCGTTCCACTATAAGCTTTGATACCATATTAATCTTGCACATTGATCTAGGAACAAATAATCAATATCATCAAGAAATAATCAAGAAATAACTCATGAAATAGTGTAATCGGTCTACAGAATAGTAGCCGCTCTGTATATTCAATAAACAATGAATAATTACAATTACAATGTCATGCTACAGCTTGAATGAGTGAGCAATTCGAATACCTAAGGAGGTCATTCGAATTGAATGAGTGAGTCTAGCTTAACTGACTGTAAGCCATTGGTTCACACTCATTTAACCACTGACTAAAACCCTAATTGACTCACCAAACGCTAACTGAAGTCGGAGTGCAATAAATGACTGAGTCTCAACTAAAAGAGATCAAGCACATGTCATAGCAATCCAACCATCAAGTGCTAGTGCTTCAATGACTTCAATGAACCCCAATGAGGTTAACTGAAGCTGAAATGATCATTAGATGTTGTTGGAGGCGCCCTTGTTGACTCCAGATAATTAAATAATCATTAAATAATATATTTAATGAGAGGAGGCACCTTAACTGACTTGTTGAACTGATTGTAACTACCAGTTAGCAATTAGGTGCATTAATATCACTCCGATCACCCCCGGAGTGCTCCAGTTAGCCTCCCCGAATGTAGGATAAGGCTAAGTTAGCCTCCTTGACTGTAGGTAGGCATGGGTGTGACTGGATGATGTCAATTAATGCTCCAATGATGTCAATTAATGTCAATTATACTGAGGATAGTGGTTTAACTAGGCCAATTTGACCAAAAAGAGTGTGTATGGTGGTAAATGTCTCCAACAACACAGTGGACCGGGCCATAACTGGTAAAACCTTGTATTTTGTTACTTGACCTACAGTAGCTGGATTGTAAACTAGATGGATTCCCCATACCAAACAGTAACGGGCTAGTTGTGAACGTTTACTGGGGAGAATCCCTAGCTGTTTTTACCTGTGAATTTCTAATCATCAATAGTTTTTGGTGCTAGAAGGAGGGCAGCCAGTGCATGGCTGGCCGAGGAAACCCATTTTCTCGAGATTATTCCACCGGTAACAGTTCTGAAAGTAGTTTGTTTCCCAATCCAACTCCAGAAGAAAAGGGTAAAGAGCATATGTATTCTGTCGATAACAAAGTAGTTGACGATTTGAGAGAATTTACTAGGGCTTATGCAAAGAAGATTGGAGGATTACCAATCATTCGTGTCTTACCTAGAAGAGAATATTGGAAGGAAGACCACCCTATATTGGAAGACGCAGTGTTGGTTGAAGATTTTGAAGAACTGGTAGAAACAACCTTATAGGAAGTTGTTCAACCTCTGAATCAGCTGGACCTAGATACACCTTACTGTTCACCTATTCATACCCCTGTTCATTCACCACCTCACTCTCCCCTTAAAATCATGGCAAATGTAAATGCAAATCAACACCTAACCCACCAAATCCACCACCTGTTTGGAGGGCTAGATCGCCATTAAACCTAGCACCTCCTTTGCATGACTTACCTCATGCTTTTGAGAAAATGTTGCCTAAGTTTGACCCAAGTGAAAATATTTTGGTAGATGATCATTTGCAAATATTTTACTTGGATATAGAAGGACTATGGGCTAGAGAACATGAAGATGTAGTCTGCAAATTGTTCCCTCATACCCTAAAAGGAGTAGCAGCCTCATGGTATTTTGCTCTGCCTGCAATCTCAATCACAGACTGGGATACTTTTGAAAGAATATTTAGAAGTAAACATGCAGTCCAAAAAACTCATGCAGCTATGATGAAAGGGTTATGAGGTTTAAAGAAAGAAAGAAAGGAAAACATGCATAGTTTCACTCAAAGGTTTGCTACTTATCTAAAGAATTTTTCTGCAGCTGATAAACCATCTGATAAAGTTTTGAGTGAATACTATACTTCAGCTCTAGGGCCTGAACTGGCCATGTTTTCCAAGATGTCAGTCAAACCTACATTGTTAGAAACTTATGAAGAACCTGAGAGGGTATAATCTGAAAAAGAGAGCATAGAAGATTATCCCGAGTAGTTGGTAGAAATTGTTTTTGGTAAGAAAGCGTTGTTACTGACTAAGCCTAAGGATGAGCAATCACATGAATTTGAAGGGACGGTGAAGATGATGCAGAAGCTATCCAACAGAGTGATCGATTTGGAGAAAGAAAAGGAGGCTCATAAAGCATACAAGCCTTACTATAAAAGGAGAGAGGACAACAATCAATCTAAACATCCTCCACATGGTCCTGCATCAATGAATTTAATTGAGGTGGGTATGGATAATTTTTGCACCTTTCATTAGCAGCCTCATTCTGAAAATTTTTTCCCTCAATGGATCAATTCGATGACATTAGTAATGAATTAGCTATTGGACTCTAAACTAATAGAAGTTGATGATGAGGAAGAAAAGGGTAATAAATCCACAGAAAAACAAGAGGACGATGCTCTGGTTTTATGGGACTGTGTCTCACTTTTTGATACAGAAGATGAAGGTTCTCTGAACCATGAAGAGAGATCAGAAACAAATGCGACAACAAGAAGTCAAGGTTTGTTAAATAAAGACAATTCAATACTTCCAAAGATTAAGAAATTTCAAGAGAATATGAAGAAAAGACAGAAAAACAACACAGATGATAAAATACCTGAATTTACCATTACTAGTCAAGATCCGAAACAAGTCAACATGCCTGATAAGCCTATTAAAGACAAAGTTGATAATGTCAAGGAAAATATCAAAGCATATGATATGGGGTACGATATTGTGGAGGACATTAAAAGGGCTAAGGCAAATATTTCGTTATTTGAAATGTGCAATGTACCTCAACATAAAGAAAAATTGTTAAAAGCGCTTGAAGTACCAGAGGAAGAGCTTCCCACTAACAACCAACCTGTAGAAGAAATTGTTGAAGCAAGTGTGGGAGGTAAGGCTAGGTTTAAAACCCCACCATTCCTCTTGACTTTTGAGATTTTAAACCATAATGTGCACAATTGTTTAGTAGACTCAGGGTCAGCAGTCAATGTTATGCCACTTTTAGTCTGCAAAAAGATCAATGGACAACCTAAACCAACTACCTAGCAGGTTACTCAGCTAGATAGGACCAATGTGAAAGTAGTCGAGGAAATGGAAGATGTTCTGATTCACATATCTGCCAATGAAAAGATATGTCAGTACATTGATATTGTAGTAGCAGACATACCTGATGTTTATGGACTTGTTTTGAATTGAGACTGGTCAACAAGGCTAAATGGGTATTTCACATCAGATTGGTCACGTTTGTGGTTGCCTCATAAGGGAAGTCCAAATCAGATAAAAATATTAAGAGAGCCCCACATGAAGCACAATGTTACTCAATTGGAAGAAAAGAATGAACCAGTGAATTCTGTGTTGGAAAATTATCTAATTGAGCTAGAGCCGAGAAACTACCAAGCGGAAGAAGCTAGCAGTACACCAGACATCTAGTCCAATCTCCTTCGATTTTCACGGGCTGATGAGATTGATTGTAAAATAGTAGATGTAGTTTTTTATTCAAGTACAGTAGGATTAGATAATGGGTAGGCAATTGCAGTCAAGCCTAGCCCCTTAACTTACAAGTTGCCAGATTTACAGGGGTGGGAAGAGAACGAACCAGTTAGTAGTTTAGTTCTTAAACTTTATTTTTCTTTGTTTTTATTTCTTGATTATCTTGTACATAAATAAATTGATTTGGTTGTTTATTTTTGATTTATTTTATTTCTGTTTGTTTTAGTTAGATTTTGATTGATTTCAATAAAAGAAGCAAACTTTTGGTTGCATGGAGAGCATCAGAATTCTAGTTAACAAAAATCCTTGATTATAAGACTGTGTACTATCGATTTATCTAAAAGTTGCAGTTTTCCTAAATGGCTATGAACACATTGAAGTCATAATTAATCCTTGTAAAATAACTTAGGATCAAAAGGTCTGGAAGACTATTTCGAGGCTCCATCCATCTCACATTTAAAAATGTCTTAGGGGGTGACGACAAAAGACCCATGGAAAGGAAGCAGGGTAAACAACATATTATATATAAATGATCCCATGCCAAGAATTGAAAGCCAAAAGGAAAATAAGAGTAAAAAATATCCTAAGAAAGCAATGTGTATCAAAACAAAGTACTGAACCATATGAGTACAAAATTGCCAAAGTTCTTCTCCATCCATGAGATGAAAATTAAATACATATCTCACACAAAAGGACACTATGGATAGAGGAACCTGAATAAAAAATTCAAAAAGAAAGGCATGCAGGAGGACTCAAAAAGGACAAAAGTCCAAAAGCACAAAAAATGAAAAATGGCATGGGAATGAGGAACAAATGAATATTTTTGTTTACCATATGTTACAATCCTGTGGTGTCCAAGATGGAAGCTACCTGAAGACAGAGGTAAAAAATGAAACTCATATTCCTGGCCTCAAAAGAGTTATCTTGACTTTGAAATCTTGGTTTCCATTTTCCTAAATTGGACTATCATCAATGATTAAAAGTACATACATTTGCCATTGGGGAAATCCAAACATCTAGAAGAATTTAACATGTTGGTTTTATTGTCAAACAGTTTGTTACTTAAGGAAGAAATTGTCCAGAGATCTAGGTTCCACAGGTAGTCGCCAATTGTTGCAGCTACAACTTTTTTTTCCCAATTAAAATAAAATAAAATTGGACCCTCCTTTTGATGTTATCTTGGCTGGATTTGTTTTGGATTGCTGAACTTTGTTGTTCCTTTGCTACAATTTTGAATTTCTGAGTTTGATTTGAGGAAAACCGTTTTCTTTCATTTTAGAAGTTGAATGATCTAAAATGCCTTTGTCTAGCTAATTATTTTGACTTTGGAACTTTAAGTTTGATTTGTAAATGGTTTGATTTTATCGTTGTCGAAGGTTTGTTGAAGATTAAGTCGGTGCGGTAGTTCTCCACGCAGCCGCCATTGCGGAGGGTAAGTAAGGAACGTCTCAATGGACAATTCTTATTTTCATCGATGCACTTTTATTTCGTTTGTTTCTTTGGACTGTCGACGTTTTTATTTTATCATGGTCAGGGCATTAGACTTCTATGTCACCGCTATTTCGGAAGACAGATAGAGAACGGGCCGATGAATAGTTTTTTATTTCGTCGATTACGTGGTTTTATTGGTTCAAACTTTTTGCTTTGCAATGATTTTTTGTTTCACTATCGAAATGTTTTTGGAAAATAGTCAGAGTTCTAGTCTCGAGTGACGCCGCTGTTTTGGAGGCTTTGTTGTTTATCTCACCAACATTGCGGAGATGCTTAGTGTTAAACTCACCGATCCGTAGTCATTAAAGTTTCCGATCGCAGAAGTTTTCATTTGATTGCGGAAGTTGTAGTTCGATTGTTTTCCGTCGTTGCGGCTTTCTAGCAGACTATCTTGTCGATGCATTGAGATTAGTCCTTCCGATCTCCGATGCCTGTATGACAGTTTTTAAGGTTTTATTTCGTTGATGTTTTATTTTTCTGCAGAACCCTTAGTCTGTATGACTTCCGCCGTTGCGGCTCCTTGGTGAACTAATTGCCCGATGCTTAGTTATTTCGCTCATTGATGAAGGTTTTTTCCCGTCGACATTTTTCACCAGGAGGTCTATATATTGGGGTGGGGTATTATTTTATTATTACCCTTGTGAACTCGCATCTTCTCCATCCTCGCTGTTCGAACTATACCAGTGTGCTTAGCTGTCGGGATTTCGTTCGTTTGGAGTGTTACCGTGGAATTTTGGGACCATCATGTCAACTACAACTTGTTTGCCAGGTAGGCCACCCATGGTTTCTCTTTTCTATTGATTTTATGAGTCGTTTTGAGAACTAGGGTTTTCCCCTGGTTTGGTTTTTCCTGTTGTTTGGTTGTTGGTCGTCTAAATACGAATTTGTATCCTTACAGTGTGAGGTATCAGTCAGTTTGACAGTATTTGCAGTGGGGGGTTTTTCTTGAGTTTGTTTGTAAGCCGTTATGGAAGCTCAATCCTGGACCAAAGGTTTAGGTAGTTGTTGCAGAAAAGTGTTACGCTGTCTGCACTGACTTTTGTGGGGTTGTTTATGGCCATCCGGGGGAGTTTTCATTTTTCATAGGCGCGTACCCTAGTTTCGAGAAACGACGAGGGGTTTCTGCATTATTGTTTTATAATTAATTTGGTGGTTCATGTTAGGCAAAGAGTTTGAGTGCAGTTCGTTTTAAATGATACATTTGCAATCAGGGTCATGTTTTAGTTGCAGACGGACTTAGAAGTTTAGACCTAGTTTGCAGAAGTCCTTTTGCCTGTTATTTTTTATTATGCATTAATATTCTGATAGTTTATTTGTTGAGAATGCATACGAAAAAGGTAAATGTTTTGATACAGTTTTTCTTCATTTTTAGAACACTAACTAAAATCTCCAATGGTCTAAGAACATGTTTGGTTTATGATAGGGTAACTTCTTCAAAGGAGATATGTCTAAAAGACAAAAGAAGAAGGCTCCTATTGCTGGGGGAGAACCAGATTTAGAAATCATTATCAAGGTGGAATACATTTATGAAGATACAAGAGCTACCACTGGAGTAGAGCTAGATTACAAGTGGGTTGAAATATACCGAATGATTGCAAATCAAAATGTGCCTGATGCAGGGTTCGAAGAACTAACTATATATGAAAACATCGAGAAATATGCTCTGATGAAGGTAGCCACTAGACCTAAGCTCTTCCCATGCTTCAAAGTGATCAGCTGGATCCTGCCTAGGGCAGATGTTACCATGATGATCTTAGAAAATGCTAACAAACAGGGCTATGCTACATATAGTCCTGGTTATGTCTCACTGGCATATCACCTACCTCCTGCTCAAGTATACTTAACTGAAAGTTGGTTGAAAGAGATAAATTTGGACCTGGTTGAGACAGTTAAAAGAATGATGATACCAGGGAAGAAATTTCAAACCAGGCCCTCAGGGGAATATGAAACAGCCACTCTCAGGACCCCTTATAGATTTATAGCATTGATGCTGAATAGAGTTTTTGGGAGGGCTCATGGAAAAAAATTCAAATTGGGATGGATACCAATCATTTTCTACGTGGCCACTCAGGGGACTATATTCAATTGGGAAAACATAGTGTCCAATAGCCTCTCAGCCTGCATATCTTCAGGTTTGGGAGGGGTGTCATAGAAGAAGTCGGAGTTCTATATGAGCTCTATCTTAGTGGACTGTATATTATATACCCAGTCATTTCTAGCTTTAAGGTGTAATTGGGACAGGGACAAGACCCCTGTATACACTGCATATGGGCACACAAATATTGTAGCCACTATAAAGAGATATATGAACATTTCATTATGCCTTTTTACACTTTAATCTTCCTTATAGAATGCAACTGCATGTCTGAGGAGGCATTCAAATTCATTGAGGAACATGGGAACTACTATTTGACTGAAGAGGGAATGTACATCAGAATGTATGGTTTCTCTAGGGCACCTTCTCTACTCCCTAAGTATGCCACTGATTATGTGGTACATAAAGAGGCAGTTAGGAAGGTATATCTTGATGGTGTAGGAAGATTCTTGTTTGAACATAAGAAGGAAGCCTATCTTGCCATACCTTTCTAGTTGCGAAGTTACAAATTTTCGAAGGTCAAACAAATTGCAGAATTCGTATAGGAGTTGGAGCACTTTCATTTTGCGGAGATAAAATTCCACAGGAATGACTCCCAAAATAAGCTTGCAGAGCATTGCAAAGAGGCAAATGTTCACTTCGAATACACAAACTTCTGGGACAAGGATGAATAAATCTTCAGAAATGCAAAGAATATGATTGCATTGAAGAAGAGATTTAAGAAAAAGATCACCATTGTGGGTGGTAAGGGCAAAACCGCACAGAAGAAAGCTGAAGAAGAAGAAGCCAAAAAGAGGGAAGAGGATGCTAGGACGCTAGCATAAGAGGCAGAGAGTTGGCTGAAGAATGAAGAAGAAGAAAGAAAGAAAGATGCAGAGGAAGCAACAAATAAGGAAGAGGAGGAAAGAAAGAAGAAGGAAGATGAAGAGATGAAGAAAAAACCAGAAGAGAGTGAAGGTTTGAGATTAGCAGGAGCTAAGAAAGACCAACAAATTACTGACCAAATAGATACACAAGTAGCACAGGATCATATAGATCAGGGGCAGGGACAAGATAATCCTGATTCCCAGGAGCCTGTTGCCACTTCTAGCAGCACTCAAGAACAGGTTGTTTTTTCTGGTTTGAATTTGATACCTTTTATGTAGAAAGGAGGAGAAGAGGTCCCTGATTTCAGCACCATCTTCTATGACAAGGATAAGAAGAGGATTGTCAAGAGAATTGAGAAAAAGGTTGAAATAGGAGGACAATCAGGCATGATGATTACTGATAAAAATTTGGTGCATGAAACATATGCAGATCCACGACTGACAGCCAGAGCTGGGGTGGCATTAACCCATGCCACTGAAGACAATGTGGATAGACTTATGACAGACCTTGAGCAATCAAGGAAAAATGTAACAAAATTAAAGGAAACTTTAAAAAAGGAGGGGGATAAAGGTTATAAGCTAAAAAGGAAATTTGAAGACATGCAGAATGAAGTGAGGACTTCAAAGGCAGAACTCTAGACTTTGCATGCAAACAAGATGACCTTAGAAGTTTCCATGGAGAGAACAAAAAAGGATGCTCAGAATAGCTTAGCAAAATTACATAGGCTATGGCTAGAGTATCAGGTGTTGAAGACAAGGAAAAATGACCTCAAAGTATCATATGAAACTCTGAGTGTAGGAAAAGGACCAGCTACAGAGCAAAATTGTTGAGTTGGAGGCACAGAAGGCCACTATAGAAGAAAGAGAAGAGAAATTTCAAGTGTAGGTAGCAAGTTTTGAGGGACAGATTGCTTCATTAACAGCATCACTGAAGGATGCTAGTGAACAAAATACTAATATCCAGCCTTTGAAGGAGCATGTCCTAGCTTAACGAAGAAGAATTCACCAATTGCAAATGTGTATTGAAGAAGAAATATGTAAAATCTTATAGATAGATAGTAGGTTGGAAGAAATATTGGACACGACTTCATATTTTGTAGATAGATCTCAGGATATTTTGGAAGTCTTGGCTAGAAGGATAGTAAGGATAGAAACCAATGAAGAAACCCCTGCAGAGTTACCAGCCAAATATCGACATAGCTTAAAGTAGGATTACAAATTATTAGAGTTTGCAATAAATACAGTGGAGGAATTCAAGAAGACTGTGAAGAAAACGAGAGGAGCCTGTACTGAATACTGCATAAGGGTGCTGGTCACCTACAATAGATGCCAAGTTGCTACAGAACAAAGTATGGATGCATTACCAGAACATGAGATGTTCATAGAGAAATTACAGAGAAGGTACCAAGAAGATGAGCAGAATATCCAACAAGTCAAGGATCTAGATGAGCAGATCCTAAAGAATGTAGTAGCTCATGCAGCAGTCAACATCCATTTACTTGAATATCAGCTACACTTGAGTCCAGCAAGAATAGAGGGTTAAGAATTAGGCTGCAAAGTATGAGATCAACATCCATTTTCTTGAACCCTCATATTTTGAAAGCATAGCAGCGGAGGCCTAGGCATGGAAAAAGTTCATTAATGATCAAGCAGGGCCCTCTTCATAAAACTGCTCTATTAAATTTTGTTTTAAATGTAATATATTGTATAATGTATGAGCACTCGCTATGGGACAAAATTTTGGATTGAAATGTTGGCCAAGCCCAAAAGTCACTTTGGGGCAGCCCAAAAGTTTTGCCTTTTTTTATAAGTATAGGAGAGTTAGATGTAGTGGAGGAATTTTTCCCAGATAGATTTGTGAGATTATGTTGTAAGAATAACTATTTCCTTTTGCAATAAGAATTACAAGTTTCCTATTGGAGAAATCTTGGTGGAAGATTTCAAATGCTGTGCTATGGATTTGTTGAATGTGAACTATTTCGTTTTCAGCTTGCATCCATTAACTGTGAGATCGTTCTAACTCTTTGAACCTATGTTCTTGTTATGAATGCACTCTAGTTTATTCTATGAAATTTCCACTATGAGTAATGAATACTTTTCATAAACAATGAGCTAACTTGTTGTTTATATATCTATTAATGTTCATGTGTTTTGAAATAAGTAACAACTATCTGTGATTTTTATTAATGCATGCAAAAAAATACATTACTCATTGATAAATCATAAGCTTGCTCCCTAGGGATAGGTCAGATAGTTAGTTTTAGTTTCTTGCCGTGTGTGATTTAGATGCGACCGAGTTAAGATGAGAGGTAAGAACCTGAGTGTCAAAACCACAAATTTTCACAAAATTTAAAATTTTGAGATACCATAAAATGCTGAAATTGCGGTTTACTAACAACCAAAGGTTAGTATTTATAGGAATAGTCAAATGATTATTATTACATAATCTCAATTATGTTAACTAAGCAATTTCCTTTTTGTAACATGAATAAGGTTTACTTGTGTATTGTTTTATTTCAGTTTACTGATGAGTTTTCTTTATGACAAGTAGGTGGAATCTAACTTTGAACTCTGGGCTTACTTAGCATTTATGCTAGCGTAGAAAGTTTACTAAATCTTACAGGTTTACAGGTACGATCGAACGAGTAACGTTTTTAATTTCATAAAGTATCCAGAAGTGTTTTTATTTGCAAATAATAAGCTTAGTAAATAAGCTGCTAAATTCCATACAACTTCTGTGAGGTAAAAACAGATTTCTTTCTTCCGTTTTTCTTGTAAACGAAGTTCAGATGATTGAGTTTATTTCTTAATCGTACGCAGCGATAGTAAGGATACTTACTGTGGCTCTAAACTTGTAATCTTAGTTGTTTAGTAACTTCTACTTTTATATGTATATCTTGCAACGTTATACTGATTGTACTTTTGGTTGTTATACATTATCATACTACTTACTTGAGCATCAAGCTACTCGATATTTATCTTCTGTAGGGAAACTTACAGCCTGTAACTTCTTGACATTATAAGTTTGATTAGTGTAAAAACAATAGTGTCTTTTCACATGAAAACATTGTTTGCCTATACTTCTTAAATTTACGTCAAACCATGTGGTTCTATTGATTATAGATTCGAGTAAGATCCTTCCATTGCAATTCTTATTATTTCTATAATACTTTTCTTGCATTAAGTTACTGTCTACAAATAGTTTCCAAGGTGAATGTTTTCTATAAAAGTCAACCTTCTATCCCATGCTAACCTCCAGTATTATGTATAAGCATAAAACCCATCTACCAAATATAGACATGGTAAATTACTGGCAAATGTCAAGTTGAGAAACAACCAAATTCTATTAAAGTCTCATTGATCTGAACTATGTAAAAGAATTCATAAAAGTATTCTATTACTATACTAGTCAACTTTATAGTTTACTACCATTGATTCGTTGGTTTTTATAGGGTTTGAGATCATCCATAAACTATTTTGTTTATAGACATACAAGTCTAATACAAGGTTAATCTTGTAAAGAGTTCATGATTCTACTCTTAACTATGCTATGTAACTTTTATAAACTGTCACAACTTGAATTGTTGTTTTAAAAGAGTATAACTATGCATAGAACACAATGTATTTGAATATAGACACTAAAGTTGTTCGATGGTTTTAAACCACTCAACTTGGACTCTTCCATATAACAAATGGTTACTATATTTACAAGGGTCAACGTTAATGAAACATGGTTTACCAAATATCCAAAATAGTGATATCAATATTACAATATAATGGACATATGATAACATAATTCCTATACAATATTGTTATCAGGATAACCAAAGTTTAAAAGGTGATTCTTTTTGTTAAGTATACGTTAACATAAATTCGTTACCCTAATACCATGATAAACTATCAAACCATATGATAAGCAATTATATTGAATTACGACATGATCACAAGCATATAATATAGTTTTATGCATCGTATGATAGAATCATTGTTTTAAATGATTAGAAAAATATTTGCAATGCAGGGACTATGGAACTCGACCCATGCATGGTTTGATTTTTCCTAAGACACGTGGTCATCTCTTAGCCATATAATGGAGAGTATAAAAATTCTACAACCATAATACCTTGTCATTCTTTCCCCACAGTTTATGCTGGCCTTCGGCTGCTCTGCAAGCTTCTCATGGCGGCTGTGGGTTCTTCCTTCTCCCAAATTGCTCCAAGCTTGGAGTGTTTACTGCTGTAGTTGTTGGTGCTTAGTTCTAAAGCCATTTCTTTGTAGTCGTGAGTTTTTATCCTGCAAGAGCTTGATGGTTTCATTGTATTTGGTTTGCGGCCTGCCTATACTCCATTTTGCTCCTTACTTAACGGTTACTGCTATGCGAAAACCGTGAGTTTAAAAACTGTTTGAGAGTGCTTGCCTTTGTCAAAGGGTTTGGAAAAGTATGAGCACTCGTTGCTATGGTTGAAATTCTTTCCAGAATACTATTCGACACTCAGTAACAGGTAAATTATTATGCGTAAATTTTATCATACAGCATGTGTTATTATTTTACAGTAGGGTGTATAATATTTTAAGTAATTTGTATATTGACACCTTGTTATGGAAACTCCTTGCAGGGGCTTGAGACTACACACATCCATCCTGGAGAAAGGTACACCAGTTGTCTTCAAATGCCATGAATCTTTACGGGTAAGCCCTGTGGTCAAATGTTGGGTTCTTTCCCTACTTGTATCAGGGTTGTTGTTTAGAGGAACTCTGAGCTAGGGAATCTTTTCTAGGCTCACCATTAACTATGCAATCTCCATTTAAGGTCGTTACTATTTTTAACTAGCCTTCAAACCCTCGCTAGTCGATGGGTAGAGTCGGCCTTGAGCTGAGCAATGTATTTGGTCTTCAGTGTTCAGCCTTATGGCTTAATGATATAAAACAATAGTTTTCTTTCTTATGTTTTGTCTTCGAGCTTGGACTAAGTTTACAAAGTTACTATTTGATGCTCTGTGTACTTAGGGATTTAACCCTATTTGACTGGGAATGAATATTGTTACTGTTTAATATCTTTTATAAAAGATTTTTGTTAAAGGATTAAGACTGTCACTCGTCATGGTTAATTCATAAATTTTGCTCATTTTGATCGGAAATACGAGCTAGGGTTTTCCTGTAGGAAACCCTTGTTTTAAAACAAATTATTCCATTTATTTATTCTAAAGTTCTATTACTTTATTAATTTAGTTTTTAACTAGTATTTCAAATGTGTTGTGGAAATTTCCAGTTTATAATATTACCAATGTCTTTTTGTTTGTCCTTGAAGGACTGTAAATAATTTAGAATAGCCTAGTTGTTTATTAATTAAATAATCCAAATAATTTGGATTAGAACTTCAATGCTTTGTCATTTTTAATTGTAATATATATTTAGGGTTTCGACCCTATTATTTGCTTTTAGAGGTATATCCTATTTGTAAAAGTTAAAAGAAATAGTTCTTTTTATAAATATACATTTATGTATATGTTGGTAATTATCGTATTCTTGTTGTTTTATCTATTGAAATGATAAAAGGGAAATGATAGAAGAACTTAGATATTTTAAATAAGTTTCTTTTTAATACCATAATTATTTTTCATATCGTTTTCCTGAGTTAATAGTATCTGTTAGTCTTAGACTATTATGATTACTAAATAAACTATATACTTATTAATTTATGCCTTTGTTTGAACAGAAAGTAAACAAGTAGTTTAGTTGTATTTCTTCTACTGCATAAGCAACAGGTTAATAAATAAAATACAGAGAAAATATATCTAAATCATAACACAGTTTTACCCTCTTGCATGTTTTAAATTCAATAAGAAGAATAATGTACTGTGTGCAAGCATAACCTATTTTCTATTAGAGTATTTTATTAATATAATGATCCTTCTACCTGTGCTGAGTTATTGCTCTTTCTTTTCCAGTATACTTACATAAATAAGCTGGTTAAACGATAAAAATGGATAAACAGGTCATTGTTCTTTTATGATAATAATCTACATACAGAAATAAAACACTCTGATATTATGAATTGTATAATACATCTATTCATTTCAGATTCCTATCATATCCTTCATCTAATTTAAATACATTGCCTGTGCTGGAGTACGGTCTGGTCCTTTGAGATGGGGAAAAAAACAGGTTAGGATTATTTTTCATCTATTTCAGATTCATTCTTTCAATAAACTAAAAGTTTATTAACTCTAATAGTTCACAACTAAACATTTAACATGCATTAATTAGTCAGACTCACATTTAACCATCTAACATAGTAAAACAAAAAGACTATAGAACCTGATTAAGCTGGACAACAACAGTGTTAGGAGGCCATTCCTCCCTACCAACTCCTAGAGAGCACTCAAACAACGTCTCCTCAGGACCCCCGAGCCTGTTCCTAGTCTCCTTAGCTAAGAACTGGTGGAGCAAGAAAACAATACACTAGTCCAATGACTCAATAATCACTCTACACTTAGCAGTAAGATCCTTTAGCTGGAAAGCTTCACTAGATCACTTAGCAGTTAACCCCTCAAACTCTTTCCACAAATTCCCTCACCATTGAATTTATCTAAAGTACATTCACCTGAATGAATAATTCTCTAGAATGAGAAGCCCCAACTCTCTTCAATGGGCATTTTTATAAAGATTGCCTAGGTCTTTTGGGTCAATTGTCATTAATTGAGCTTCCTGCTCTGATCCCACTTTCTTGGGGGATCATGACCCCAAATGTAGGGAGGTTTCCACCTGCAACAATTGGAAGAGGTTTGAGGATGCTGCCACTTGTCTGTTTTCTCTCCACCGAGTCTCCTCCACCAACTTGACCAGTAAACACTCTTTTAACAGCTCTCCTAAGCTGTTGTCTCCACTTTTATTTATTTATAATTAAAATATTCAGAATTACATTCAATATCCTTGACTCTTCTGAGTTATCAATTACAACTTAACATAAAATTTAACATAATGTCTTAAATAAAATCAAATAAGATAATATTATTTTTGCAAAATTGGCGCATGTGACATACACACCCCCTTAGAACATAACATCATCCTCGATGTTATTTATTCTTCATCTTCAGAATTCCCCTAAAACAGAATTGGATATGCATCTTGCATATTGCTTTCCAATTCCTAGGTGGCTTCTTCTGGACTAAGGTGCTTCCATTGCACCTTCACCTGTCCAATGGTGCGGTTCCGAAGTGTGGTTTCCCTCCGCCCGAGGATATAGTTCGGTTCCACCAGAAAATCTCCTTCTCGTTCCACATGTACATCATTCCAGTTAACAACATGAGTAGCATCATGAACATATTTATTTAATATGGAAATGTGAAAAATATTATGTACTCTTAAATTGGGTGGTAATGCTAATTAATAAGCTACTTGTCCAATCCTGGACAAAATTTCAAATGGTCCATAGTAACGAGGTGTTAGTTTTGCACAACTCCCCAATCTCAGAGAGCTCTTTTTGGGCCTTACCTTGATGAACACATGTTCAGCTACCTAAAACTCCTTTGGAGTTCTTTTTAAGTCTGCTTGACTTTTCTGCCGATCCTGTGCAACCTTCAGTTTACCTTGGACCTGTTTTACAATTTCTTCCATTTCCTTTAACAGTTTAGGACCTAATACTAATCTATCCATCGGATTACTCCAAGATATAGGAGTATTACATTTCTGTCCATACAAAATTTCAAAAGGACTAAATCTGATTGATGTCTGATAATTATTATTATAAGCAAGTTCTACCAGATGCAAATAATCCTCCCATTTACCTTGCTGGTCTTTTACATACATTCTTAATAGATCTTCCAGTACTTGGTTTACTCTTTCATTTTGTCCATATGTTTGAAGATGGAAAGAAGCACTAACATTTAATGTAGTGTTTAATCCTTTAAACAGAGACTTCCAAAAATTTCCTGTAAATTTAGGATCTCTATCTAAGATTATTACTTTCGGTATTCCATGCAATCGAAAAATCTGTTTTAAAAAGATATCAGCTATGTTTGCAGCTTTATATGTAGTTTTAACAGGTATAAAGTGAGATGCTTTACTTAACCTATATACTACTACCATGATAGAGTCATTCAAACTCTGATTTCCAGGCAGTCCAGTAACAAAATTGAGACTAATTATCTCCCATTTCCAGCTAGGAATGGGTAATGGTTGAAGTAATCCAGCTGGGTGTTGATGTTCAGTTTTCACTTGCTGACATTCAAAACACTTAGCAATATATTCTGCTACTTCAATGTTCATATTTGGCCAAAAGTATTCTTTTCTTAACATAGTTATAGTCTTTTGATAGCTTGGATGACCTGAGTATACAGTAAAAATTCTTTTGCATTTAAACTATACCCTTTACTTAAGCTTTCTGTTGGATTTTCTTTAGTTTTAGCTTGTAAACTTTGGTAAATTTCATCTTGTTCTATTCCTTCTTTAAGTTGTTCATCCAAATCTGTAGTATAAGTGCTGATAGTTGTTGCAAAATTCAGCCTTGCATTCCTACTTAATGCATCAACAACTTTATTTTCTTTACCTTTAATGTGCTGAATTTCGAAATCATACTCACTTAGAAAAGATATCCACCTAGCTTGTCTAGCATTTAAATTAGGTTGATCTAACAGATACTTTAATCCTTTATTATCAATCTTTAAAATAAATTTTCTGCCAATTAGGTGATGTCACCACATCTTTAGAGCATCTATAACAATGGATAATTCCATATCATAAGTTGCATAATTCTTTTCATGAATCTTTAATTTTCTTGACTCATAGGCAGTAACATGCCCTTGTTGAGTTAGAACACCACCTAAGCCATCATTGCAGGTGTCAGTGCACACTATAAATTCTTTATTAGGATCAACTATTCTTAAAATAGGTGCGTTGGTTAATAAAGCTTTTAACTTTTTAAATCTTTCTTCGCATTTTTGGTTCCCATCAAACTTCTTTCCTTTCTTCTGCAAATAATTTATCGGATTCGTGATCTTCGAAAATCCTTTAATGAACCTTCGGTAGTAACCGGTAATGCCCATAAAAGATTGAACATTTGTTACATCCTTAGGAACCAGCCAATCTTTGATTGCTTTTATCTTCTCGGGATCTACTGAAATCCCTTCCTTGGTCACCACATGACCTACATACTAAATCTTATCCTTGAAGAAATCACACTTACTAAACTTTGCAAAGAGTTGATGCCCTCGTAACTCTTGCAAAACAATTTTTTAAATGTTCTTTATGTTCTTCCTCAGTTTTTGAATAGATTAAAATGTCGTCGATGAACACGACTACAAACTTATCTAAATACTTATGCATAACGTTGTTCATTAAACACATCAAAACAGCTGGAGCATTAGTAAGCCCGAATGTCATAATGGCAAACTCGTAATGGCTATATCGAGTTCTAAAGGCTGTCTTAAAGATGTCTTCATCTTTAATCCTAACTTGATGATATCTAGACCTTAAATCTATTTTCAAAAACACTGTGGCTCCACGTAGTTTTTCAAACAGATCATCTATGCGGGGAAACAGGTATCGATTTTTAATGGTCATCTTATTCAACTGACGGTAATCTATGCAAAGTCGCATGGTTCCGTCCTTTTTCTTAATGAAGATGATAGGTTCCCCCCAGGGAGACACACTAGGTCAAATATACTTTTTATCAATTAGTTCTTTTAATTGGGATTTTAATTCATTAAGTTCAAGTATGTTCATTCGATAAGGGGCCTTTGAGCTATGTACTGCACCAGGTACCAGCTCAATGGTGAAATCCAATTCCCTTTTTGGAGGTAGTCCCAGAATTTCTTCAGGGAATACATCAACATATTCTCTTAAGACTGCTATGTCTTGCAATTTTATCTTATCTATCTTAATTAGACTCTCCTCAACAGTTATTGTTACTGCATAAGCTTTACATCCCTTCCTAACAACTCTCTTAAGCTGTAGAGCAGAAATATTCCTTATGGTGTTTTTTCTAGGGATTCCCTTTACACTTACTGGTTTTCCATCACTGTTTAAACATGTGAAGGTTTTATCATAACAATTTAAAATTACCCTATGTTGTTCTAACCAGTCCATACCAATCAGTAAATCATAAGAACCAAGAGGCAATATACTAAGCTTTACAACAGTTTCAAAATGATCCATAACTACTGCACATTCTTTTACAAAACAAGTTACCTTTCTTTTAGCACTAGTGGCTAACTGAACCAACCAAGAATTCTCAAAATTTTCAATAGGTAACTTACATTTTTCTACCATTTTAGGTGCAATATAACTGAGACTAGCTCCTGGATCAATCAAAATAGTTACAGGGGTTTGATTTATCATACCTTCTACTTCCACCATGGAAGTTTGATATTCTGCTTGTTGATTCTCCAAGGATGCGTTGATTCTGGGCATGGTCCACGCTAATTCCCCAATAGTCATCTCCTAATGTATGGTATGAATATTGCTAACAGTCTTTTTTCGATTAGGACAGACTGAAGCATAGTGTGGGCCATTACACTCCCAACACTTTATAGGTTCTTTGCGCTCAAAGTTATTGGTATAATTACCATGGTTATTAGCAAATTCTTTACCCTTGGAATTATTCTGATTGTTTGGAGAATTATTCTTATTTCCTTGGAAGTTCTTATTATTAGGATAATTTTTGGCCTTATTGTTCTTAGAATTTCTGTTGGGCACAAAATCCTTCTTCTTTTGTTCATACTGGTTATTATTTTTCTTGGCTTTCCAGTTGGCCAAGCTTTCCTTCTTTTGATTCTATTCAAAACAGAAGTTAGCTTTCCTCATAGCTTCTTCCAAAGTCTTTGGATTATCATATTCAATCCTGTCCTTAATATGATAAGGTAGACAACTGAGGAATCACTATACCTTTGGTTTCTCATCTACAAGGTATGGCACATACCTAAGTAGACTTAAAAATTTGCTATTTAGATCTTTCATTGTCATTGATCCTAATTTAAGCTCATAAAATTCTTTTTCTCTCTCTTCATAGTATTGCTCAGACATAAATTTATTTTTAAAGTACCTCTTGAAGGTACTCCAATTCAAATTCTTTTCTTTTATTCCCTTAACTCTCTTCAAGTCCTGCCACCAAATGTCAGCCTTTCCTGAGAGGTTGTAGATAGCCATTTTAGCCTTTAACTAGTTAGAATAGTTATATATTTGGAAGTATTTTTTCATCCCAGATAACCAGGATTTCGCTTCCTCCCCCTTCTCAGTCTCTCCATTGAATGTTGGTGGTTTTATCTTTTTGAATTCCCCATAAATTTCTTCATAAGGTTTGTATTTCCTCTTTTTAGTGTAATGATTATCATCACTACTATCACTAGTAGAATGGAAATTTCGTTGTTCACCAAACAGCTCTGAAGATGAACTACTTTCATTTTTAGTATATTTCATCTTTTTAGATTTACGTTGATGACTTGTATCTTATGATTCAGTTCTTCTACCCCTACCCTTAGTTTAAAACTTTTCAGTTAGGATCTGATTCAGCTCCTCCTGAGCCCTCAAAATCCTTTCTTCTCTTGCTTTACATACTCCATTTCATATTTTAGGTCGTTTACAGTTTGTAACAGTTCTGAGGAATTGGTAGCTAAATCCTCTGGTATAGGATCTCTTGTTAAGTTTCCTGGTTCAGTAACTAGAGATTCCTCCTTTGCATATTCTTCCAGCCTTTCCATACCTGTTTGTTAAACTTCATAAAACAATTTCTCTGTTGAATAACATTTAAAAGAAAATACATCAACATAATAATTCAATTTACTGTTTCATAAAAGCTAGTTGGGCTTCATCAACGCCTAGTGTTTGAACCTTGTGCTCTGATACCACATGTCAAAACCCCAATTTTTCTCATAAATTTAAAATTTTGAGATACCATAAAATGCTGAAACTACGGTTTACTAACAACTAACGGTTAGTAGTAATAGGAACAGTCAAATGATTAGCATTACATAATCTCAATTACGTTAACTAAGTAGTTTCCTTTTTGTAACATGAATAAGGTTTACTTGTGTATTGTTTTATTTCAGTTTACTGATGAGTTTCCTTTATGACAAGTAGGTGGAATCTAACTTTGAACTCTGGGCTTACTTATCATTTATGCTAACGTAGAAAGTTTACTAAATCTTACAGGTTTACAGGTACGATTGAATGAGTAACATTTTTAATTTCATAAAGTATCCAGAATTGATTTTATTTGCAAATAATAAGCTTAGTAAATAAGTTGCTAAATTCCATACAACTTCTGTGAGGTAAAAATAGTTTGCTTTCTTCAGTTTTTCTTGTAAACAAAGTTCAGATGATTGATTTTCTTTCTTAATCGTACATAGAGACAGTAAGGATACTTACTGTGGCTCTAAACTTGTAATCTTAGTTGTTTAGTAACTTCTACTTTTATATGTATATCTTGCAACGTTATATTGATTTTACTTTTGGTTGTTATATATTATCATACTACTTACCAGAGTATCAAGCTGCTTGATATTTATCTTCGGTAGGGAAACTTATAGCCTGTAACTTCTTGACATTATAAGTTTGATTAGTGTAAAAACAATAGTGTCTTTTCACATGAAAACATTGTTAGCCTATACTTCTTAAATTTACGTCAAACCATGTGGCTCTATTGATTATAGATTCGAGTAAGATTGTTCCATTGCAATTCTTATTATTTCTATAATACTTTTCTTGCATTAAGTTAATGTCTACAAACAGTTTCCAAGGTTAATGTTTTCTATAAAATTCAACCTTCTATCCCATGCTAACCTCCAGTATTATGTATAAGCATAAAACCCACCTACCAAATATAGACATGGTAAATTACTGGCAAATGTCAAGTTGAGAAACAACCAAATTCTATTAAAGTCTCATCGATCTGAACTGTGTAAAAGAATTCATAAAAGTATTCTATTACTATACTAGTCAACTTTATAGTTTACTACCATCGATTCATTGGTTTTTATAGGGTTTAAGATCATGCATAAACTATTTTGTTTATAGACATACAAGTCTAATACAAGGTTAATCTTGTAAAGAGTTCATGATTCTACTCTTTACTATGCTATGTAACTTTTATAAACTGTCACAACTTGAATTGTTGTTTTAAAAGAGTATAACTATGCGTAGAACACAATGTATTTGAATATAGACACTAAAGTTGTTCGATGGTTTTAAACCACTCAACTTGGACTCTTCCATATAACAAATGGTTACTATATTTACAATGGTCAATGTTAATGAATCATGGTTTACCAAATATCCAAAATAGTGATATCAATATTACAATATAATGGACATATGATAACATAATTCCTATACAATATTGTTATCGGGATAACCAAAGTTTAAAAGGTGATTCTTTTTGTTAAGTCAACGTTAACATAACGTCGTTACCCTAATTCCATGATAAACTATCAAACCATATGATAAGCAATTATATTGAATTATGACATGATCACAAGCATATAATATAGTTTTATGCATTGTATGATAGAATCATTGTTTTAAATGATTGGAAAAATATTTGCAATGTAGGGACTATGGAACTCTACCCACGCATGGTTTCATTTTTCTTGAGACACGTGGTCATCTCTTAGCCATATAATGGAGAATATAAAACTTCTAAAACCCTAATACCTTGTCATTCTTTCCCCGCAGTTTATGTTGGCCTTCGGCTGCTCTGCAAGTTTCTCATGGCGGCCGTGGGTTCTTCCTTGTCCCAAATTGCTTCAAGCTTGGAGTGTCTATTTCTGTAGTTGTTGGTGCTTAGTTGTAAAGCCATTTCTTTGTAGTTGTGAGTTTTTATCCTACAAGAGCTTGCTGGTTTCATTGTATTTGGTTTGCGGCCTACCTATACTCCATTTTGCTCCTTCCTTAACGGTTACTGATGTGTGAAAACTGTGAGTTTAAAAACTATTTGAGAGTGCTTTCCTTTGTTAAAGGGTTTGGAAAACTATGAGCACTCATTGCTATGGTTGACAGTCTTTCCTCAATACAGTTCGACACTCAGTAATAGGTAAATTATTATGTGTAAATTTTATCATACAACATGTGTTATTATTTTACAGTAGGGTGTGTAATATTTTAAGTACTTTGTATATTGACACCTTGTTATGGAAACTCCTTGCAGGGGCTTGAGACTACACACATCCATCTTGGAGAAAGGTACACCGGTTGTCTTCAAACGCCGTGGCTCTTTATGGGTAAGCCCTCCGGTCAAATGTTGGGTTCTTGCCCTACTTTTATCAGGGTTGTTGTTTGAAGTAACCCTGAGCCGGGGAATCTTTTATAGGATCGCCATTAACTATGCACTCTCCATTTAAGTTCATTACTATTTTTAACTAGCCTTCAAACCCTCACTAGTCGATGGGTAGACTCAGCCTTGAGCTGAGCAATGTATTTGGTCTTCAGTGTTCAGCCTTATGGCTTAATGATATAAAACAATAGTTTTTTTACTTTTGTTCTGTCTTCGAGCTTGGACTCAGTTTACAAAGTTACTATTTGATGCTCTGTGTACTTAGGGTTTTAACCCTATTTGACTGTGAATGAATATTGTTACTGTTTAATATATTTTATAAAATATTTTTGTTAAAGGATTAAGACTATCACTCGTCATGGTTAATTCATAATTTTTTCTCATTTTGCTCGAAAATATGAGCTAGCGTTTTCCTGTAGGAAACCCTTGTTTTAAAACAAATTATTCCATTTATTTATTTTACAAGTTTTGTTACTTTATCAATTTAGTTTTTAACTAGTATTTCAAATGTGTTGTGGAAATTTCCAGTTTATAATATTACTAATGTCTTTTTGTTTGTCCTTGAAGGATTGTAAATAATTTAGAATAACCTAGTTGTTTATTAATTAAATAATCCAAATAATTTGGATTAGAACTTCAATGCTTTGTCATTTGTAATTGTAATATATATTTAGGGTTTTGACCCTGTTATTTGCTTTTACAGGTATATCCTATTTGTAAAAGTTAAAAGAAACAGTTCCTTTTATAAATATACATTTATGTATATGTTGGTCATTATCGTATTCTTGTTGTTTTATCTATTGAAATGATAAAAGGGAAATGATAGAAGAACTTAAATATTTTAAATAAATTTCTTCTTAATACCATAATTATTTTTCATATCGTTTTCCCATGTTAATAGTCTCTCTTAGTATTAGACTATTATGATTACTAAATAAACTATATACTTATTAATTTATGCCTTTGTTTGAACTGAAAGTAAACAAGTAGTTTAGCTGTATTTCTTCTACTACATAAGAAACAGGTTAATAAATAAAATACAGAGAAAATATATCTAAAGCATAACACAGTTTTACCCTCCTGCATGTTTTAAATTCAATAAGAAGAATAATGTATTGTGTGCAAGCATAACCTATTTTCTATTAGATTATTTTATTAATATAATGATCCTTCTACCTGTGCTGAGTTATTGCTCTTTCTTTTCCAGTATACTTACATAAATAAGTTGGTTAAACGATAAACATGGATAAACAGGTCATTGTTCTTTTCTGATAATAATCTACATACAGAAATAAAACACTCTGATATTTTGAATTGTATAATACATCTATTCATTTCAGATTCCTATCATATCCTTCATCTATTTTAAATACACTGCCTCTGCTAGAGTACAGTCTGGTCCTTCGAGATCTGGAAAAACATAGGTTAGGATTATTTTTCCTCTATTTTATATTCATTCTTTCAATAAACTAAAAGTTTACTAACTCTAATAGTTCACAACTAAACATTTAACATTCATTAATCAGTCATACTCACATTTAACCATCTAACACAGTAAAACAAAAAGACTGTAGAGCCTGATTAAGCTGGACAACAATAGCGTTAGGAGGCCGTTCCTCCCTACCAACTCCTGGAGAGAACTCAAAAAACATTTCCTCAGGACCCCCGAGCATGTTCCTGGTCTCCTTGGCTGAGTACTGGTGGAGCAAGCAAACAATAGACTAGTCCAATGACTCAATAATCACTCTGCACTCAGCAGTAAGATCCTTTAGCTGAAAAGATGCACTAGATCACTTAGCAGTTAACCCCTCAAACTCTTTCCATAAATTCCATCACCATTGAATTTATCTGAAGTACATTCACCTAAATGAATACTTCTCTAGAATGAGCAGCCCCAACTCTCTTCAATGGGCATTTTTATAAAGATTTCCTAGGTATTTTGGGTCAGTTGTCATTAATTGAGCCACCTACTCTAATCCCACTTTCTTGGGGGATCATGACCCCAAATTTAGGGAGGTTTCCACCTACAACAATTGGAAGAGGTTTAAGGATGCTGCCACTTGTCTGTTTTCCCTCCACCCAGTCTCCTCCACCAACTTGACCAGTAAACACTCTTTTAACAGCTCTCCTAAGCTGTTGTCTCCACTTTTATTTATTTATAATTAAAATATTCAGAATTACATTCAATATCCTTGACTCTGCTGAGTCATCAATTACAACTTAACATAAAATTTAACATAATGTCTTAAATAAAATCAAATAAGATAATATTATTTTTGCAAAATTGGGGCATGTGACACTGTGCATCACATTGTGACCGCTCCTCGTATTCTCTATCAATATGCATTCTTAGATAGGCACTTGTATATCATACTTAAATTTAAAAAAATAAAATATACATGGTGGACTGGGCCGTAACTGGTAAAACCTCATATTTTGTTACTTGACCTATGGTAGCCGGACCGTAAACTAGACGGATTCCCCAGACCAAATAGTAATGGGCTAGTTGGGAACGTTTACTGGGGAGAATCCCTAGCTGTTGTTACCTGGGAATTTCCAGGAATCAACATGACCTTTAAGTTTAAATCATTTGAATCCATGTCTTTCTAAAAATTCTAGCACATTCTCCCTATGTCAATGGTAGACAATATTCCCCTCTGATAAGAGTATCATACTATTGTGTCATCAAACATATCAAATGCTTTGGGCATTGACTGTAACATAGACTTATGAATTGTTGCATCCATGAGATGGGTAAAATGTTGCAAGCATTTAACTATATGATATGCAATAGAGTTGTAAAGTATGATTTGGATCTCATTGATGAAGAGAGTCTCAGTAGATCCAACAGTCATCTCACCTACAAAATGAACACTTTAATATTTATTTTAAAACTCTAATGAGTTGTGTGCATATACCACATCTTTAGTTTGTTCATGAGAGTTTTCAATATGATTGATATGCATGCTAGTTGTGACATGTTTATTTTTCCCACCAAATATTTCTCTTTGCAATGTCATCACTGACTATTGTATCTCCACGAATATGCACTCCTAGAACCTACTTAACCACATAGATATTAAAGAAATGAATTAAGATTATAAGAAATGTAAAAACATTTCAATTTTTTCATGTTAAACCTACTTGAGTCTTATAAGTCTTGTCTATACAAAAAACATAGTTGAAAGTAATCTTTATACTACATAAATACAAATTTTTTTTGAAATTCATCCACACCCCCGCCCCCCTTAAAAAATGTGTCATTAAACTTGAGACTACCGTAATTAACATAAGACTTCGAGAAATCAAGTACTTGGATATTCTCTTTATGATTAAGAAAAACACAATACATAGATACTCTCTGACCTTCAAATGTGTTGTCACGTCCCCTCCCATCAATATGACACATGGAGGGAGACATGAACAATATGTGAGGTGATAAATATCTCCCCCATGGCCATATTATGAATTGATTACCAGGCTAAATGCATGTGAAAATTCATATTAAACACACACAATAGAATTAAATTATATCAATGCACACACACATATCATGCTTATACCAACATACTCATCACAAGGATAACAATAAAACTATGCACAACAATAAATTCATTTTCATGCTATTCATAGGAATCTAATTGAATAGTTCATGTTGGGTCAACGTATTCAATTTAACACAATGAACAGTCATTCATAACACATAATTTAGGCATAATCAGAGACAATAGTAAACACTTATCTTTTAATTTAAATTACCCAAGCAACTGGATATGAAAGAGAAACGTTGCACCCAACCATAGGTATCTGTCCATCCTATATTATTTTAATTGAGATACCACCCCCAAGGTGGGCTATGTATCCACTAAGGAGGAACTGCTCAGGCTCACTTACAACCATAGCAATAAGCTCTCATGCTAAGCCAACACACAATTGGGTTTGTCAAGCATGTAGGGAGGTAAGGTCGAAGATATCTGAGCTAGTGAAATAAGCCATAGAGATAGATACATCTCAATTTGGTTTTGGAAAGCCTTGGCACACATAATACCTACCACACCCAACACAAGGAAGGTCCCCTTCTCTCCTACACAGTCTCTCAAGCGCCCCAACCTTCTAGTGCTCTTCAGGGTGGGCATAGAAAGGTCCAAGATGCTAAATCTATAGATATTATTTCCTTCACTGGGTTTATCAAGCCATTCCAAACTCTGATCTAACTCATGCTTCAGTCCACTCTTGGATTTTTCCAATTTCTAGCCATGTGACTGTCAAACATGAAATTCCACTTTTAGGCTTCCAAATTTGGATCTTAATATGGAATTTCAGGATTTTGGCACTCTCAATTTCTCCCCCGGGTTTATATCGATGGATTCCTCACTAGATTTTACTTGTCACACAAATATTTTGGGAGTTTTTGGTACTTCAAAACGTGGCTTCTTTCCAAGTTGGGATTTCTATTTTTTTTCCACATCTAGGAATGCATAGCAAGCTATAAATTGATGCCTGTTTGTTCAACAATAGAATGGGGATGGTGGAAAAATGATTTCCCGTGAAGAGGAATGAATTATGGGTCAGGTAAAGATGCCCATACCCATCCATCCAAATTTCTAAGTTTACCATTCTCTATTAATGCATGAGTTTATTTTTCCAGTGACTTTCTTACAACAAAAATAACTGTTAGCAAGGGAAGTCAAGATGGGTTCTCAAGATGACACTTGGAAACAAAAGTCTCAATCCTAAAACCCCCTCATCTCTCTCTAGTGGATACACATTTCCCCCTCATTTTAGTTGATTCCATAGAAATTTCTTCATATTTTATTGCATTAAAAATATTTACATGCTTTTACAACTTTCCCTGGCTTACTAGCACATGGCCAACAAAATATAAAATAGTTTCCATTTTTTTAAAAGCCGGGCATTCACTAGTGGGACCTTGTCCTTGATCTACACTCTAGGGATAATGCATTGCATATACACAAAATTACATATAAATCCAATGCATTCTAAGGATCAAAATGGGGTATTACATGCATACTATTTGTGAATTATTTCTACATCCTATACCTACACAATAGATAATAATTCCATTTAGAAAATGATTAAACTGTTGAACATGCACAATAGTAAAATAAGTTCAAGTTGACTATTTTTTATAGAAAAAAGTGATCATTGGGAATGCATACATTAGTGAAGTCAAGAAGTAGGCATTGGATTTACCTTGATGGTCAGATCATCCCACAAGTGACAAAACATGGTTGTTCGTTAGTGTGCACAAAGGAAATCTCAGTGACGCCAATAATAGGTGCAGCAATCTACAAATTTGTATTAGGATTTCCACTACAACCATGTATTACAAAAATAAATTTCAAAAAATTCAAGGCATCTTTGAGCTTTAATACAAACCTGAAGTTCTTCCCTCAACTCATTGGTTACAATATAATAATATATGTGAATGATATGCTTGGAAAATGACACTCCTACAAATCAAGTTATATCAATGAGAAATATATCCCATAAAGTTATTTCTACACTAATAATGGATTCATTTGTATACCATACAAGGAAATTGTCCTAACACCTAACATTGACACCTTGAAGACAAATTGACATACCAACCAATGATTAATTTGGTCTCCAAGAACACTTGCTCACTGACATGACTGATTATTTCTAAAGAGACACCTAAACAAGTGTAATAGAAAATTTCTCATCCGATTTTCTCTATTGCTAAGAATCACCTTATTGGAAATCACTTGTATTGATATGTTCCTTCACCCAAATTAGTCAAAACTAAAACTATAGACAAGATTCACATATGTGCAATTTAGGATTCCCAAAATTTGAATGACTTGTGAGCTAACTTTTTATATGGTCCCACTTTCAAAATTTCAATAACACCAACACCCGTTTCAATTGCCACTTGACAATGTTTAGAAATCATTTCATCACTACTGTACATTTAAATAAAACATATGATGAAGAAATAGACTTGACTAGCTTAATATAGTACATACTTCTAGCAAATGAAATTGGAGATTACCTATTGAGAATTGTCTGTTGTGCAGTATGAAAGTATGTGGTTATGACATTTGAGCCTTGGTGGAGGCTTATTATAACTACTTCATAAGATTAGTTTATGAGTACATGTTATAAGGGTGACTTGATCCTAGATACGTGACTTGCAAATAGAAAGAAAGTTTGAGTTGTATAAAAATAAAATATAAAACAAGTTTGAATAAAAAAGAAAAACCATGTTTAAATAAAAAGTTCAGAACTAGCAATACACTCGTGAATAAGTCCCGTGCCAAGTGTATTTTTTGTAATTATAATAAAAACTTATTTTATAATAATACATTTTATTGTGTTGTTTTTCAAACTAATAGGCCAATACCATTTTCATAGTTACACTCAAAAACTTTGAATTTCACACAAAATTCTAGCTCAAATCGAATAAATATCTATGAGGATTTTAAACAAGCATGTACTTTCCCTTTAAGTTTTCAGGCTCCAAACCTCTTGATGAATACAACAACATTTGTTTTCAGCTATGCAGTTTCATTCTACTTGTCTTGGAGATTAGTATTGGAAACTTTCCCTCTTCTTGTATTACTTGTGATCCCAGTATTTTTGTATGGACAAACACTAATGAGACTCACTCGTAGAATGCAAGAAAAATTCCATAGGGAAGGAAATATTGTAGAGCAAGATTTGTTCTCTATTAGAACAATGTATTCTTTTGTAGGAGAGAAACAAACCTTGGAGAAGTATGTAATTGCTTTGGATGATACAATAAGTATAGGCATTAAACAAAGACTAGCCAAAGATTTGGATGTTGGTTGCATTGGATTTTCATTTGCAATATGGGAATTTCTCACTTGGTACACAAGAATATTTGTTATGTACAAAGGGGAGAGTGGTGGAAACATCTTTGTAGTCGTCCTTTACTTATTAATGGAGGCCTGTAAGGATACTTAACCTTCTAATACATGCAATATAATTAGCAACCATTTGATTTATTTCTCATTTTTTGACATATAATTGCTGTGTTGACAAATCCCTTGGAACTTATCTTCCTAACATTAAATATATTAGTGAGTCTTGTATTGCTACACATCACATAATATAAATGACTAAGAGAGTACCAACAATAGATTTTGATGACAAAAATGGGCAGGTGCTGGACAATGTCTTTGGAGAGATTATTTTAAAAAATGTGTTATTTATATACCCATCCAAGCTCCACACAAATATATTCCATAAATTTTGTCTTACAGTTCACGGAGCCAAATTGGCTCTAGATGGGAGTAGTAGCTTTGAAAAGTCCATTGTGATTTCCTTGCTAGAGAGGTTTTTAATACACTAGCATGGTGGATCATGGTAGATGGCATAAATATTATGTACCTACCATTTAAGTGGTAGAGAAATTAAATGTGACTAATGAGTCAAGAACCAACCGTGTATGCAACCTCCATTAAAGAGAATATGGTTTTTGGGAAACAAGGATCAAGGATGGACTTTGAAGGATGTGGTTGTTGCATCAGTGACTTCCAATGCACATGATTTCATCTGTCAACTGTCAGAGGGATATGCCTTTTAGGTAACTATTAATACTTTTTTCTTCATAGGTAGTTCTATAACATATCCATCTTAACTTTAGATCCACTATGATATGAGAGTAATCCAATTGCCAATATAAAACCTCTTGTGGGTCTATAATCCATATGCTGATGTAAATTTTACAAACATCTATTATAGGTGGGGGAAGGTGGGGTGTAGATGTTTGGAATTCAAAAACCATGAATAGCCATTTCTAGAGCTTTGATAAGGAATCACACAATATTTCTGCTTGATGAAGAAACAAGTGCATTGGATGCATAATCAAAGAAGATCATTCAAAATGCCCTCCACCAATATTTTGGCTTACCACCTTAGTTGTGTCTCATAGAATCTCTATGATACAAAATGATTATCTAATTTCAGTGGTTCATGGGGGAAAAATAATTGAATCAGGTCCCCATGGGGATCTTATTAATAAATCAAAATGAGCATACAGAAACTATGGAATATGCAATAACAGATGGGGAATGAAGAATAATTACCTAGAGTTCATCCTTAGTTTCATTGTGGAGAACAAAAAATATAAATTAAGATGATAGATCTAGATCTCAATCACTAGGAAAATCTAATTACTTAGACTACATGACTACGACAAACCCACCCATGAGCTGCAGGGAATTATTTTTCATACTGTTAGCATTGAAGGCTCTTGAGTGCACACAAGCCATGATTGGTAGAACATGTGCTAGTGAAACTTGTCTATGCATTTCTCTTGGGAAGCATGATATTTGTGTTTTTTTTATTAGTGATCACTAATAAATCAAATCAAAGGAAAGGTCATATACCTTAGTGTTCTTTTCTTTATTCCTTATTTAATTCTTTTTAAATCTCATACATCACTACAAATTTATAGCTATCGTAGAATCACTCACTAAAAGGATACACAAGAAAATGATTTCCAAGATATTTAAAAAATCTCTCAAAACAACTCCCCATGTACTAGTGTTTGTTCTAGAGATAACTTACTTCTTTAGCAATGACATATCCATCAAATTGTGGATATTCCTTGACCACGTTCATCCAACACTACAAGAGACTCTTTTGTTGTATATATCAAAATTGAAACAACCTCCATGCATTCAACAAGAAACATACATGCCAAATAGAAAGTGAGATGTATTTCTACAAAGATGGCTTTGATATTTATTAAACATTTTGTGTTGCTCACTTTACTAGGCAATGCATGGATTGATTGTACCTATAACTATTATGCCCACAAATTATGTATATCCATAAGTTAGCTATTGGACTCAAATATAGTTAATTCTAAATTGAATCCCAAGAAAAAAAGATACATATGGTTTATATACGATATTGAAAACATTAGAATCAATGAAATCTATAAAGGGCCACACTTAAGAAGTGTACATGCAACATAAAGGAATCTTCATGCAATGCTAAAAATTCAAGTTTGCAAGAAAAGAAAGAGCATGTCTCTACAACAAATTTGAATTTTAGGGGTGGTTGTATTCCACCTCCAAAAGTTACTTTTTGGGGCGGTTTTGGCTTTGGAGGAAATATTTACAAAACCACCCCTAATAGCACCTACACTAAAAGTTTTGACTTTTAGGGGCGGTTTTTGGCCTTTGAGGTAGTCTTTACAAAAAATCCCTTAATAGCATCGACGCTAAAAATTTTGACTTTTAGGGGCGGTTCTGGAAGAGATCAAAACCACCCCTAAAAGCGAATTTTGGGGGTGGTTCGAACCGCCCCCCAAAAGTGACTTTTGGGGGTGGTTCAAACCCCCCCAAAAAGTGACTTTTGGGGGTGATTCGAAACCCCCCGCAAAAGTGAGTTTTGGGGGCGGCCACAAACACCCCCCCCGCTAAAGTGACTTTTAAGGGAGGTTCTAAACCCCCCTCATAGACACCTATGGGGGCGGTTCCAAACCCCACCCCCCGCAAAAAAAAAAAATCCTTATCACAAACCTTTGGGGACGGTTACAAAGACCCCTTGTAGGGACCTACGGGGGAGGTTTCAAACCCCCCTCGTAGGTACCTATGGGGGTGGTTCAAAACCCCCCCTAAAAGTCTTTATTACAAAACTTTGGGGGTGGTTATATACCCCCCTTGTAGGTACCTATGGAGGTAGTTCAACCCCCCCCGCCCCTAAAACTCTTTACAAACCTTTGGGGGTGGTTATAAACCACCCTCATAGGTATCTACAGGGGAGGTTCAAAACCCCCCTCGTAGGTACCTACGGGGGACATTCAAAATGACCCTTAAAATTATTTATTACAAAACTTTGGGGGAGGTTATAAACCCCTCTCGTAGGTACCTACTAAGTCAGTTTGAAACCCCCTCTAAAACTCTTTACAAACCTTTGGGGGTGGTTATGAACCCCCCTCATATAAAATTACAGGGGGGGTTTTGAATCCCCCTCGTTGTAACATACAAGGGCAGTTTTGAAACCTCCATCATAGTGACATATAAATTTAGTTTAGAACCCCCATCGTAGCCATAATAAAAAAGATTTCATTTAAAATATCAATATTGCAATATCATTAGGGCAGGAAGGAATTGCACCTTCAACCTCCTAGTTATAAAGCATGCACTCTTCCATTGAGCTAGAACCCTTTAAGAATTGGGGAAATGGGCAATATTAACACCAAGATTGCATCATTTGTAACTCTAAGAAAATACTAATAATCCCAACATTGTTTCTGGCTCGAGAGACCTAAGAAAGTAGTATGAATGGCGCTAACCTTATTTAGATATTTGGATATTAACATATTTTTAAAATATTAAAGATATAAAATTCTTAGGCTAGAATAAATAACAAAAACAAAAATAACCATTTTATTATGGAATTTCTTAATTTTTCCAACTGCATATTCATAATTCTATTATACCCTTGTGTATAATGCAGATGTTCCTATTACCACTTTAGGCAAGGTAAATCCATGTTTGCATAGCATAAGGTTTCTCATTTTCTACTAATTCTTGTGTATATTTTAATTTTTTCTACTACATATTTCTACTATCCCTACCACTTAATCCAAGAGAACACCATGTTTTCATAACACAAGGCTTCTTGTTTCTTCTAATTCTTTGTATTTTTTGTGCCCCAACTCTAAACATGTCAGCATAAAATGTGTTCACACAATTAAACCAAAATTCATGGACAAAATATGTGACACTGGCTTTATGATATTAATACATGTTTAGAATTCACTTTCTAGATGTGGAGAGATGGAGAAAGACATTGAAAATATCGATTTTTAAAGTCTACAAGATCAGTAAAGGAAGCGTAGTAAATAAAAGTTAATTACAAAAATTTCTCATGGATAATTTTTCATAAACATTTTATGAGTGTGCAGATGCTGGAATGTTTCAGATATGGTATGATGCATGTGATGTGTATTACGTGTAAGCTACATGTAATAAAAAGACATGGATGTAAAGTTGCAAAGTCTATATTGTTTCTCTTCTATCAACTACAATATACATAATCTAATATAATGTGTATGTTTTTCCTACATGTAGCAATAAGCCACCAATTTAAAGTTGTAAAAACAATATTGTTGGTCTTCTGCCATCTATAATATACCTACTCTAACCTTCTTCCAATCCTTTCCCTTCAAACTTCAAAGAGTAAAAGATACCCTTAAAAGCAACAGAGAGTAAATGCCTTGGGAAAGCATAACTAGCATCTCCTACATTTTGTGACTTCTCTATTTCCGTATGGCACAAACAATATTAAAATGCTACAAGGTATGCGAGAGAACTTTAAAGAATCCCTTCATTAGTCCACAAATATAACAATTCAAAAGAATACATACCACTGATTACACCATCACCTACTGATAAACCCCTAGGAAAGTGGACATGATTCCTTTTCATGCAGTTGAAACCATTTTTTTTTCAGATGCTGTCGGAGAAAACACAGTAATTAGTTGACTAGGTCAACGTTTCTTTTTATCTCTACATCTTTGGTATTAATGTCTTAGTTCTCATACTCTCCGCATTTGACAATGCATCCTGATATGGATTCGAAACATCGACCTAGTCAACTAATTACTGTGGTTTCTCCGACATCATATGAAACTAACCACCACAAAAATTTGGCAATAGAAACCATTCTTCTTTATTGACTCCATATGCTTCAAATAATTTCCATGTACACACACTGCATTTAGTTGAAAAAAAAGTGTTATTACAGGTATGAAGCATAACAAGTAAAATAAAAATTAAAGATACAATTAGTTCTATATTGGTTGGAAGGTCTGCTAGCTGCATCCCACCATGTTACAAAATCCATTTGTGGTGTCCCATCTAGGGTGGGGAAGGAAGGACAATCATCTTAATTCTTACTAATTAAAAAGTATGGAAGCTTCTTTTATAGAGAAAGAAATATGAATAAGGTCACAATACTAGATTTTGACAAAAAACACGTAGACACGTGTTCAGTTTGAACTTTATATAGTTGAAACATCCACAATTTTAGCTAAAACAATGCCATACACTCTGAAGAAGCCAAATATATGAATCCCGTGAAAAAATAGGATTCCTCAATGCATCTGTTCTTAATACGTACTCTTTTATGTGTGATTTATGCATGATGAAAAACAAGATTTAAATTTGTGTGGGCCCTTGGTATAACATAACAATAACATTGCATAATCTAAAACCATGTTCAAAATATTGAATTTAGCATTAAGGAATGAGACTGAAGAAATAATTGCTTGGGAGATTATGGATTAATGATCAACATTATGAGAGGGGGAATCCTACCATCAGGCATTAAGTTATTAACTCGATGATGATTAACATGGTTACTCCTAATTTTGCAAGGAAGTGATATAGAATTTCTTGACTTATGATGGTGAGGTTTTGTTTTTGATGGAGCTCCTCTATTCCTTGTTTTCATTGATGTAGGATTTTTGTTTCATATTTATGCTAGCAAATGAAAAACTCTGTCTATTTACAACATTTATGATATGTAAAGTATGGATCTTCCCACCTTTTAGCAGGGTCTTACTGCATTTTTGGGTCTGTTGAACATCCTTGGATTAAAATAACATTTCTCCAACTATGACAGCAGTAAGTGTACATGCTGGGCACACAAACATATGTCAATCTAAGTGTTGGGATAAACCTGTGGATCTAGGCTATAGTTCTAGGCATATTTTAGTAGTAGAAAAGAGGCATCATCATTAAATTTAAGTTAGAACTAAGAAACATATTATGCCAAGTAGCAAACATTATGTGAATATTGCTAGTAGCTCACAAGAAGTAACCATTAGATCTGAGTAGCATATTGTGCCACGCAACAAAGGTTCTGTGAATATTACTAGTAGCTCACAATAAGTTGCTATCAGATCTACGGGTCATAAAATAGAAATAAAGCATTTCTGAACATCCTTTGGTTATTAACATATTGTTTGAAAACCTATGTTATTCAAGAACCCGAGGTTAGTGCATCTGAGTTCTACAATCTTAAGGAAGCTCTAAGAAAGGTGAAACAGAAGCCAAATCTCACAAGAATTAATGAAATAATTGATGGAGGATGTAAGGAATATTTCATCTAGAGAAATAAGGGACAACATTCAGGTTCCAATTCCATAGAGGGACCTCTTGCGGGATCATTATGATATGTCTTACAAAAGAGCACCATGTTGAAGATCAAAAGTCTTTGAAACAAAATTTGAAGAACATGTCCAAGATGAAATCCTTGTGGTTTTCCAGCCATTCAAGCATGCCTAAATTGCATATCTGAAGCAACATGAAAATATTTTTAATACACATATGGAGCATCCGATTCTTCCCTACACTAGGGTATATCTGGGCAATAATTTTCAGTCACTTTCTTCAGATTTTGTTAATATTTGGGACAACAGGAACATTACTTGATTGTAGTTCCAAAACAACAAAGTTTGTCATTTTTTAGGGACAAATGGTTCTAAGGTTTCATAACATGGATCAAATGCCAAGGTGTCTTCATTGGCTGTATGAATTAACTTAGCATGTTGATTTTTCATGCTTAGAATAGGTGGATAGGGATTCAATAAGCTCTTTCATGAGGAGTTTATTGATGTTTTGTTACTCCTAGTTTTGCATGGAGGTGACAAAGGAAATTTCTTGACTTATGATAGCGATTTTTTGTTTTTGATGGAGCTTCCTTATGCCCTATTTTCATCGATGCAAGAGTTTTGATTGATGTTGGGAAATGAAAAGCTCTACCTATTGAGAACAATTCTGATATGCAAAGCATGGATCTCTCTACCTTTTAGCAGGGTTCTTGCTGCATTGTTGGGCCTATTGAACACCTTTGGGTTAAAATGACATTTTTCCAGTTGTGATAGCAGTAAGAATACATGATCCACACACAAACAAATATAAATATGAGTGTTGAGCTAGTCATGTGGATCTAGACCATAGTTCTAGGTGTATTTTAACAAAAAAAAGAGGCATCATCGTCAAATCTGTGTTTTAGAACTGAGCAGCATATTGTGCCAAGCAACAAAGATTCTGTGAATATTGATAGTATCTCACTAAAGGTAACCATCAGATCTATTTGTCATCAAATATAAATTTAGCATTTCTAAGCATCCTTTGGTTATTGACATCTGGTTTGAAAACCTATGTTATTCATGAACCTGTAGCAACAACCATGAAATCAAGCTCATTCCTATTTGAAGACCGAATGTGAGTGTTGTTTAAAGGTAATCTCAGAAACTGGATTATTGCATAGTGATAAAGGTAAGAAAATATGAACAAATCTTAAGCATAAAAATATGATAGTGAAAATGCACAAATCATAAACATTAAAATTTCCAAACAAACTTGCTGATGTTAGATGCCAAGGAGAGGACACATACTTTGTCACACTCCACAAATTTCAGCTGAGCCCTTTCAAAATCATAGTTTATATACAAACATTCCAAAAATTATGTGATGAGATCTCTATAAGTATATTGATCTTACTGGAGAACTTTAATAATCTCCTTCAACATATTTCTCCTCCTCTTATTAACAACCATTGTAGTAGCAAGACAACAAAGAAGATGGTGTGCATTTGTTTGGATAACATTCAAATACCTAAAGAAGGGAAACATCTAAAATTAAAAAAGAGTAAAGAAATAATAACACTACAAACACTATTCAGACACTAAAAAACTAAAAAAAGACAAAGCCAACTCATTCTTGAAATAGAAAACAATTTATAAAACAACCAAGTTCATTCCATATTAATTTATACATGTAAGTGATGGTCATGAAATGCCAATCTTCAACAAAACATCCACTTTTGTAATGTATAGTGTACACTAATTTAGTATGATTACCCATAGTAAATAATGGAATATTTTTTCAATAAAAAAAATTCAAAATTTCCAACCAAGCTGAAACAAAAATTCTAGTCTAGAATTAACAATGAAATTCAAACAACAAGAACTGTTACGATAGTCAAATCTCTTCCTAAAAACTAGAATGTTTGCTTGAATTGCTCTTAATGACCCCATACAAAGCTGGAACAATATCCAAAGGAGGAGCTAGGAATAAATAGGAAGATATCTCATATGAACAATCAACCGAATCGGTTGCTCAAGACACTAGAGTTTGTTCTTACATGAGAAGGCTTGACACAAGAGTTTGTTCTTACACACTTAGCAAAAGATAAGTGAGTGGAGGTTTTAGCTCTTCCTATCCAAGTCTTATGGTCAAATCTAGATCACTTACAATGCTTCTGTGTTCCAAAGAAAAATCCTTACTCTGATAGAAGTTCACCATAAGGCTATAACACATCCTTGGACTAGAGCCAACTCGAAAAAAGACGAACATAGTAGAGCGATAAGATCCCCATCAAGAAAGGAGGGCATGTCCCAATGTAGATTCAATGGAGTAGTTAAGGATAATTCCAAGCAAAGCAGAGCCAAGAGTTGGGTACAACTCTGGGACACTTCGAAGATATGCTTCAATATTGGCATGGGCATTTTCTTTGTTAGCACACTTTTATCAGCTGCCCAAAAGCACAATATCATAGCGATAGAGATCTTTGGAAATTCCATGGTTGACAGGATCAATTCAAGTAAGAAACATACATCATCAGGTGAGCATGAGAAAGGCTTCCAGTGTCATCTATGATACCATGTTTGAAATGAAATCTCCACTGTAGGACTAGTAATATAAGTATTGAGAAATAAATTAACGAGAAAGAATCAAAGAATTAAGGCATTACTAACCTCTCTTGGAAAAATATATCTATGATCCCGTTCCTTCCGTTCTCATGATTGAAGAATATAAATAGACTCCAATGCATCAACCATGTGCAATTTCGCAATTGATTGAGGGGGGATGCAAAATTATGTTTTCCACAAGCAGGCATTAGTAAGCAAAGAAAGGAAACATATAAAACAAGCATACATAAATAGACAGTGGATCTAAAGAAAACATTGAGATCATAAATTTATTTACCTTAGAATCATTAATTTCTTTCAACCAATTAATCTCTTCAAGAGAAATATCGCAATTTTGCGTCAGAATTTCTACTGCAAGATTTCCCCACAAGGCACTCAAACTGATGTCATTGTTTGTACCAAAAGTACGATATTGGGAAGTCCATTGCTCTGGATTAGTTTCCACATTCAAACTGAAACTTAACATATTGGTATAGCACCTTTATCTACTTGGGTCTAATCTTCCCATTCAGTGAAAATCACATCATATAATCAGACAACTAAAAATCAAATTATAACAATGATATCCTGCTATAATGTTATTCTTGATCTGTTTCAAAAATCCAAGAAAAAAAATTATCTAGAAAAATGCCCCTTTTCAAGAGCCCATTAAAAAAATAAGAATGTGCTAAAACTTGAAAATAATACAGGAACAAATCCTATACAACATGATTTTAAACAACTCTTTGAAATTTGATCAAATGATATCCTGCTAATTCATAAATGATAATGTTGTCACCTAAAATTGTGGAGAATAGATATCCACCAACATCATTAATGATTATGGACTACTGCATTTAGCTGCTCTATAAAATATGGAGACAAATAACATGTTAAAAGTAAGCACATGACACAAATAATTGTTCAAGTTGGCAAGAGAGAACTCTAGCATCACACATCAAACATATATTATTGAAGTGATGTAATTACAAAAACAAACACTCTTGAATCCCCTTCTCTCTGAAATATGTAACTTTTAACATAAAAAACATGTAGATATAGTTAAAAGGCACCAACTAAAAGTTCTACAATATAAAAATTAAAAACATCTTATTAGCACTCTTGACGAGTGATGTAACTCGTAACAAATTTAGTTAATTATAAATTTTTCCATGAATGAGCCCGTATTTGAAAATATATCAAACCCTACTCACCAGAGAGCATTATAGCTCATTGTGAAAACGTTTTGGGAAAATACGTCTTCTATTAGTGATGAGAATCATGTATACCTTTTCATCGTAATTTTTCGTAGTTGTTGGATAATTTTATGATATATAATTATGATTGCATTTCAGTTCAATTCTTGCTTGGTTTGGAATGAAAGGACTACTGGTCAAGTTTATCAACAAATCGTTAAGCCAAGTATGATATTTTTTGTGTTTTCTAATTAATGTCAGAAAAAGAAGAGGGAGTAAATATCACAACAGTTTTGATTTCCAAATATTGGCCTATGTGCAAACATCATATGGATGAAAAGAACAGACAACATTCCACATACCTTGCACCGATCATTCAACATATGGAGATTATACTGCTTATCAAAACGAAGCTCCTAAACAAGAGATGGATTCTGTAGAAAGATAATTAGTGGTGCGGCCATTTCTTGCAAAGACTTCAACCTTGAGACTACTTCGACACGCGTGTCTGTCATTACAGCAAAAGATGAAAAGGAAGCAATGAACATAAGTGAGAAACCTTAGTAGCAAGATTCAAATAGGATATAATTCAACTTAAATAATACCTAATGAACAAAACATAAGTAATCATAATTATTTTAGAAGTAATCATACAGATTAATTACAGAAGTAACCATAATAATGCAAATACCTTACTTTTGTATCACTTCAACACCCATCAAAATGGCCTTTCCCCGAAGTGTTGTTATGTTCAGATATCATCATTTTAACATTGATGCATAAATTAAAAACTGCAGATAGCTATCTGAAATAGCCAGTTGTTTTGGAGGCTACAACAATACTACTGTCTCTCTCAAAACAATGATCTCTGAGGTCAAAATAATGATATTTGAGGATTTCTGGTGTTAAGAAACATTGCATCAAGACCATTTACCTCAAACTTTATAAACTGTATTGAAGTGTATATAGTTTCGTACATGCCAGTTTATTTCCGTACAGGAAAGAATAATATGGCCTAATCCTTCTACTATGGTGACAACCGTCGACCCTTGTTCCCGTTAGCAATCCAGTATTAATTTTTTGACCATAGCACAATGAACGAAACACTTGTAGGGGTGACACATGCCTTTTCTTCAGGGAATACAGAGACAAAGTAAAGAGTTTTTACTGTTCACACCCCCTTAGGTGAATGTTATGTTGGGATCTGGATCACGTGGACTGTGAACTGATGAACAAGAGATGCATGGATTCTTTATGAAGGCCTCCAGTGCTGCTATCTCTGCTAGGTGCTTGCCGATGGTAAGGTAAATGTCTCCATGGCAATATCGTTAGGTATATATAAGTTTCCGTTGTGGAAAACCTGCTGAGCTAGCTTTGTCCTTGGTACAAGGAAAGGAGGGAATAATACCTAGCTAGATAGAAACTTCCAGAAATGGCATTATGAAATGGGAAGCCCGTGTTTTCGCCTCTACCTATTTTGTCCCCTCCTTCGCTTCAGGGTTCTGATCTGTAATTGGGATTTTAAGCTGATTCTTAATCATTTCTTCTATTTATCTGGAATGGATGCTTAATGAGGTGGGGTTTATTCAAAAAGAGAAACTTCCTTCTATGCCCCTATGAGTAGTAGTTTTTGATTTTTCAATTTTGGGGTTTGGCTCTGCAACTTAATCTTAATATAAATCTAGTGAAATAATAGTATTTGAATTTGTAAATGATTTGGGACAACAAAATGTGAAACTGGAAATGCTATTCGATTTGTTACTCAGGACTAAAAAACTTATGGATCCATAGTAGGTTAAACCGTGACTAGATGATACACATCCAGAGAGTCCACAACCTCCATCTAAACACTAATAGTATTACCCCCCAATTTGATAAAAAGTGAAGTAATGATTCTCTTTGGCTAGAATGATCGACCATCAAACGCTTGTAACATAGTTCGTGAGGGAATCAATATGGGAGAACCCAAATAATTTCAACATGACATGGGAAACTGCATAAAAATTTAAAAAGCATTCTTTACATGACATAGAGGATAATTCACAAACCATTACATTAGCATTCCCCCCACTACAGGTTATGACTTTCGAAATGGAAAATATACTCGCTTGGATGAGAGTAGATCTACTTCAATTGTTGGTACTCTGCTACTTGATCTCGATCTAAAATGCGTTCTTACCATATTACATTTTTTACCAAATAATTTCTGCCCATATTACCTTTTCTACCGAAGAATCCTTTTCCATGTTGGTGGAAAATAAAAAAACTAAACAAACCAACTTGGCATTCCCTATGAAGCTAAAATAGAGCAGATTCCACATCAAGATCAAGCAGAGTGACATGGGTTCCATCCAAATTAAGACCTTGCGATTAAGTGGTTTTTTACCCAGTTTTGAGACACAACCCAACATTTTTGATATTGCAGCAGTAGTTTTTTTTCAAGGTAATCCAAGGTTCAAACCCTATGTTGGTCACTGAGGTTATTTAAATAAATTAGCAGGAAATCATATCATGTTTATACCGTGAAACAAATATAAATCTATTAAAGGAAAATGATAAAAACATATCAAATTCATAATGTTGGGATGAAAATGGCACAAAACTTACCTCATAAGTGCTATTGCTGCTCACTACCATGTGTATGGTGATTGAAGCATAGTAGTATTAATAGAAAAGTTCAAAATAGAAACCAAAGTTTTTCAGAAGATAATATGCGTGAAACCTTTGAAAGATGAAATTCTGCATAAGTTGCACTAATTTTGACTTCTTGTAGATCAAACCCATTGTAGAAACTTATTTTCATTCAAAAACACTAAAAGAGCATGAGACTCAAAATGACAGTGTTTTTTCAAGCTCAATACAAAAGGCAACGTTGGATTTTCATTTCATCAGTGGCCTTCATATTAAATTGATTAATTTTTTTAACTTTTTGAAATTTTATTTTTCCTCCTGTGTTTATGAAAAAATTCATATTAATAAAGTTTTATTTAAAAAATACTTTTTAATAATAATGTTTTTATTAAAAAATTTAATTTCCATTCATTTAAAAAAATACTTTTTAATAATAATGTTTTTATTAAAGAATTTAATTTCCATTGTGTGAAAAAATTTCTATTAATGAAGTTTTAGTTAAAAAAATGCTTTTTAATAATAATGTTTTTATTAAAGAATTTAATTTGCATTTAAAATATATGTTTTATTAGGTTTAATTTCTAATTAATTGATAACAATAGACTCAATAATAATGGTTTTATTAAAGAATTTAAGTTTCTATATATATATATATATATATTACTCAGTTTAATTTCCAATTAAAAGATAACAATAGACTCATGTACCTAGTTAATCATGTACTTTGAAAATGGATATCGCTACATGTGGGCTAGGGAAAACAAACCTACTAACAATGACACACAACTCAAAAGTAACATGTGTCGGGTTTATGCATCTGAAGTACATTAAGTGATAAACTTAGGAAACAAGCCATGGAACCTAGAATTCTTTCGGAGGTTAATGTCGTGCCACAAGTAATGCAACATACTAAATTTTGCAAGTCTAATATGTTGCGTCGATGGTGTAGTTGGAATTGTGACATTTTATTCCAAAGGAGTACTCCAACCATAGGAATTGAGTTGAAATGCTCGATAAATATAATATTCCCTTTGTAGTGGCAATTCTTAAAAAAAACAAATTGTTAAAAGAAGATGTAATAAGGATGCTTATTCCATGTCTGAATTGTTTTGGATTCCTCAGCTATTATTGCATGTGAACTTGCACATATGGAAATCCAAGCTACAACAAATCTTTCAAGGAAGTAGAGTTGTCTATGTATTATTCATGAATCCAAGCTGCAACAAATCTTTCAATGAAGTAGAGTTGTCTATGTATTATTCATAGTGCACTTTGATGAGAATTTGATAAATTAGATTTCTTGTGTTTTTCTTCACTATTTTTTGGGCACATGTTTTATTTGATCATCATAATGAGCATGTGCTTATTATACTTGATATCTTCATAATGAACATGTGCTTATTACATTTATGGGATGTTTGTTAAAAGTGCAATTTGGAGTAGTCTATCTTTTAGACATTTTGGGTTTTTCGGTGGTTTTTGGTTGAAATACGATGTTTTTTTCTCCAAATATGAATCTTGAAGTGTTGAAATCCTATTTCTGAATGTGCACAAATGCATTCAACACCCTCAAATACCCTCAAGGAACCTATATTATGCATCTTCGATAGTTGTTGTATGCTTTTCCAATAATTCCTCGAAAATTTTGTTAGATTCTATAAAAAAAGCACGCCATTAAATAATCTCGGCAAATGTCAAAAACGTCTAACTTTTAGACTATTTCTTGCAATTTTGGATTGATGAAATTGTTCCTTTTTATATAGCAATGGATTCTAACACCCTTGAATGACATATATGCAATTCCATTAATTCAAAATGATTATTGCTGAATTTTAGGTCAAAAATACCGATTTCCCTTCCCATTATTTTGAGCAAGTTACTAGAAAAGGCCCAATTCATAATGCACTTAAACTAGTTTTTTAATGTTTTTTAATTTTCTTTTTATATATTTTTTTAATTTTCTATTTTATAAAATATTTTATATATGTTTTTTAATAAAATGACAATGAAAATGATGTATGATGAGGATGACGATGACAAGGATGGGAGCGATGATGTTGAATATTATAAAGATGAGGATGATGACAATGATGATGATGATGAAATGACGACAATGATGATTATCATCCAATGATGGTGATTATGATAATGAAAATGATGTTGATGACAATGATGATGATGATGATGACAATGATGACAATGATGACAAGGAGGATGATGACAACGATGACAAGGAGAATGACGATGGTGATGATGATGATCATCATGAGATATTATTTGATAGAGTCAAACCATTAGCTTGGATAGTGGGATACTAGTTTGGGAAGGAATAAAGTGAAATTTTCCCTTTTGCTTAGATGTTTTGTGTTAAAATTCACTGTGAGAAATCATATTATTGAGTGGAGTGATGGTGATGATGGAATTAATGATGAAAAATGAAAGCTACATGTGTCACAACTCAACACTTGCGATAATACTTCTTTCTCTTCCCGAGGATTCGAATAACAACCATAGGAACTATGCATACGATGGCTATCACCCACTTCTTAGAAGTTTCAATGTTCAAAAAAAAGTGCACTACAATAATGGTAAATGTAAGTCAAAACCATTGACACTTGGAGTATGCAAATATTTTTGAGTGAGCCATATTTTAGAGTTGTATATGAAAATTAACATGCAGGAGGACATGTACAATACGCATGGATAAATGCAGTGTACCTGCTCGCATTAAAGTGTACCTATTTCAGTAGGACACTTGTCAATGCTCGCCCGATAGGTTTCACATCATCCAACGACTAAAATTTGGAGAAAACTTAGGTTTAAAAAAATTGATGTGTACGGTCCAATTAATCATGTTTCTCATAATTCACCGATTGACCGAACTTTGGAGAAAACATAGTTTAAAAAAATTTGAGACGTACAGTTAGATTAAAACAACTTTTTTGTCACTATATGACCCCTTTGAGCCATAATACATCATTAATATTATTTAATATTGGGTTCATGTATGTAGTTATGTCACAAATAGTTATATCAGACGAACTTTGTTTAGCTTCATGATAAAATATCTTTGTATTTAAATATAAACCTATATTTATATTTATATTAATTGTAAGGTAGGTTTTATATCTATTAAACCATCCCCCAGTCATCCCGAGTCATGTCTTCTAGTGAAATATCATATTCTTGGACCACTGAACACGTGTATATAATACTATTAAAAAAATTCAAGCTCACCCTCAAGTTCCTACTTAGCATTACCAAAAGTGTCATAATCCCACAATTCTTCTTCCAACTAAAACTAAAGCCACTGCTTCTATTACTACAATTCAAAATCCTGTTTCTCTTTAGTGGAAATTTGAGGGTCAAGTTATTCACTTGTGGCTCAGAAATTGTGTAATAAATCATAGGGGAGACCTGGTGAATGTTTCTAGCATAGTGGTTGTAATGTGAATGCAATGGTGTTGTGGGTTCATGCAAGAGAGAACAATCAATTATGTTTTTTTACTATGGGATTCTTAGTCCCCTCACACTATAGCTTCTCTCACCCCCTATTATTCCTATGTGGCTGATGGTGAATTATTGTGACATAATTTAATTATCTATTAGTCGTGTTATCACTCTAGGAAACTCCTCTAGGTTGTAGCTCGAGGATTCCTGGTAACTTACAATGTTTTTGGGGTTTTCTAAAATGGATCAAGTCAGATGACCTATATGACCTTCCACTCTCAATACATGCATGAAACTCAATAAGGTACAAGGCTTTTAGTTACGACTGTTCATAGGTTGACAATATGGTGCAGGGATGGAGAACTCATCATGCTGGCAGATTCATACATAAAACAAATACATATAAATGGATAAATCATGATAAGGAAAGCACTTATAATTCAAATCACATCAACATGCCAATAGGGTGACAACTATCAGAGATTAATTAAGTTGAATATAACCTAAATAACACATTCAAGCATAAGCACATAAAAGATAGAAATGGAAGCTAAACAAATGATAATAAAAGAGCTTATATTAGGTCATGAGCAAAATCAGAAGCTTGGCAATAGTAATGCTCTACAAGTCCCTAAAGTCGAACCTTTTCTATAGCTTAAGTTTTAAGCTTTATAGACTTTGCAAAAATATTCAGATCCTGAAAAATTGGATCTGTTTTACTAAAAATAGATAAAATTAATGTTTTTGCAAAATTAGGTTAGAAACCCTAATTTAACTACAGAAACCCTAATTTAACTACTAGTTTAACCAAACTCTAACACTCATTCACTCTTTGAACCTTTTGATGACTGCAATGAGTACTGGAGGAAAGTTGTAGCTGGTCTTCTGATGGATGAGCCACTGTTGGTTAAAATAGGTAGGGTTTTGTTACCCTCTCCTCTTTGATGTATCCTCAAAACTAGAACAGACCTCCTTTGATGTTCCACTTCAGCAACTTTCAGCTTTTACACTTCATCCTGCACTTGCCAAGGTGTTGGTGAAGTAAACTCTTCATTTTTCTGTTGTAACCTGCCTTGTTAGGTCAACCTTTGCCCTAAAAATTTGTCCAAACTACTGAAAACTGGGGCTCAGAGATGCATTTGGTTCTCCAAATATGTGACACCTATGTATAAACTGAATTTTTTTTTGTATATTGGTGTTTTGTGAGAAAAAACCTCTCTCATTTTCTTGAAATTCGTTTCCATTTTCCAGATATTTGTATTTCAAACATATGTGTAAAACAGGGAAATTCTGAGATCCAAAAATTAGGGCTCAGAGATGGATTCGATTCTCCCAATATGAAATACCTATAGGAACACTGAGAGAGGTTATTATTCTCTGACATGTTAGGAACAAAAACCTCTGAGTGTTTTACAAAATGATTCTCCAGTCGCTCAAAATAATCGTTTTAAAATTATGTCTTTTCATAGTAAAATGCCAATTTCGGTGGCTTAGCCTCGCCGTGATATTTCGGTCTTAGCTACCAAAAGTATGCTTTTGATGGCTTAGAGACTATTTTGAAACCATTCTTGGCCACGCAAACCTGTGTTTTGAGTTTTTTGAGTGAGTCCTCCTCCCCGTACCTGCAAAATTTAAATTCAAACCCTACTAAATGATAGGGTTTAGATTTCCATTAGTCTTTTGAGATCAGTAACAACTTCTTAGCCATCAACTCATGATTTACTGCAATTCCCTAACCTTTTAGGTGGTTGAGAGTATTTAGGGTTTTGTTTGCTTATCTTTTGATTCAGCAGGATCTATGTTAGGAAGGTTAGCAACAGCCTGGCTTGATTCTGGAGGCTGAAGGCTTACTGCAGCTTCAGCTAGGGTTTCCAATGTGAGGTGAGTGCTAGGGTTTTGCTTGGCATCCTTCATCTACAGCCTCTGAAGCCTAATAATTCTATACAACGTAATGTTTTCCTTCAAGTATATTTTGTTCATTCTTTTTAGAAAGATATATCTTTCTCTCATCTCTTGGTAAGAGTTGTGTAGTAGCTTATTCCTCCTGGTCAATGTAGCATTGTTTTTCTTTATCTCTCTTTCTAAAATTTCCATTTCAGACACTTGCCTCAGCAACTAATTTATCCTTTGTGTCTTGGTCTTGCTATAGGAAGCCTTCTTTTCTGGTTCATATTTCTCTTTTGGTGTAGGTGATGGGAGTTCTTCAATCTCTGCTATCAATTGCTCTATTAGGTCAAATTTTGCCCTAAAAGTTTGGCCAAACTACTAAACAAATGGGGCTCAGATATGGATTTTTTCCTTCAAATATGTGACACTTGGGTATAAAATGAAAGAGGTTTTTGTATATTGTTTTGTTCTGAGAAAAAACCTCTCTCAGGTTTTTGGAATCCATTTTAATTTGCTCAAGATCTGGATTTAAAAAACATGTGTCAAACAGGAAATTCTGAGATCTAAAAATTAGGTCTCAGAGATGGATTCTATTCTCCCAATATGAAACACTTGTAGGAAAACTGAGATAGGTTATTGTGTTCTGACCTCTTAGGAACAAAAACCTCTGATAGATTTGCAAAACGATTCTCCAGTCACTCATAATCACTATTTTAAAATTATTCCTTTTTCATAGTAAAATGCCCCTTTCGGTGGCTTAGAGCGTCTTGAAATTTCGGTCTTAGCTGCTGAAAGTCTACTTTCAGTGGCTTAGAGACCATTTTGAAACCATGCTTAGCCATGAAAACCTGTGTTTTGATTTTTTTGGGCGGGTTTTTTCCCCAACGCACTTTTGCCAGCTTTCGGTGGTTAACGCCCTTCTTGAACTGTTCACTAGGCTTTCAAAAGCAATAGTTTTCATTGGATAATGAGATGTCTGAAGTCTCGCCTAAGCCGCTGAAAGTGATTTCACCATTTACTCGCTTGGGCCTACTTTTGGTGGTTAACCTTCATCTTGCGTTAAACTGTTAGCTACCGAAACAAAGCCTTTCGGTGGCTAATGAGCTGTTAAGAACCCCGCCTAAGCCACCGAAAGCTAAAACTTCTAATTTTTTCAACCATAGAAAAAGAAGAGACCTTCAATTTGTTAGTCATCTTTAAATCTTTCATAACATGACTCGAATTCTTCATGCTATCAAAATAAATTTATTTTGGGAGATAACATTTGGCTCCTACTTGGCTGTGAGGTCCCAAGAACCCCAGACCAAAATGCCTTTCCTGAAAAAGAATAATTAAAGCTATCTTCTAGTGTTCCAATGGGCATGGAGTCATTTGTCTTTTATAATTGATCCCCTGCAATCTTCCTGTAGCTCGCTTTGCTTATTCACGAAAACAACTAAAAATGACCTAGCTGCTCATATTAAGAGCTTATTTTCCTATCTACTCCTACTCATAATTATAATTAGTAGAGTCCTCTTATCACATGACATCATGCTTCCAATGAAGCCAGGTCAGAAGCTGATCTGCTGAACTTATCCTTGATCTTGACCTAAAAAATAAATGAAACCCTAGCATGCAACAATGTAGTTTCGAAGGGTGACAGAAGCAGCTATCATCTGACAAAAATATTTTGATATCTATGCTGCTCATAAGTTCTAGATAGTCAGCAATAGGGTCATAAAATACAACAAGAAATACCTATTTATGCTGTTGTTCCAACTTAATGAAATGCTGCTGCTCGCTGCTTTCAGTGATCACTACATTAACTGTAGATTGCTCAACCTTTGAATAGGAAGGATGAGTTATGCCCTGCTGTTATACACTTTTCATATCATCATCTTCCTCTTCATATCTGTTGCATTCTTCCTTTGTCTGCAAATAAGAAAACTGAGGGCTGCCTTTAGTATTTGCTGTAGATCCAAATTTGTTACATGTTGTTCCTTCAATCCGCTCATAATATTTCGGGTTTCCAAAGGGGACAAACAAATATTCTTGACACCCTAAGTCAACAGATGCATTTGGTACAAGGTCAAAAGCATCTATATTATGGTTAACATTCTGAATATCATTAATATCTCGATCACAATGATAGGTGTCCCCTCTTGCAGCATACTTTTCATAGCTATTATTAACCACAACATGAATACGTCTCTGATCATCTCTTTGCTGAAAAGTAGAACCAAAATAAATTCCAGAAGTGGGCAAATCTTCACAAAACTTAAAATCTTCTTCTTCATCATTAGCAGGATTTCCATCCCAAGAATGCAACTTATATTCTACACAATAATTATCAAATGCAAACTCATCTGAATAGCACCTTTTACAGTGCTCAGTGAATGCTTTGTGAAAATCCTTCAATGATGAAATACTGGAAGGAGGTAAAGAAAAATACCACTGATGTGCATCACCATATAATGAATACATGAACATATTCATACGAACATCTTCATGCTGCTGATATAATAGATCCATGCATTCGTGAAACTTGAGGAGGTGTTCTATAGGACTGTCTTCTTCCTCCTCTTTGAAGACAGGTAGAAAATCTCCCCATTCAGACATATTAGGTACCGGATGTGGGAAACTAGGAATGGAAGAGAATTCAAGAGGTGCAAACCTCCAAGCCAAAAGAGTATAAAATTCTTTTGACATCTTTATATTGTGGATTCGCCATTGAATTCATCCTTCATGGAGTCACCAGGGATGAGATCTTCACAAGCAACAGTGCTTGAAGATTCCTCAACCCTAAAAATTTCTAATGCATTTATAAATTCTTGAGATTTGTATGTTTCAGCAGAAGAAATAACAATAGAAATATTTCTTGAAATACCCGACGTAGCTTCCTCTGCAGTATTGCTGGTTTGCCTTACTGAATCCCTAGCTCTTCTCAGAATCTCTTCTGGATCTGAAACTGGTGTCGTTGGTGGCCCTTTAGGGTTTTCTCTGGTACTTGGTCTTCTTGAAGCCACCTTATTCCAATGGATTCGCCAGATAAATGATTACAACCAGAATAGTGTCCAAAATTTATCTATCATCAAAGCAAGATCTATGTCGTCTCCCAGTGAAGCTGAGCTTCAGTATCCTTTCCCCGTCAACGGCGCCAATTTGTTATCACTCCAGGAAACTACTCTAGGTTGTAGCTCGAGGATTCCTGGTAACTTACAATGTTTTTGGAGTTTTCTAAAATGGATAAAGTTAGGTGACCTATATGACATTCCACTCTCAATACATGCATGAAACTCAATCAGGTACAAGGCTTTTAGTTACCACTATTCAAAGGTTGACAATATGGTGTAGGGATGGAGAACTCATCATGCTGGCAGATTCATACATGAAATATATACATATAAATGGCTAAATCATGATAAGGAAATCACTTCTAATTAAAATCACATCAACATGCCAATAGGGTGACAACTATCAGACATTATTTAACTTGAATATAACCTGAATAACACATTCAAGCATAAGTACAGAAAAGATAGAATTGAAGGTGAACAAATGATAACAAAAGAGCTTATATTAGGTCATGATAAAAATGAGAATTTTGACAATATCAATGGTCTACAATTCCTTGAAGTCAAACCTTTTCTATAACATAAGTCTTAGGCTTTATAACCTTTACAAAAATATTTAGATCGTGAAAAATTGGATCTATTTTACTAAAAATAGATAAAATTAATGTTTTTGCAAAATTAGGTCAGAAACCATAGTTTAACTAAACTCTAACACTTGTTCAATCTTTGAACCTTTTGATGACTGCAATGAGTACTGGAGGAAAGATGTAATTGGTCTTCTGATGGATGAGCCACTATTGGTTAAAATAGGTAGGGTTTTGTGACCGTCTCCTCTTTGATGTATCCCCAAAACTGGAACAGACCTCCTTTGATGGTGCACTTCAGAAACTTTTAGCTTTAACACTTCATCCTACTCTCTCCAAGGTGTTGGTGAAGTAAACTCTTCACTTTTCTGCTGTAACATGCGCTGTTAGGTCAACCTTTGCCCTAAAAATTTGGCCAAATTGTTGAAAACTGGGGCTCAGAGATGCATTTGGTTATCCAATAATGTGACACCTATGTATAAACTAAAATTGATTTTTGTATACTGGTGTTTTTTGAGACAAAACCTCTCTCAGTTTCTTGAAATTCATTTCCATTTTCTAGATATCTGTATTTCAAAAATACGCATAAAACAGGGAAATTTTGAGATCCAAAAATTAGGGCTCATAGATGGATTTGATTCTCCCAATCTGAAATACCTGTAGGAAAACTAAGAGAGGTTATTGTTCTATGACATGTTAGGAACAAAAATATCTGAGTGTTTTACAAAATGATTCTCCAGTCACTCAAAATAACCATTTTAAAATGATGCCTTTTCATAGTAAAACACCAATTTCGGTGGCTTAGAGCGCCCTGAAATTTCGGTCTTAGCTGCCGAAAGTCTAGTTTTGGTGTCTTAGAGACTGTTTTGAAACCACTCTTAGCCATGAAAAACCTATGCTTTGAGTTTTTTGAGCGGGTCCTCCTCCCTGTACCTGCAAAATTTAAATTCAAACCCTAGGGAAGGATAGGGTTTAGACTTCCATTAGTCTTTATAGATCAATAACAACTTCATAGACATCAACTCATGCTTTACTGTAATTCCCTGAACTTTGAGGTGGTTGAGAGTATTTAGGGTTTTGTTATCTTATCTTTTGATTCAGCAGGCTCTATGTTAGCAAGGTTAGCAACATTCTGGCTTGGTTCTGGAGGCTGAAGGCTTACTGCAGATTCAGCTAGGGTTTCCAATGTGAGGTGAGTACTAGGGTTTGGCTTGGCATCCTTCATCTACAACCTATGAAGACTAATAATTCTATATAGCCTTGTGTTGTCCTTCAAGTATATTTTGTTCAGTCTTTTTAGAAAGATATAACTTTCTCTCATCTCTTGGTAAGAGTTGTGCAACAGCTTATTCCTCCTGGTCAATGTAGAATTGTTTTTCTTTATCTCTCTTTATAAAATTTCCATTTCATACATTTGCCTTAGCAACTGATTTATCCTTTGTGTCTTGGGATTGCTATAGGAATCCTTCTCTACTGGTTCATATTTCTCTTTTGGTGTAGGTGATGGAATTTCTTCAATCTCTGCTATCATTCGCTCTGTTAGGTAAACTTTTTCCCTAAACATTTGGCCAAACTGCTGAAAACTGGGGCTCAAAGATGGATCTGTTCCCTCAAATATGTGACAATTGGGTATAAAATTAAATAGGTTTTTGTATATTGGTTTGTTCTGAGAAAAACCTCTCTTAGTTTTTTGGAATTTGTTTTAATTTGACAGAGATCTGGATTTCAAAAACATGTGTCAAACAAGAAATTCTGAGATCCAAAAATTAGGTCTCAGAGATGGATTCTATTCTCCCAATATTCAACACTCGTAGGAAAACTGAGATAGGTTATTGTTCTCTGACTTGTAATTAGGAACAAAACCCTTTGAGTGTTTTTAAAAATGATTCTTCAATCACTCATAATGACCGTTTTAAAATGATGCCTTTTCATATTAAAATGCGCCTTTCGGTGGCTTAGAGCGTCCTAAAATTTCGGTCTTAGCTACCGAAAGTATACTTTCAGTGGCTTAGAGACTGTTTTGAAACTATGCTTAGCCACGAAAACCTGTGTTTTGAGTTTTTTTAGCAGGCTTTTTCCCCAACGCATTTTTTCCTTCTTTCGGTGGTTAATGCCCTTCTTGAACTGTTCACTAAGCTACCGAAAGCAACCCTTTTCGGTGGCTAATGAGATTTCTAAAGTCTCTACTAATCCAATGAAAGTGATTTCACCATTTACTCGCTTGGGCCCACTTTTGGTGGTTAACCTTCATCCTGCGTAAAACTGTTAGCTGCCGAAACAAAGCCTTTCGGTGGCTAATGAGCTGCTAAGAACCCCGCCTAAGCCACCGAAAGCTAAAACTTCTAATTTTTTCAACCATAGCAAAACTAGAGACCTTCAATTTGTTAGTCATCTTTAAATCTTTCATAACATGACTCTAATTCTTCATACTATCAAAATAAATTTATTTTTGGAGATAACAAGTCGTACTCAAGATTTTGAGATAGAGAGTGAAAATAATAAATAATTAAGTCCCTCTATACCAAGGGAAGGGATGAAATAGTGTGAATAACCCTTAAACCACAACCCATAGTGTTGCAGCTAGGAAGTCAACTTCCACAATTCTCAAGATCAATATTTTTGCACTAAAATAGTGCCCATTGCTAGTAAAAAAGATGCAACATTTGGCCTCAACAAGTGCAACATTTGGGGGTCATTGAAAAAACAATATTAACTATATAGGGGGAGCATATTACTAGAATACAATAGTTGGCTTCCTAGATATAGGAGATAGTTACTTTTATTTCTTTTCTTTTTTTCATAATAGTGTAATAGGTATGGTGAATGATGAGTGGAAAAACAATATTGAACCTATTTGGACTCAAAAAACTTTGTGAAGTGGATTATAACAATTGGAAAATATGTTTGAATTATGAAAAGAAGCATGATGTTAGTGATGCAATATCATTTAATAAGACCAATTGCAAATAGCTATATGATAGTGGCATTAAATAAGTGAGGGGAAAAGGAAAAGAAATGACTAGGAAAATGGGTTTTTGAACTTTGTCCTCATCATCTCTCCTCTCAAACTTAGGCTTAGTTATATCTCCTTTTGCTTCCATTGTTGTCCCCTAAGTCACCCTTCACAGAAAGGGGAAAACAATGACAATAAATGGAGTTGGAGGGAAAATAAATAGTAGCATGTTGAAATCATAAGGAAGATTTTCATATTTAGGACTAATCATAAGAAAAAATTTCATATTTAGGACTACATGTGAGATGGCCCAAGGGCCCACACATGTCCCAGGAACCCTAAGTACAAGTTTTATCACCAAAATTCTGAAGTTTTGTATTTGGACCATGGCATGGGAGCTAAGAACCATCCTTGTTGTGCCAAAAATAAAAATTTGGATCATATATCACTTGTAGAATAGCCTAAATGGAGCCTAAATATTCCCTATGTAGATCTTGTATGGAAGCCTTAGGACCTCATGTCCATAGGTGCTCATGAGTCTAAAAGGAAAATTTTATCATCTAAAATCCTATATTTGCTTCCCAGACTATGATCCATTCTATTTGAACCATCCATGCTGTGTAAAACATTGAAATGACCACCATATTTTGCTCATGAGCCATTCAAAATATGGAGTACATTTTATGGCTTCAAACTACACACATGGAACATGATGATCCCCCATAGATAAATGATATATCATAAGTCCCTAAAGTTTTTCTGTGAATGATAGATCATGCCATGGGAATCATCCATAGTACCCATGAGGAACCTTAGAGTACACTAATTTTTGAGCCGACAACCTACATTTTTGGCATTGAGCTCGGCTTGGTGCCACAAAATTTAAATAGACACCATATCCTACTCACATGACAAAGTTACGATTTATATGTCCTATGTAGTGGATAAGGACCCCACAAATTATGGCTCATGAAACCTTTACTTAGGTATCAAGAATCATCAATGTTGTTCTAAATATCAAAATGGCCATGACCATATCCAACTTACATGGAGAGTTTGTGGTGGTAATTTGGGGTCCCACGTATGGACCATGATATTTAGAGGAAAATGTTACAATATAAGACCATAGGTTTGACTATATTTTAAGTCATGCATTAAGAACCATCCCATATGTGCAGGTTCTCAAAATTATGACCATATCGCAAATGTGGATGAGAGATTTTCTATGCATATGCATGCTATGTGATTTTTAAAGGCATCGTAATGGTCCATGACCCCCTAAGTAGTTGGCATGAACTTAGGCCATAATGTTAAACCCTATACCATGGTGTTGGATAAGAGATCCATTATTGGTGTTACAAATATCAAAATACCAACAACTACCACTTGTAGTGGAAAGAATATTCCCTCTATGGGGGAGTACATGGTTCTTATAATCCCTGACCATGTACTCATAACTAAATATCCAATCCATGCCCATATACCTCATGCTAGAAAATATTTTATTTGTAGGACCTATGTAGTGTTTCATGGTCCATGATCCTTGATATGATTAGTTTGGTGTTAAGTGTAAGGTTTTTTTGATGAATAACAATTTCTTGGATCATCAATCACTTACTTACTACCTCCAACAGATAAACACACCTAAAACAACAAACCCACCTAGATGACTCATGGACCTATCACACCTAACCCATATAATGAATTCACACACCTTGGAATATTCAAACTATAACCCCCTAACGTCGTACCTAACCCTAATGTCTAACCCCTAACAAACTAACATGTTATCTCATAAACTACTTACCGAGTAGTACCCCTAAAACCTAAACCCCTTAACCAATAACCCACTACCTCCCTAGATGTGAGCTTATCCAACTAAGGTAGAATACATGATTTTTGCAATCAACAAACCAATCCTATCATGTTACATGTCCAAATTAGTAGTATTGAAGCTATATACTTGCTTTCATCTCCATATATAATACAATTTATGTTTCAAGTCATTAAACTTGAAGTAATACATATTTTTGAGAAATGTGTGTGTGGGTGTGTGTCCTTGAAATATGATGCCAAGTTATGTGAAAAAAGCATTTCCCAAGAGAACGGAATTGGTCACTATGAAGAAAAAACATAACTTTATGAGAAAGATGATGATAGTTAATTATAATAAATACTTACATAAATATGCATAACATGAGTTATAAATAATTGATAATAAAACTGAGGGTAAAAGAAACTAGACCCCCCATAATTGAACAATTTTTGGAAGATCTCAAATTTACGATGAAGGATTTGTTGGAATTACACTACAGTTGGATTCATGGATCCTGTGAATCTATTTGTAATGTTAAAATTCACTAAAATGTACAAATTCATTGTCAAACTTGTAATTTTCTAAAGTTAGGGTGCCACAGCTAAAAATGAATAACATAAACAAATAATTCATATTCTTAGTCATTGTTATCTAGTCATATTTCTATTCCTTTAACTAAATTAGCCATTTATGTTAGTAATTGTTATTCTAGTCACTTTTTATTTAGTTGTATATTTTCTCTCGTGACTAAATTAGTCATTTATCTAAGTTGTTTTTAGTTGGCTCACTTAAAATAGCTCATTTTTAGTTGTTTACTCCTTGAAAAAATTGTGGTGACTAACATTTGTAGTCACCTAGTCACTTATCTCTAATTTTGTACTAGTGAAATGGCCATTTAAGCTCTATGTGACCAAGAATGGTTATCATTTATTGGGCCATATTATCAAGGAAAAAAATAATTTCTAAGGTTAAGGGGCTCATGGCTCATGTGTGATTCCCTAGACCACCTGAAAGGCCCTATATACTAAATAGGTAATATTTAGACAATGAGTAATATATGTTGGCCTTTTGAGGTTTGGCACACCAAGTATGGATTTCAGACCCTAGGCCATGGCTTGAGGCAAAAATTCAAGTTGTTGGGCCAAAACATTTTTCCTTAGGGCTAATGAACTATGTGTGGGGCTTTAGGCCACCACAAATCCCTATAAAAGGAATATTGACATGTGAGAAAGATATAGTACCTCTTTTTATGAGTTTTGGTTAACCATTGATATTTATGTGGTGATGAAATTTATGGAGAAGATAAATGGTTTGGTTGCATTGTCGTCATGATAGAAATTTGCGAGGTGTTATTTGAAGACATTGAGATAGAATGGAAGGAAAAAAAAACATGTCCAAAATTTGGATTATTGGGGAGTTCCATTATGATGTTTATTGCCCAAAAAGGTGGGTCATTTGCACAAAAAATGTCCTAGAGGTGAGTCAGGGTTTGATTTAGACCATACTCCTAAGACCTATACTAAATACTTTGTGTATAATAACAAGGTTCAGGAGGAAAGTAGCAAGTCAGGTTCAAGTGTGGATACTCAACATGCACTTTTTTATTCGTCTCATCCTCTAGAGCTGAATCATACAATTTTGGGTGAGTTAAAAATAATTTCCAACCCTTTGTATAATTCTCTGAATGCATTGGAATTGAAGTCCTTTAACAATTTAGAAATGTGTGATATTGGAAGAATATATATGGGGTTAGGGCTAATATTCATAGTCTAGATGTAGCTAAGGTTTATGAATCAAATATGCCAAAGCCTACTTATGCTAGAAAGCCACCTTATTATTATGAATACCTGGGTCCTATTGAATCCTGCTTAGAATAAATATCTTGTCTGGCACCAAATATATATGATTGGGCTGAGTCAGGTAACTTTCCAATTTTCAAAACTTCAAACTTTTTAGGTGGTGTTAGACTTCCGAACTCTATAGAAGATGACATTGTGGATATTACTCTCGTAGGTGAAAATCTAGGTGGTGGGAAGGATCCTGAGGGGGTAAGGTTTTCAAATTTTGATTGTATTGAACATAACATTTTTACTCCTCCAATGAGTCCTTGAAATTGGATTTAGAGGTGTTTACTTCACTTATCCCCTCTTATAAACATGTTCTTAAGAAAACTCCACTACAAGTTTTCTCGGCAATATATCAAAAAATCAATGTGGATGGGAAGGTTAAAAGTTCAAATGGTGTTGATATGATTCTTAGCATTTTGAAAAATGGTTCCAGAGTGGTAAAAAAAATTAGGATTATTGAATATGAAGTAGTGGTGAAAGGGGGACTAGATACTAAATTCTCGCCAATGAAGACTAGAATTTATAGAAAAATGAAGGAGGATGTTTATGTCAAGGATTAATGTGATAGGACTATAATTGGTGGTCCTAAGGAAATTAGAGCACACAAATCCCTAGCATAGGAAAAGAAATGGAAGACAAGTAATCCACACAATATACATTGTTAGGATCACAACGCAAAGAAATGGTTTCTCTACTTATGACTTCTATACAATTTCAAAAGTATCGCAAGACCTAAATGCAAGGATATGATACACCCTTGGAGAGAAGTGGAAGTCCTAAAGAATCCATATTTGACCAAGTCTAGATGCTACCAAAGGAGAGTCGAGTTCAAATATTTTGATCCCCACTCCACTAAGCTTCCTCAATTGCAAATATATGAGAGGACCCCTCCTTGTATTTTTTGTTGTTGAGAGAGGTTCATACAATAAATTTAAAATCAAGTTTTTGAATATTGGTGTCAATGATAAAAACAATATCATCTTCAATTCATTGACATTGTTCTTCATGACATATAGTCGTTATAACATGGTATGTAGTGTATTATCAAGAATCATACCTTCCCTATATTGAGAACTATGATTTGTTCCCCATGGACATATTCGAGGTGACTAAAGCTGAAACTAGAACAATAGAGATAGATTCTTAATTACCTTAGGAATGAAAATGTTGTGAGCATTAATATTATCAACTAGGATTAATTGGAGCTCAAAGATGGTGTTTACATGCTCTATTTGTTTTAAAATATAGATAATTGGTTTGAAGAGTAATTCCAATAGAGAAAGGTATAAGGGTTATGTGATATATATGGGTTATTAGTGCTTGGTGTGAGTGCAAGACCCATTTAAACCAACTAATTAATGTCTCAAATTTGTCCCCATGAAGTATGAGGACAACTTTAGATATTTTAATTGTGGTCACAATGATATATATAATGGCCCATTAAATAGTTATGGTAGCATGGAACAACATTTTTATCCCACAAGATAATTTGGGATCATTCAAAGTGAAAAACAAGGATTTTTTGTGCTCCATATTAAACTTAATTTCTCTTTCTTTATGAATTTGCATTAAAATATCATAAACAAGATGTATGACATCTTAAGGTCCCATGCAATATAAACCTTGAATATGCTACATATATTCAATTGAAACATAATAAAATCTAAATCTAAGTGGAATTGCGGTCCAGATGAGGATTTAACTTTAAAATATTGACCAACAAAACAAAACTTATTTTCCCCACATTGTGAAAATCATGGATGCTAGTTTTCAAGAGGGAAAACAATATAATACTCTAAATGCAACATTTAAAGAGAGTGTATGCTAGGATATATATTATTCGACTTGTAGCACCTTGATAATGTATATTATGCCATATATACACTCTTAAATACAACATTACAAGGTTCTTATGGTGTTCCACCCACAACATCGACCTCAGTGGTGAAGTCCAACCAAAAAATTGTCAACATGTATGTCGAGTCTCATATTAATGTATCTTATTTCATAATATATTATATATTTAGATTTGTCCTTTGCGGTTGGTCAAAGGTTCAAGGCTTGTTAATATTTTTATTTTTGAAGGAAATTCTTGATTATAGGGACTAGTGGCAATTGTAGATATGTCAAATGTAAATATTTGGATCTTAAAAACTTTGAGAGGTTACAAATGCTTCTAAATATTTTGCATGTTTTATAATTTCATGGCATATTTAGTGACGATTGACACTCTTTGTCATACACTACAAAGGTGCATAAACACATGTTGTTAAGGTATGTGCATGCAAAGTGATGAAGTGTGTGTATACATTATAGAACTTGGTATAACTAATGTTTATTTATAGAAACTATGGTTGGATGTAGCCATTAAAAATTATATCCGTTAAACCCATTGCAAACATTGCACATTTCAATGTTGAGATGTACTACTTACTTGATTAGACGATGAAAATTTTGAACACTACATACCCAACACCACACTCAAATAATCAAAATTCACATAATAACATTTGTTTCCTAATCCCTTGGTAGACCCCTTCACACCAATCCACACGACACTTGATATTCCAAAGCATCCTACCTGAGGTTTAGGGTCATCATCACCAAGAAATGGTAATATCTAGGGAGGTGAAGGGAAAGAGGGAGGTGGTTGTAAATATATAGATATCATTGGGAGAAATTATAGCTTTAGAGAGTGAAACAAAATAAATATAATGGACTATGGGGATAGGAATGATGTCATCATTAGTCCGTGTTTAGGTCACATGAGTAGCTTGTTGAGAAATGAGAGTGTTTCAAGGTGATATCTATCATACATGATTTCGAGGTGGTATCTATCATATATGAAATTAAAGTAGTTTCTGAATAATTTTGTCTATAGTTCATATGAATTGCAACTTAGCAAGTGAATTCACAATGGGTGGATTTTTAATTATACAATTTTGTTGACACACTTTTCTATCTTCCATGTGATTAGTAGAAATGTTTGCAATCTTATGACGTCATTCCAAATATTTGTAGTCGTTTGTCCTTTTACCATGTGCCACCTTGTGGATTTGTTGTATTCACACCATTGGTCACTTCAGTCTCCAAATTACCTTTATGCTTGGTATTTGACTTACTATGGGTATGCTTGCAAGGTCATGTAAGGATGGGATAGTTAATCCCAACTTAGGAGGAAGGGTATCACAAATATTGAAATGGACACCATACCTTGTTGTAGGCCAAAAATTCCATATGCAAAGGATCATTTGATGGCATGGGGCCCACACATAGTCCATGAGTTCTAAAAGAAAACAAGTATGGCTTCAAACTATCTATTTTGACCTTGAACAATGTCTAAGCTTATTATAACCATCCTTAATGCACTAAACTAAAAATGGCCATCATATCTTGATCACATGAAAATGATTCCCTTTATAGGACCTTTTGTGGTGTCTAAGGGACACAATGATGTCTCATGAGCCGCATAGACAAACATTATGGTATAATGCCCTACATTTTTGCATTGAACCACATCACAGGCACCAAGAACCATGTCTAGTGTTCTAATTAACTTCAAAACTAGCACCATATCCCACTTCAAAGCTAAATATTCCATATGGAGGGAAAATATGGTGGTTTGGTACCACCCACATGTAACATATCTCCATAGTAAAATTATATAGTGTAATCTGGTCCTATATTTCTCATTATACCATGGAATGGTCCTCAAGTTCCATCCCTAATGTACCTCTCCTCAACTTGTTTTCCATATCTCACATGTAGGAAAAGGATTCCCTACACAGGACTTATGCAATGATGTGGGTTACTATGCAAAGAACATGAGCACCATAGGAAAATGTACTATCCCAACAATATGGGTTTTTTTATCAAATGAAGGATTAGTGACCAAGAAGAATCCATAATGTGACATCTAAAAATAGCCACCATATCCTAATGAAAGGAAAAAGGTGGACTAGGGCCTCATGGATGACCTATGCAGAACCCAAAAGATGCATGTTATAGACTAAAACTATGGATCTTCTCCCTGTAACATGAATTGGGTCATGCGAACCATCCTTGGTGTACTAAACCTTCAAATGTGACACCATATCTCAATCACATGCCAAATATTTCCTATGCATGGGATATGTTGTGGGATTTTCAAATGTGATATAACCATCGCCTCCAAAAGTAAAAATTCTCGTGAATTTTAAGGGAAGTTTTTTAAAATTGGCTTAAAAGGGACCTTTGGGGGGGGTTCGAGTCAACCCCCCCAAACAAATTCATGAAAATTGGATTTTTGAGGGCGGCTTTATCATAACCGACCCCACAAGTCCAAATTCCCATAACTTTTGGGGGCTATTTTAAAACAACCGCCCCCAAAATTCCAATTATCATGCCATTTGGGGGCGACTTTCAAACAAATTCCCGCAAAATTCAAATTATTATGACTTTTAGGGGTGGCTTTAAAAGAACTGCCACCAATAGTTCATTTACCATTACTTTTTTTTTTTTGGGGGGGGGGGTTTAAAAACTGCTTAAAAATTAACCTTTAGGTGGGGGGTCTTTCCAACCCCCTCCCAAATCCCAACGGTGGGGTTTAAGAACTTCCCCCAAGAGTTCTGAGAATCATACTTTTGGGTTTTTGTTTTAAAAAACACCCCCAAAAGTTCAATTCTCATGAATTTTGGGTGTATTTTTAAGAACCATCCCCAAAATTTCAATTCTCAGTACTTTTTGTTTGGCGGGGTGGGGGGGGGGGGGGGTTTAAAAACCCCCCCCCATGGCCTAAAAAAAATTTTGGGGGGGGGGGGGGGTTTAGAAAAACCACCTCGAAAATGTCTTTAGGGGTCTTTAAAAAACCCCCTACAAAAGTCATGAGAGTTGAACTTTTGGGGGCATTTTTAAAACAACCTCCCCCAAAAGTCTTATTCTCATGACTTGTTTTTTTTGGGTGGGGGGTTTAAAAAAACCGCCCCAAAAATTCTAATTCTCATGATTTTTTTTTGGGGGGGGGCGGTTCTAAAAACCTCCCCCAAAAATCTAATTCTCATGACCTTTATTTTTTTTTTTTGGGGGGGGGGTGTTTAAAACAACTGCCCCCAAAAGTCTTATTCTAATGACTTTTGCGGGGCGGGGGGTTCTAAAAACCGCCCCCAAAATTCTAATTCTCATGACTTTTTTTTGAGGTGGGGGTTTCTAAAAACCGCCCCAAAAAGTCTAATTCTCATGACTTTGGGGGGGGTGCGGTTTCTAAAAAATTCCTTCAAAAACACCTTTATGGGGGTCTAGCTCACTTCAAATATCCAACCATATTACAACCCAACAAACATTAAAAAAATGTGAGATCAAACTTATTTTACTGGTATGGGTAGCCAGGGGATAGGTTTTTTTGATGTGATGATTTCCTTTTATATACTTCCGGAAGGGAAGACAATTGCATACTTTCAAAACGAAAAAAAAAAAAAAACATAATCTCATCTTGTTTTAGTTTAGAAAATAAGGGAAATTATATGATGACTCTAAAAGAAGCATAGTTTTCTAATGAGTGCATAATTCATTTTGTTCCCCCCTTACCCCTAGCCCCCCTTCATAGGGATCCTTTATGGGGAAAAGGACAATCCAATAGGTAGGAAATTGTATAACATATGGATGGTATAATAGGAAAAAAAAATAGTATGTAATTTGATTGATGGGAACATTGTTTTCATGGAAAATTTGTCAACCTTTTAGGAAGATCAATTTGATTAGGGAAATTTCACAACTTTCCAATCATAGATTTCTATATATATTTTAGCTAGGAAATTGACAAGTTTATTAAATATCTCTATCTTTTGAAATCAAAGCCAAGGATGGGATGCTAGCTCCCCTTGCTTCTCTATGAAGGTTAAATCTGTATAATTTCACTTTGGCTCCACGATGAATGATTTTTGATGTACATTTTTATTTTTTAGTAATGAAATGTAATATGCATTTTTCAAATTAAAGGGTTGATTAATGTTGCTATCCATAAAGCATGTATAAATTCATCAAACTATAAAACATATGCATCATACACAAAGATCTCTCTTGTGGATTGAATATGAGAACTTGTGTTTCTTAACAAGAAAGGAAGGGTAATTGTTTTACCTAATTTGTAGTTGCTTGAATCACTCCAATGGAAAGAATTAATATGCATGAAATTCCACGTGCTAGTAGCATGCCCCACAATGGAATATGAATATCATCCTTCCATATAGTGGTAATAATAAGTGATAGATCCATGCTCCCTGCTAATAGGACAAGAAATTTCCAATGTGGAACATCACTGTAATTCCTCATCAATAATGCATGGATATATGGTTTATAGAATACCTTTGATTAAGTATTTCACTGAACATAAACAATGTTGGATAGTTTATTTTGGTTGAATCATGTCATTGAATGAACCCATGAAACTCGAGAGTGAAAGATAGAAGGTGCAATAAAAATCATAATGCATGGCAATTAGAAAAGGAGTATATAGTATGTAATGCATGTACTAATATTATATATATACTATACACCATTTCTTAATCCCCTATAATGACAAACTTAAGATCTGTGATGCATTTTTTTGCCAATAATGTTAATCAAATGACATAGTACAGGAAAACAAAGAAAATGTTACAAGTATCCATTGAAGAGTATAACATGGGAAAGTGTTGCAACAATCCTTTCAAAACCAAATCTAGTGGGGAAAGAAAAAAATGTGCTAAGATATAGTCTTGTGTAGTTATTATATGCACCAATGTTCAATTAAAACTATGGTTTGAAGATCCATGTTTTATTATATTTCTTACTAGCATTTGTGAACAACTAACTTGAGAAAATTGGAAACCTCCTTGCATTGTAGATGTCAAAATTACAAAATGACAGTGGAATGAAACCATAAATAAACAAGGTAAAGACAAGGGGTGACAAGTGGGATTCTAAGATATGATGAAACTCCTACCCAATTAAGGGTCATAGCCCCAATACCCAATTGTGAAGTCATGAACCAATTTGGTTTGTTGCGACACTATGTGGACTTAACCAACAAATCCATGAAAAGAGCTCAATATTGTGAATATGAAGGATGGCTCTTTTGTAGCAAGAGGTTGTAACTCCTTTGTGCATTGAATTCCTTTATGATTTTGGTGAGAGACTTCCATTGAATTTTATATTGCTACAACTAATTTTAAAATTAAACACCAAAAGGTGCAAAAGATCACATATAGTATCTAGTGAAAACTATGAGTATGGATCCCCAAACACATCCATTATCATAATATTGTTTAACAATCATGTATATATAAACAAACTGGAATATATATTAACGTGTACATGGCTAAATATATATACACAAATATACATTGGTATTTAGTCATCACTCTGAGCATAAATACACATTGATATATTGAATGCATATAAAGATGCATTGTCAAGATGGATTTGTTAGTATTTATAAAATGGGTTGGATACTCTAATAGAATGCATTTTAATTGTAAGTAATAATGAAAATGTAATACAAAATGCATTTTAATTATTAAAATGATGAAAATGAAATACAATAAATTTAACACAATTTAATTTGCTTTCGAACTCTCTTTATTTCCTTGACACACCTAGGTTATTTGAATCTAGATCCTTTCCTTATAGAATTATTCTTATGATAGCTCCACTAAATACTAAATAACCTATCAGAACCTCTTATAGAGGGTAATTTATATAAATTGAACATTAAGAATGATACTTAAAAACCTATTCCTTCCATTTCTTTAAGAATCATAAAGATACAATCTTCAATGTAATTCACATAAATATTATCCTTCAATTTCATTAAGAATCATAATGATATAATCTTCAATGTAATTAAAAAATTAATTATCTTTCACATAAATATTATCATTCAAATTCATTGATAATCAAAAGAATATTATCTTCAATAAAATTCACAAAATATTATGCTTGCATTATAAAAGTACATTTATAAATATAAAAAATACCCCTTAAATATGTTCAACATTATCTATATGTTTTTATAAAGAAAATAAAAACTACTTACTTTAGGCTCGCCATATTTGGGTTGCATTTTTGGCAAAAGAAAGATTTATTGGCTAATGTATTTTTGTGTAACCTAACATGCCCCAACCATATTCACTTTTAATTGATGAAGGAAGAGGGTTGAAATGAACCTTTGTATATATATCTTATAATGTCTATAAGTTGAGAAGATGGTATGATGTTTTGTTCACTTTAGGCATTGTTGTGAACATAAGGGATATCTTTTCTTTAAAGTAGACATCATTTTAATTTAAAGTTTATATGCCATGTTGAATGATTTATTGTGTTGAAGAGATTTTTTTTATAACTCATTATAAGGGAGAAGTGTAATTTCATGCTCAATGAAGATGATACATAGCAAATTAATAATAAAATTAAATACCAAATAAAAAAAATCACAATGTCGACCTTAATCTAAAGTTCAAAACAAATATATATATATATGTGTGTGTGTGTGTGTGTGTGTGTGTGTGTGTGTGTGTACTCTAATTAATTAAAACTAAAAACACTAATGAAACTTGGATACTTCTTTCTTTTATGTGATATAGGAAAGTCTAATTCTTGTCCAATAATTCTATGTTATCTAATTTACTAATTAATATTGCTTTAAACCATTGTAAGTTTGGGTTTGTCTAATTAATTACTTGATATGGATATGTTTATCTTTACCTATATGCAATTTATATGTTTGTTATAATCTTGGTGGCATTCATCTTCTATGATTTCATCTAAACATGTTTATCATGTCAAGCATAAATCCATCTTAACTCCAAATCTATTGTCATTGATAGGGATCAAATCACTCATAGTGCAATTATTTCCTCAAGTTTTTGCACTTTAAAAAAGGTTTACACATTGAGGGATTTGATCTCTATTGGTGCATGATAGATATATAGTTAATATGCACCTTGGTACCATATGTTGGTTGTTGAGCTTGATCTTCCCGATTTTAGAGTTCGTGTTTCAACCATGTTTAGATCCCAGTACCATGATGGGGGATGTGCGGGGCTCCCCCCCACTAAAGTATCCATGGGGAGTGCAGGAGGGGAGTGATTATTGATTTGGGATCCCCTTTTTGGAATAATCAAAACCCATCCTAAGACTTAGGATAAAATAATTAATCTCTTTTGATTAATTCCTAGGTACTGCACTAGCTAGTTTGCATCCAAACCAATTTGAGGTCAAACTTGCCAAAAATTCCTCATGGAGAAAGTTAGAAAGATTATGGATAAGATCCTTCCAACCCACAGACTTCCTAGAATGGAAACTGCACAGTACTTCTTTTTCCAGTCTTTCCAGCTTTTCTACAGTTTTTAAGGCAAAAGCTAAAGCTAGTTTTAAGGTAGTCTACCTTGTTTTTTGAACCAACTCACCTCCCCTCGTTTCCTCATCTAAAAGTATGATAAATTCAACTTTCCATCACTTATGAGATGTACACACTCATTCAACAAATTTGTGAGTGTAACACCCCGGTTTTGACCCTATTTGCATTAAATGTATATGATGTATATATTGAATTTAATCGTGGTGTGGAGCTAAAGGCAAAAGCCCCACCATCAATTTGGTTATTTTATGTCTTGACGATTGAAATCGTTGTCGATGGTATATCATGCTATCCGGCACATATTAATTCTGGAATCATGTAATTATGCATTTTAATTAAAATGAACCCCAACCAACTATGTCAATGCAACCATAATGAAAAGGGCATGATTTTCCTAAGGATAGGGAGGGAAATTATTAAACTTTGGGCCAATGGGGAAAAGCCAAGTGTCAGCTATTAAAGCCATTTAGTTGTCACCCACCCTTTTGACTTACTCACTTTTCCTTGTCTCAATCAGTCAACTACCAAATTAAAAACCTCTGTTGTTAGTTCGGTAGTTATTACTGGGCAGTGGTGTGTGGCAGGACTGTCAGTCCTTTCCCACATGCACACTCCACCAGTAGACTCTTTCACCCTCACATGGGAATTCTTTCATTGTGGCCCATCCTCACACAGAGATGGTCGTTTTCTTCTACTCATGCACAGGTTTGGCATTTTTACTCACGCAGAGAGCTGGGAGAGCGGCCTCACATGCATGATTTTGCTGTGTGTGTGAATTTTGTGGTTGGGGATTTTGCTGTGTGTATTTCTCTTCGTTGTGGGTTTGACCGTGTGAATTCACCTCCACATGGGTGGTTTTTCCTTCCTCACGCAGCTGATAAATCGATTTTCATTGGTTTCCCCATGATTTTGGTTTGTTGTGGGTTAATTTATGATTTTGGTTGCTGTGGATTCTTATTGAGTCGTTTTGGCCACGATAGGGCCAAGAAAAACTCAGGAATCGAATTTCCTAGTCAGAGCTGTGTATTACCCAAATTGTCACCTCGATTGTTCTGTTGTGTTTGATTTTCTTCCCCAGAGGTTTGAATCGCTTGTTTTGTTGTGTGTATGCAGTGGTTGGTCTTTGGATTGTGTTGGAGTGGGAATGAAGGCTTGGTATGCTTGATAAACCTGGTGTGTTTGGGAGTCACATAGACAGAGCTAGAGGGCTGGCTTTCTTCTCCACAACCCTTGAATAGCACTGGAAGGGAAGTTAGGGCCTGAGGGACTGTGTAGCAGAGAAGGGACTAATTCCTTTTGTTGGGTGTGTGTGGGTGTCCTAGAAGTCAGGCTAGTTCTGGTGTAGGTGTCCTTAGCTCTTCAGTGAGCCCACCAGCTTAGCATTCAACTTTTTCAGGTCCCTGATGGCCTGATAAACCCCATTGTGTTGGATTGGTTGATTTGTGTATCTTTGGCTATGTGTGAGCATGCTTAGTTCCTTATTCCTTGGGAAATCATGCCTAGCTCAAGGGTGGCAGTGTTACTGAGAGATTAAGGAGTACACTGGCCTATGGTTGGGTGGAATGTTGCAGTGACGTAGCTGGTTGTGGGACAAGTTCTTCATAAGATAAGTATTCTTGTGTTCAATCTATGCAATCATATTTGATGTTTAATGAATTATGATGAACATTATGAATGCCTGAATGTATGTTTTGCTTCCGCTGTATGCTGAATAATTATGCATCTCTGCATGTTTTACTTCAAAGCATTTCAGTTTTTATGTATGTACATGTTCATGGGGCTAGTTACCCGGATAGTTGATGGTATGGTAGTGTCCTCTTTGTCGGTCAGAGGGTCGGGGACGTTACATTGTGGTATCAGAGCACATGTTGCAGCATGGGCCTCAATGGGCCATGAAGAATCAGTGACAGAGGCAAGTTACCCTCTGCCTAACAGGGGAAAAACGAGAAACTCAGAGAAAATGAAAGGAAAATTTCAAACATTTTCTAAGTATGAAAAATATTGGATGGCTTAGGTTGAAGCCCATCTGATCATTGGATGACTTATCCGAAAGCCCATCCAATACACTAGAGAACCTAGGAAAAAGTCCACCCGATGAAGAACTAGCGGATGAAATTTTGGAAAATTTCTAAAATTTTGAAAATTTCTATTTTAGAAGTCTCAGCTGGAGGAAGCCGAGGTTCTCAGCTGGGAGAAGTTGATGGTCTCGGCTGGGGTGACCCGAGACACAACCGAGAAGGAAAACGTATAGGGAAAATTTTTTGAATAATTTTGAGTGTCAAATTGTCGGAAGGAGTTCGTTGTAGCAGCGCCAAAGCATCAAAAAAGGATAGATGATTGAGCAGCCGATGCGGCGGCGACAGAAAAGAGGAAGGTAAGAAGAAAAATTCAGAAATTTTTCTAAGTCTAGGAAATATCAGAAAAGTTTTCTGATGTCTCTCAGGAGAATCTCTCTGAGGCATCTCAAAATATGTTCGCTGAAGCAGAGCTGAGGTGTCGTCAAGGCTCGCCTGAAGGAAGTCAAAACGTTGAAAGAAAATAGAGGATTGGTCAGCTGATGTGCGTTGAAAGCTAGAGGAAGATCGGTCCGAAACGTTAGAAGAAAATAGAGGATCGGTCAGCCAATGTGCGTTGGAAGCTAGAGGAAGATTGGTCCCCTTGACCCTCGTCATCCCCCTAAGACAATCATTCTTTGAGGAAGAAAATTCTATGTTTTGGGAAAAGTTGTCATTTTATGATTTTTCCAAGAGAAGGTAAGTAATTCTGATTTGTATAAATGTTATGCAGCTAACAGTTGTGTTACTGACACATTTGCAGAATCGTAGACACTTTCAAGGGAAATATTCTAGGTAGTGGTGGTTTGGTAAAGTAAGTTGTGGTTCAGCCATGAGAACCCATGACAAACATGATGCTCGGGATTCCTACGAGCATGCGCGAGATACCATGGGAGAAAATGTTCGAGTCGGAAATGATGACATAGAGTCTAATGGAACAAGATTCCAAGAGAGACCACCAGATATTGCAACCACCATGAGAAGCTTGATTAAATCCCAGGAAGAGAAGCATCAGTTGAATGCTACTATGTTGCAGAGTTTGACAGACTTGCAAAGAAAGATAGACTCTGGACAAGGTACAGTAAAACCATAAGGCAGTAAGAGAAGTACCAGGAGAAGAAGGACTTCTAGTAGATCATCTGACTTCAAAGAATCCAACAAGGATTCAAGATCTTCCTCTCGTAAGGGAAAGAGAAAGAAGCACCATAGGGATCGCTCTTGGGATGAATTTAAGAAGGCTAAACTTCCTACATTTGACGGTGAGGTAAATACTGGACAAGAGGATGAAGCTTGGCTTCTTGGGATAAAGAAGTACTTCCAAGTTTAGGATTATTCAGGAAACATGAAGGCAAGGGTTGCCATATTCAATCTGAATGAAAGAGCATCCATTTGGTGGGAACACTTCAACCAAGTAAAGAGGATTAGTGAAAGGAGACTTAAGTGGAAACAATTCAAGAAGTATTTCAAGTAGAAATACCTCTCTGACAGGTATTATGATGACAAGATTAAGGAGTTCCATGAGCTGAGATTGGGACAACAGACCATGGAAGAGTATGCAAATAAGTTCCTGGAATGATTGAGGTATGTCAGGTACATCAAAGATGAAAACGTTAAGGTCCAATGTTTTCTGAGTGGATTACCTTAGTCTTACAAAGATAGAATTGAGTTTTATGAACCTAGAACTCTTGAAGAAGCAATAAGGAAGGCTAAGTATTACCATGAGCAAAGAAAGGTAAACCTGATCACCATAAGGCATGGAAGGACAAGAAGAATGAGAAGTTTGACCAAAGAAAGAAAGGTTTCAAACCTTCTAACTTCAGGAATCAACAGAAGTAGCCATCCCAAGTTGCGAGTAAGCTAGTTGGAGTGATAGGAGAAAATCCTAAAGATCCACAACAGAATAGAGGACCACTCCAATGTTGGAAATGTGGAGGACCCCACATGGATAGAAGTTGTCCACTTGAGAATGAGAGTGCAAGGCTAGCTTATAACATTCAAGAAGCAGAAATAGTGGGTCAAGTAGCAAGGGCCATCCCTAGGATTTATTCAGCATTGGAGGACCACCAGGCAGATCACTAGTCAACTGTGGTTGAAGTTGCAGGTAAGATTGTTGAGCAATTTGTTTCTATTTTGATTGACCCCATTTCTACTCATAGTTACATTACCCCTAGATTAGTGAAGATTTGTGATTTTAAGAAAGTAAAGCATAGAAAATATTGGTTAGTTCAATTGGCCATTGGAACTAAGAGAAAGGTTAGTGAAGTGGTAGAGAAATGTCCATTAGTCATTAATGGATTGGTTAGAATCTCATAGGGTAAAGCTTGACTGTTACAATAAGATTTTCGAATGCATGGATGAAGAAGGGAACCCGGTAGTGGTTAAAGGTATTCCAAAGGTGATTTCAGTAAGGCAGGTTTCAGCAATGCAGTTGAAGAAGTTCTATAGGAAAGTTTTCCAGTTGTATGCAGCTCATATTTTGGAGGCAATAGAGGATGAAACTCCTAGGTTGGAGGACTATTAGGTGTTACAGGAATTCAAGGATGTGTTTCCTGATGAGATTCTAGGGATTCCTCCAAAGAGGGACATTGATTTCACAATTGAACTTGTGCCAGGAGCATCACCCGTGTCCAAGACACCCTACAGGATGAGTACACTAGAGATGCTAGAGATGAAGATGCAACTGCAAGAGTTGTTGGAAAAGAAGTATATCAGGCCAAGTGTGTCTCCTTGGGGAGCACCAGTTCTGTTTGTAAAGAAGAAAGATGGTACACTCAGGTTGTGTATTGATTACAAACAGCTGAACAAAGTCACTGTGAAGAACAAATATCCTTTGCCTAGGATCGATGACCTCTTTGATCAAATGAGAAGAGCAAAGGTATTTTCCAAGATTGACTTGAGGTCTGGTTACCATCAGGTGAGAATCAAGGATGAAGAAATTCATAAGACAACCTTCAGAACAAGGTATGGACATTATGAGTTTGTAGTGGTACCATTTGGTCTCACAAATGCACCCGCTACATTTATGTGCCTTATGAACAGTGTCTTCAGCAAGTATTTGGACAAGTTTGTTCTTGTTTTCCTTGATGTCATTCTTATTTATTCTAAGAATGAGGAAGAGCATGAAGAGAATTTGAGTTCGACATTGCAATTGCTCAGGGAGCATCAGCTGTATGCAAAGATGAGCAAGTGTGACTTCTATAGAGATAGAATTCAGTATTTGGGTCACATTATCTCAAAAGAGGGTATGTCTATGGAACCTGAAAAGATTGAATCCATTATGAATTAGCCTACTCCAAGAAATGTGACATATGTAAGATCTTTTATGGGACTTGCAGGATACTACCGGAGATTCATTGAAGGATTCTCCAAAGTTGCACATGCCATCACTTCTTTACAAAAGAAGGGGATAAAGTTTGAATGGACATCGAGGTGTGAAGAAAGCTTCCAACAACTGAAAAATATTCTCACCAGTGCACCAGTATTGAAAGTTGCAGATCTAGAGAAAGATTTTGTGGTGTGTACCGATGCATGCGGACAAGGGCTTGGTGGAGTCCTTATGCAAGACAACCACGTAATATGTTACAGGTCAAGAAAGATGAAGGAGCATGAGAATAACTATGCCACTCATGATCTAGAGCTTTCAGCCATAGTACATGCCCTCAAGATGTGGAGGCATTACTTGATGGGTAGAAGATTTGAACTAGGGATAGACCATTGTGGTCTGAAGTATCTATTTGATCAGCCTACTCTGAATGCTAGGAAAGCGAGATGGATGGAGTTTTTATGTGAGTTTGATTTTGAAATCAAGCACATAAAGGGAAAAGAGAATAAGGTAGCTGATGCACTCAACAGGAAGGTGCAGGAAATGCATGTGGCATATCTTAGTATTTGCCAATTAGATTTGAGGCAGCAGATTGTTAATCGTACTATTGGAGATGAATTGTATGAGCTGGCAAAAGAAAAATTGCAGCAGCAAAGTATTGAGAAGAGGTATGAGGGATATAAACTGAAAGAAGATGGACTTCTTACTTATAAAGGCATAATTTATATTCCGAATGCAGCAGAGTTGAGGAGAGTTGTTATGGATGAAATCCATCAAGCTCCGTATTTTGGTCACCCAGGATACCAGAAGACAATTCCTACCGCCAAAAAATAGTACTTTTGGCTAGGAATGAAAAAGGACATGGCTGAATACATTTCAAGATGCATTAAATGTTATCAGGTAAAATTTGAGCATCAACACCCAGCAGGTTTGTTGCAGCCTTTGCTAGTTCCAGAATGGAAATGGGAAGTTATTTCCATGGATTTTATTACAGTATTACCGATGACCTGGAGACAACATGATTCCACCATGGTTGTGGTGGACAAGTTCACAAAGGAAACACATTTTATACTGGTGAAGTCTACGCATAACACTGATGACATTGCAAAGATCTTCATGAAAGATATTTTCAAATTGCATGGATTGCGTAAGGCAATAGTCTCTGACAGAGATGTCAAGTTCACTTCCAAATTTTGGAAGGGGTTTTTTGCAGATTTCGGTACAAAGTTGAACTTCAACACTGCATACCATCATCAGAGTGATGGTCAGATAGAGAGAGTTAATCAAGTACTAGAAGACATGTTTCGCATGTATGTGATGGACAAACCAACCAAGTGGGAAGATTACTTACACTTGGCAGAGTTTTCTTATAACAATGGACAATAGGAATCCTTGGGGATGATTTCGTATGAATCTTTGTATGGAAGAAGGTATAGGACACTGGTGACTTGGGATAATCTAGTGAACAGGGTTGTGCTTGGTCCTGAATTGCTCAAATAAATGGAGCAGGAGGTTGTAAATATTAGGCAAAATTCGAAAGCAGCACAGGACAGATAGAAAAGCTATGCAGATAAGCATAGGGTGAACAGGGAGTTGAGTTTCGGGGATCATGTTTACCTCAGAGTGAGGGAAAAGAAGATTTCCTTGAAGCTTGGAAGTTGTGCCAAGCTATCACCAAGATATTGTGGGTCATTTGAAGTGCTTGAAATAATAGGGCCAGTTGCATATAGAATTGCATTACCTGCTAGCACTAGAGCTCATAATGTTTTTCATGTTTATTTGCTTAATAAATATGTACATGATCCTAACCATGTGATAAATTGGGATGTGATTTAGGTGGAACCCAAGGGAGAGTTCCAAATCGAGCCAATTTCCATCATCGACAGGAAGGTCACAGTGCTCCGAAACTGAGCCATAGGGAAGTTAAAGGTGCATTGGGAGCACTACAGGCCTGAAGAGGCTACGTGGGAGTTGGAGGATGCCATGCGATTGGCACATCCATTTTTGTTCAATTCTATGGAACACTGAGGCAATACCAGTGTAGCGTTTTGTTCAATTTTGTAAAGCACTGAGGACAGTGCTATTGAAGGGGGAGGGGAATGTAACACCTTGGCTTTGACCGTGTTTGAATTGAATGTATATGATGTATATATTGAATTTAATCGTGGTTTGGAGCTAAAGGCAAAATCCCCACCATCTATTTCGTTCTTTTATGTCTCGGTGATTGAAATTGTTGCCAATGGTATATCGTGCTATGCGGCACATATTAATTTTGGCATCATGTAATTATGCATTTAATTAAAATGAACCCCAACCAGCTATGTCAATGCAACCATAATGAAAAGGGCGTGATTTTACTAAGGATAGGGAGGGAAATTATTAAAATTTGGGCCAATGGGGAAAATCCAAGTGTCAGCTGTTAAACCCGTTTAGTTGTCACCCACCCTTTTGACTTACTCACTTTCTCTTGTCTTAATCAGTCAACTACCAAATTAAACACCTCTGTTGTTAGTTGGGAAGTTATTGCTAGGCAGTGGTGTGTGGCAGGACTGTCAGTCCTTTCCCACATGCACACTCCACCAATAGAGTCTTTCACCCTCACATGGGCATTCTTCCATTCTAGCCCATCCTCACATAGAGACAGTTGTTTTCTTCTCCTCATGCATAGGTTTGGAATTTTCACTCACACAGAGGGCTGGGAGAGCGGCCTCACATGCATGATTTTGCGGTTGGGGATTTTGCTGTGTGTATTTATCTTCATTGTGGGTCTGACCATGTGAATTCACCTCCATGTGGGTGGTTTTTCCTTCTTCATGCAGCTGAGAAATCAATTGTCGTTGGTTTCCCCACAATTTTGGTTTGCTGTGGGTTAATTTACGATTTTGGTTGCTGCGGATTCTTATTGAGTTGTTTTGGCCATGATAGGGCCAAGAACGACTCAGGAATTGAATATCCCAGTCAAAGCTGTGTATTACCCAAATTGTCACCTCAATTGTTCTGTGGTGTTTGATTTTCTTCCCCAGAGGTGTGAATCGCTTGTTTTGCTGTGTGTATGCAGTGGTTGGTCTTTGGATTGTGTTGGAGTGGGAATGAATGCTTGGTATGCTTGATAAACCTGGTGTGTTTGGGAGCCACATACATAGAGATAGAGGGATATCTTTCTTCTCCACAACCCAGGAATAGCACTGGAAGGGAAGTCAGGGCCTGAGGGACTGTGTAGAAGAGAAGGGACTGATTCCTTGTGTTGGGTGTGTGTAGGTGTCTTAGAAGTTGGGCTAGTTCTGGTGTAGGTGTCTTTAGCTCTTCAGTGAGCCCACCATCTTAGCATTCAGCTTTTCCCAGCTCCCTGATGGCCTGATAAACCCAACTGTGTTGGCTTGTTTTATTTGTGTATCTTTGGCTATGTGTGAGCCTTCTTAGTTCCTTATTCCTTGGGGAATCATGCCCAGGTCAGGGGTGGTAGTGTTATTGAGAGATTAAGGAGTACACTAGCCTATGGTTGGGTGGAACGTTGCAGCGACGTAGCTGGTTGTGGGACACGTTCTTCATAAGATAAGTATTCTTGTGTTCAATCTCTGCAATCATATTTGATGTTTAATGAATTATGATGAACATGATGAATGCTTGAATGTATGTTTTTCTTCCGCTGTATGCTGAATAATTATGCACCTATGCATGTTTTAATTCAAAGCATTTCAGTTTTTATGTATGTACATGTTCATGGGGCTAGTTACCTGGATATTTGATGGTATGGTAGCATCATCTTCGTTGGTCGGAGGGTCGGGGATGTGTTGCGGCGTGGAAATTTGCAGGAAACAAAAACAAGGGATTCTCCCCAATCAACGTTCCCAACTAGCCCGTGACTGTTTGGTGTAGGAAATCTGTCCGGTTTGCGTTCTAGCTACTGTAGGTCAAGTAACAAAAATAAAAGGTTTTAGCAGTTGCAGCCCGGTCCAGCGTGTATATTTTTGTGTTTTTAGTTTTAATTATGACATGAAAGTTCCTATCTAAAATGTAGATTGATAGAGAATACGAGGAGCGGTCACAATGTGATGCACAGGTTCTTACCTTTCGTCTTAAACTCTCTCGCATCTAAATCACACACAGCAAGAAATTAAAACTAACTACCTAACCTATCCCTAGGGAGAAAGATTATCATTTATTAATGAGTAATGTATTTTGTACATGCATTATGAAAATTCACAGATAGCTAATACTTCTTTCAAAACACATGAACATTTAAAGATATTTGAACAACCAGATAGCCAATTGTTTATGAACAACATTCATTACTCATAGTGGAAATTTTCATAAAATAAACTAGAGAACATTCATACAACAACATAGGTTCAAAGAGTTAGAATGATCTCACAGTTAATGGACACAAAGCTAAAAATGAAATAGTTCCTCTTCAACAAATCCATAGCACAACATTTGAACATTCCCCCAAGCTTTCTCCAACAGGAAAATTGTAATTATCTATTGCAAAAGGAAATAGTTCTTCTTACAATATGTCTTCACAAATCTAACTGGGAAAAAGGCCCAGATTCTCTCTAACTCTCCTATACTTATACTACAAGCAAACTCTTGGGATGCCCCTTGGTGACCTCTGGGCTCCTCAACCGTTTGACCTCACAATTTTGTCCTTTTGTGAGTGCTCATGATTTAGGCAATACGTTACATTTCATTAAAAATTAATAGCGCTTTTTATAACAAGAGACTAGCTTGATCAGTGAAAAACGTTTCCTAGGCCTCAATTGTTATTAAATCCGCTGGCCCTATTTTTTTCTTACTCAGTCATCCGTTAGTCCCTTGCTAGAGCCTGTTTAGCTCAGACTTGAATCTCTTCTTCTTTTCTCTATTTATGCTTCTTCATTCTTCAACCAATTTCTTCCTTGCTTCCTCCCTTCTACTTTGTCTTTTAAACACATCCTACTCATGGTAAACATCATGTCATGAAAATAGCAGATTTAGACCATTTAGCATTTAACGGAGTAACACAAAACTGTACCAATACATGCATTATGTAGAATAAACTATACACAGTATTAATGTATGAAAATAAAGAATGTCAAGGAAAAAGAAAATCCTACAAGTTTGTGCTTAAACCCCTGCTCAAAACTAAAACACATGCCCGATAGAACAGATTATTCCTCCCAATCCAGACCACATCTGAACTAAAACGAAACCCTCCAATGAAAGCATGTAACCGACATTCCTCAAAGACCAAAACATAAGCTGCACTCTTCCTTTTAGATAAAACCCCGACTCGACCAGCATCCACGGGAAATATCCGTCATACTAAGCATCGGGCAGATAATCCACTTCTGCGGGTGATCATACCATAGCATCGGACAATTAGTTCATTAAGACACCGCAACAGTGAAAACCATACAAACAACGGCTTCTGCGATCAACATAAAAACATCAATGAGCGGAAGAACTAAGGACCCCGGAAGCATAGTCCTATTCATAGCCGCAATGGTGGACAACGAACAGACTAAAAGTCCCGCCGTATGAATTAGTCAAACGGCGTCAGAGAATTTTAATGATAAGTGTCCGGGTTAAGAACCACTAATCAATAAACATATCGACAGGATATTCCCATTCACAAATGCAACGACAGGCCTTAGTCAGACTAAAAGTTCCATGGTCAACATAAAAACATCGGTGGCCATCAAATTTAAAGCCAACGATCGGATCTCAAAACTACTAATCATCAGCGATAAAGTTCATTATGCAGCCGCAACGATGGAAGATAGATTGACTACCACCTCTACGAAATAGGAAATATCACTGGTGATCGGAAACTTTAATGATTACAGAGGAAAATTCCTATTCATAGCCGCAACGGCGGACAACGAACAGACTACAGGTCCCACGAGACTATTAAGTCAATCGGCGTCAGAACCCTTTAACGCTAAATGTCTCCACAGTATTGGCGATTAGAAACACTAACAACAGGAGGATAGTTGTCAAAGTAGCCGCAACGATGGAGATCATGAGGACTAGCCCTCCGATCAATAGTCATAAATGGTTCCGATGGTGAAAAAAAAGCAAATCAATTAAAGTTCAATCAATAAAAACCACGGAATCGGCAATAGTAAAGCTATGGGCTTCGTGACTGTTATCCCTAAAGTTGAACCTAGACTACAGGGGTTCAAGCTTAAGGAAATACTTTTCAAAAATGTACAAGTCAATGAAATCAAATTGAAAAACAAGCTGGTATGAAATCAAAGCATTGGAAAAAATCACACAATTATGAATGAACTAAGCTGGTATAATATAAGGGCTATAAGAAAAATCAAAACATTATTAAAGAAATAGGATGGTAGGTCAATCAGAGCTATAAGAGAATCAAACAAGAACTGTATAACATAAAACCAAACTGTCACGTCCCCATCCCTCGGACTGGAGAAGAGGACGCAGCGAACACCACAATAGCCGGGCAAACAGCCCCATGAACATATACAATCCATCAATGCTGAAAATTAAAAGCTTAACATGATGCATAATAGGGATGCTAAGACATACAAGCAGATGCATAATCCAACATACAAGGATTCATAATTCCTATGACATCAATATATATAGCGGAAGCAACACATATACATTTCCAGCATTTAACATGTTCATCATAATGCATAGAACAATAGATATAATTTCAGAGATGAAATAACAGCAGTGCTTATCTTTTGATGAAGGATTCACCCGCAACCAGCTACGTCGCTGCAACGTTCCACCCAACCATAGGCCAGCGTGCTCATCAATCTCTCAGCGACGTTGCCACCCCCGAGCTGGGCATGATTCCTCCAAGGATAAGGGTCAATGCAGGCTTACACATAGCCAGGGGTCACAATCAGCCAAACCAACACCGCTGGGTTTACCAGGCCTTCAACAATCGGCCAAGCCAACACAGTCCGAAGACCAACCACTGCATACCGCAGCAACACAATCCCTTCACAGCCCTATGAAGAAGCAAAGGCAACCAGTGACAGCCCCAAATGAAAAGTGAGACACAGCTCAAGCCCACAAGGCATTTCAGAGTTGTTCTTGGCCCTAACGTGGCCAAAACAACTCAGCTGCAACCCAAACCAGGGTCCTTCAGCAGCCACAAACACACAATGAATGGTAGCAGCAATCCACAGTCCAAAACAGGGGAAACTCAATCGACAGATTGGAAATCAACAGCCCACGGCACACACCATCCCTCAAGGTAATGGCTGGGCAACTTACACAGTCCCAAACAGAGACATTGTTGATGACAGACAACAACTCACTAAGAATCCATAGCAGACCCAAAACACAGTTGGACACCACAACCAACAAAACGTGGGAAGAAACACCCATGCACAGTCTGAAATCGAAACAGAGATCGGACTCTCAACAACATCCAACAGTCGTGGAAGAGAAACAACAACCCAAAATGTGGGTTACACAAACAACAAGCCCGAATCACGGGTGAAACCAACAGCAAGGCAAAAATCATGGATTAAAGCCACAATCATTCACATACCAGTAGAAATCATGCCCTGGAGGCCGTTTCACTTGCTCGCTGCATGCACAATCAGAAAAGATCCTCGACTGGTGCGTGAGGAGCATAGAACAAGAATCCCAGCCTGCACGAGGGTGAACAGCACGTCTCTCTGCATGAGGCGAAACAGACAATGGTCTAAGCACACAGATGAACAGAACAATGGTCCACAGGAGGAAGCCGAACTCGTCTCTGCGTGAGACATAAATAGACCAAATCCTGCGTGAGGAATTACCGAAAATCGGGAGGACGGACAGACCATAATCCTAAAGGTTGGAAAATGTGGGGAAGAAGAGTGAATGTAGTCATGGGTGGAGTGGGCGCGTGGGCAAGGGACTGACAGTCCTGCCACCCCTCTCCCAAAGACAATAACTGCCTCAACCACTAGCAACCATTCAGCAATAACTCCCCAACTAACAAAACAAGCAATAAAGAGGTTGGATAAGACAAGAAAGGTGGCAAACACACAAGGTAGTAACACATGCGTTTTTCCCCCATAAACCAAGGTTTGACATCCCCCACCCCTTATCCTTTGGAATCATGCCCTTTTCATTCAACGTTGCACTGCTGTAGCTGGTTGTGGTTTATTTTATTTGATGTGAATATTTACATGATGTCAAGTTATAATGTACCACATAGCAAGATAGACCATCGGCAACTACCCCTATTGCCGAAACATACATGACCAAATTGATGGTGGGTCTTTTCCCTTGAGCTCCTCACCATGATTAATTACATTTTATACATCATGCAAACGGGGTCAAAACCGGGGGTGTGACACGAACATAAGGTCCAATATCTAAGTAACTATGATCATAAAGTCATGAAGTGAGACTGCCTCTGTTTTCTGAAAATATAAGGATAATTGTTTTTCAATATAAGAATTACTGCAATGGAATTCAATGGACCATATGCATAATAAATTACAAGAAATACAATTCATAGCATACATAGACAAATCATAATCATGCTCATTCAAAATAGAACATGTATTGAAGCTGTAGAGTAGTTATGTTATACAGATAGTAATCAAAACTGGGCTTTCATAACTCTAAAATTTCCAACCCCCAGTCCCCTCTTGAGGCCCCCTTAAATACAAAAAATTGTTTTCTTTAAACTAACCATAAGATCCTATATCTAAGGATCGAACTTCCTGAAAAATAGGGAAGTCAATCCCTTTTAAAAAGTATTCAATTACAAGTGTAATACATTTGTCAAATAAACAACATAAGTTCAAAAGCAAACTAGAATTTAACTTCTAAAGGATTCTAGAAGCCTCTGCTAGTGTAGCTAAGTCACTCAAAACCTGTGAATGCTTCTGCAATTTGGCAAATTCAGCATCCTTATTGTCCTCCTTGTTTTGATCTTTGACTTGTTCCAGATGCTTCTGAATGGCTCGTTTCTCCCTTAGAATATCTTTGGAAATTATCAGCAACTTTTGGTACTCTATCTCTTTGTCCTCTAGATATTCACGAAGTCTCTTGTTGGCCACCATCAATTTTTCATTTATGTCCTGCAGATATCTGGTTTTCTCTTTGTATGTTTGCAAAGACTTCCTACATTGGCTTAGTTCTGGAGATATTTCCAAGTCTTCTTCTCTTATATGGACTCCTTCTTCCTGCAAACTCTTTGATACTGAACCATCATCTGGATTATCCTATTTGTCTATGCAAAAAGCTTTTGGTATAGAGCCTGCTACGCCTTGAATATCAATAAACCTTTCATTATCTACACAGTACTGGTCCTTTGCTGTATGAACAGTTCTTTCAGTACCAGCATCATCTATCACTACAACATCCATGGAATCTTCATGTGCTGCTCTTTTCTCTATCTACATCTTCTTCCTTAACTTGGTTATTGGCTTCTCTGTCTTGAATAACTGTTTGCAAATTTTATTCTTTGAAGCTATACTTTTCAGCATATCACTGAGTTTCTCTGGGTTTTCATTTGTGCAGGAAGCTTCAGGGCACAAGCCTTCCTGGATGGGTTTCTCAACAGTATTCTTTTCTTCCTTTTCAACAGCTTGGAATGGTTTTTTAGGACTTGTTGTTTGCTGATCAGTATCATCCATCATTCTTTTGCCTTTCTCCTTAGGATTGCCCTTAAACCCTAGCTCTATTAACAAGGATTCCCATGTTCTTTCTTCCTTTTGCAACTAAGATAAAATCAATAATTTAATTAAGCCTTGGTGATAAACAGAGCGAGCAGTATGCTCGGGATGGTTTTGAACCCCGAAAATCATCTTTTGGAGGCTTTTTAATAAGTAAAATGGGAGATTTACCTGTATATTTCCATTAATATGCATAAGCAATTTTAGATGGCATTTTAATACTCTGTCATACCTACCATCGCATGTGATGTAATTTTGTATCACCTCCAAATGAACCTTCCAGCTTGGCTTCATCTTTCTAACATGAACACCATTTTTCCAATCTAACTTTTCACATCCTAGCATTAGAAATTCACTGAAATCGCCTTGGAAATCCTGTTGTTTAAACCATTTATCCCCCTGTGCTGGAACGCCTATTGCCTCAGCAATAGAATCCTCGTTTACCCTGATTGTTAGGATTTGCAGCTGCACTCTTTCATCTCTATAATTTTCAATGAATAACATGGTTACCTGTGAGTGGTAACCTTGCAATTTCTCACAAAAATTAAACCATCCGGACTTCTGCATTAGTTTAGCAGACCTGGGAAATTGCATTATCCAGTCTGTACTGTATGTCTCTAACCTGCAGATGAAACCTCCTGGCCTTCTCTTCATTATAAAATCTGGCTCTTCCTCGTCTACTGCCTTCAACATTTAAAACCCTAGAAAATTGCAACTTTGTTGTATAGACAGACTGGGCTTTAAATCTCAGACAAAACAGTAGACCCACTAAACTTTATTGCAGTTACCTCTGTGGCAACTATTCACTCCATGCTAGCTCTGGCCTATCAATAATGCACCTATGCTTGTGATAGTCTTAATTGAATTGATCTGCAGGCCTAATAGATTGAAGATGACAGTGAAGATAGAACCCAAGGCCTCGTCAATCTTACCCTTAAGCCTCTGTCAGTAATGTAATTCAACAAAACCTTTACAATATATTTCCCTGAACAAGGAATTCTTTGCTGTAACCGCTTGCTCTATGTATACGATATAATTCAGACCTTCAAACATAAAATCCATCAGGGTTTGAAAACAAGCCCTAGCTGCTTGAAACCCTAATTTTGTTGCTCATGACCAATGAAGATTGACAGTATACAAACAGGTCTCCGACTATCCTTCTCCAGTTGACCGGAAAAACAATGAGAAATTTTTTTAGGGAAATGAGTGAATTAAGTCAATTCTTCCACGATCAGTACTAACATTCATTGCATGCAATGTTCAAATTTTAAAATGATGACAGGTGTACCATTTCATAAGTGACACGATAAAACCCATCATTTTATGGATAGGAGCTCCTTTAAAACATATTCATATAGAATGCCCAATAATCATGAATATGATCAAAGTTTATTACCCTTTTATACTCGATGGTATTTATAAACAATAGACTTTTTAATGAAATACCCTTTGGAATTATGCTATTAGTAAGTAAAATGCTACCAGTTCATGAAACGCTGCCAGTTTGGATAATGCTACCAGCTTTAACAATTCACCATATAACATACAATCTCTTGCACATACATAGGTTCATGACTAATGAATGAAGATTTTGATGATTCAGGATAATAAAAGAAATCATAATGGTGTTCAAGCAAACATAATGTGTAAAACAAAGCAAAATTTAAGAAATAAAAACACATCACAATCAAAAGATCTTAAAACAAAAAGGTGGAACAACCTTAGAGATAACATCTGGCTCCGTCTGGGGACAAAGTTTTCCTGTGAAACTTTGAGAACCTGTTGACCAGTGCCTTCAGAAACCTGCTAAAGTCATTTTTGTCTTATTGGGTTGGAGTCGTATCTGAAGCAAAATGATATATACAATGACTATGTACAACAACACTTTGTCTTTCAATATGTGTAAAAATGCTTTAAGAAACGTCCATTGACTGGACCTGCGATTTCTTCACGTTTCAGATTTTGTAAGACAAAAGTATTATTTCCAAGGATCTTTATGACTAAAAAATGCCCTATCCATAAGTTTTCAAATTTCCCATGCTTACCTTTTTCATCCTTTCTTGCATCCCATCTGAGAATGAGGTCACCAATTGCAAACATATATTTTTTAACTTTTTTATCAAAGCTTTCTTTCATTCTTCTTTGATGTCTCTCAGTTGTATCCTTGATAGCTTCCCTCTCCTGCTGCAACTGCACTATCTAGAACATTCTTCTTCTGATATCATCTGGTTCTTCTTTTATTTCCTACATAAACTTAATGACTGGGGTCACTAATTGAATAGGGAAAACGACATCAATTCCATAAACCAATTGGAAAGGGGATGTCCCAATTGACTTTTTAATTGTTACTCTATCAGCGCAAAGAGCAAATTTTATTTTGGTATCCCAACTCCGTTTGTTTTCAAACAACATTTTCTTGATACTGTTTACAATGTTTTTTTTGTTGGATTCTGCTAATCCATTTCCTTGTGGATAGTATGGTGTGGACTGTTTTAGGTTAATATTATTTTCTTGACAAAAGTTCACCATCTTCTTTGATTTGAAAGCAGGGGCATTATCAGTAACTAATTTTCTAGGGCATCCAAATCTACCCAGAATTTTTTCTTGAAGGAAAGTAACTATAACTTGTTCTGTTGCTCTCCTTGTTGGAACTGCTTCCACCCATTTAGTGAAAAATTTAGTAGCAGTTAGGATCCATTTATGCTGTCCACTAGAGGGAGGATGAATTTCACCGATGAAGTCTAGTCCCCACTGCTGAAATGGACCATTCACTGAAATAGGATTTAGAGGTAAGGATTGAAGCTTATTCTTACCTGCAAATTTCTGACATTCCACACACGATCTAACCTGATGATATACATCTGAAAAAAGGGTAGGATAGTAATATCCTGCTCTTAGGATTTTGATGGCAGTTTCCTTCCAGTACTTATGTCCTCCACAAACTCCACTATGCAATTTTGCAATCACAACATCAACTTCGTATTTCTCCAAACATTTCAACAATATTCCTCCCGGATCCTTCCAGTATAAAATATGATCTATTAAAACATACTTCAGTTCCTTTAGTTTTAACAATCTGCATTCATTTCTATTTAATTCGAGAGCGCATTGTAAATACAACAGGAAATATACAACATCTTTATACCAGTCAGACTCACCATACCTATTATAAAACTGCTGCTTACTATGTTCTGTTGCTATAACCCGGTATGACTGTTCTTCCATCACATGAAGATTCAAAACCTGACAATTTGATTCCGTCAGAAGTTTAGCTAATCCCTGTCCTTTTACCAACTTTGTTGGTTTAATTTCTACGTCATATTCCATGACCTTAGCTATCCATCTGCCTCTTTTTCCTTCGCTGTCAGGCTATGCTAGAATCTCCTTGACTGCTGCATTTGGGACATATGTCACAACCTTAGAATGTAAAACATATATTCTAAAAAATTTAAGAGCTTTAACTAAGGCATATGCCTGCTTTTCCATTATATTATATTTCAGCTCAGAGTCTCTTAATGTTTTACTGAAGAATGAAATTGGCTGTTCCAAATTATCCGAGTTCTTTTGTAACAATACAATAGCTATAGTGTCTTCTGATGCAAATGAAAATATTCCAAAATCTTTTGTATAATCAGGAGCCATCAACACTGGGGCTTCTACTAATGCTTTCTTTATAGCTTCAAATGCTTGTTTAGCCTGGTTAGACCACTTAACCTCCCTATCTTTCTTAAGCATCTGAGTGATATGCTTTATGATTTCTGCAAAATTGGGAATAAACCATCTTAAAAAATTGATTTTTCCAACAAAAGATTGAATTTCTTTTTTGTTTCTAGGAATGCTGATTTTTAAGATAGCCTTGACTCTCTCTGGATCTATCTTTATTCCCTCAGCCGAAACAATATGGCCTAACAATTTTCCTTCTGTCAGGGCAAAGTGAGACATTTTAGGATTTAGTGATAAACCAAACTTTCTGCATTTAGCAAAAAATTGTCTCAAATGTTTAAGATCATATTCATCAGACTTAGAAAAGACTGTGATGTCATCTTGGTATATCACTACAAACTTTTCATTTTCACCCACAAAATCTATATCCATATCCCTCTGAAATGTAGCACCTGCATTCATGAGCCCAAAGGGCATTTTGTGATACATAAAGGTCCCCCATGGAGTAGTAAATGTTGTTTTTTCTCGGTCCTCAGGCTGAACTGCAATCTAGTTGTAACTAGAAAATCCATCAATCATGGAAATTCTATGAGAACCTACCACCCTCTGCAAAATCTGATCTATTTTTGGTAATGAATAATTATCCTTGAGGAAAAATCTATTCAAGTTCCAGAAGTCTACACATAGTCTTATCTCTCCATTCTTCTTATGTATAGGCACTAAATTAGCAACCCAAGATGAATACCTCAAAGGCACAATAATTTTTGCATCTAGTAGTTTTTTCACCTCTTTTTCAATTACTGGCAGGAATGCTGGGTTAAGCCTTCTAAGCTTCTATTTAAAAGGCTTAGTGTTTAGCTTTAGAGGGATTTTATGCTGAATTATGCTGGTATCATATGTTTTTAAATCATGATATGACCAAGCAAAAATATCTTTATATTCTTTCAGTAAACCAACATATTTTCTTCTTTCTTCATCTGACAGCAATTTAGACAGTTTTATCATCTTAGGATGATTTTCAGAACCAATATTATACTCCATGACATTTTCCTCAGTAGTCTGCAAGGTAGGTTTTATCAGTGTATCATCTTTTGAAAACAATCTTTCTAAAGGAACAAGTCCCTTAGGAATGAAATTCCCTTTTAATTCAACAATTTTGTGATCAGCAATTGAATTATATCTGCAAGGTTCATTTTCTACCCATTCTGAATCCTGTTCATGATCAACAATATCATCTGAGAATTCACCTACCAATTCTAGAAATTCTTTTATTTCCTGATCATCATTAAAGACTTTCCAATGTTTAATATTATCTGGGACAACAGGTCTGTATCTTACATCAATTGGGTATTTCAGATGAGTTACCTTTGGGACTTTGAAATAGGCTACTGCTAAATCTAGGGAATCAGCTGTCTCATTATATTCTCTTGGGACAAAGGTGATATTAAAGTCTATGAAGAAATTTTCAATTAAATCCCAGACCTCATTCCTATAGACCTTCAATAAATACAGCTTTACTTGGTAAACCCTTTTTACTTGCTGAATAACTAATTCGGAGTCACCAAATACAACAAGTTCTTTTATGCCCAAGTATTTTGCTGCCCTTAACCCAAGAATCAAGGCCTCATATTCAGCAGTATTATTTGTTGTTTTAAATTCCAATTTGTACATTAGGGAAATAATCTCACCTCCAGCTGAAATCAACAATACTCCTGCTCCTGCCCCCTCTTTACTTGATGCACCATCGAAATACATCTGCCACAACCCATATGGTTCCCTTCTCTTTTTGTACTTGTAAAACCCCTTCAATTTCATCATTTAATTGCAACATACAAGAACCAATATTTTCAGCAATTGAATAGATCGGATGATTATTAGGGTGTCTACTATCACTTACCAAATATGCCATATGTACCTCTCTGTAAAGTCTTCTAAATTCTCCAAATACCGGAATTGTAGCATATGAAATATCCATTTGCAGAGTTCCTCCCACTTTCTTTTCCCAGGATCTAGACAATAACATACCAAATTTGGGAGAAATATCAGCTACAAGAATATCCATCAATACACTCTTCATAGGTACCTAATTCAAACTCACCACCAAATCCTTTGTTACCCCAATAAAATTTATTGCCCTAGAATCAAACGCATACAAATCATGGTATGGTTTAGTAACACTTAGTCGTAAGGCTTCCATGACTGATTTTGGCATGAGGTTATGTGAAGCTCCTGAATCTAGCAGACAATTATGCAATAACTGATCATGTATTGAAAATGTTACATAAAATGGAGGAGGAGATTCTGAATTATCATCAGGCTGATCAAAATTTTTTGACCCTACAATGACGGTAGGTTTTTCATCCTACAAATTAATCTCATCAGATGGGATGGGAGTAGAATTCACTGCATTTTTGAAAGTTTTAAAAGCTGCATCTCTATAACCTTTACTCTTAATCAATTTTTGAAAGTTTTAAAAGCTACATCTCCTCCTGTTTCGGGGTACCTTCGTCTTCTATATAAAAAATTGAGACACAGTCCCATAAAAACGTGGCATAATTATTTCCTTCCTCATCATTAGCCTCTTTTAGTTTAGAGTTCAACAGCTGATTCATTACTAGTGTCATTGAATTTATCCATTGAGGACAATTTTTTTCAGAATGGGGCTGCTGGTGAAAGGTGCAGACGTTATCCATACCTACCTCCGTTAGGTTCATTGATGCAGGACTATGTGGAGGAGGTTTAGATTGGTTGTTGTCTCCTCTCCTTTCATAGTAAAGCTTATATGCTTTCTGAGCCTCCTTCTCTTTTTCCAAATCTATCAACCTGTTAGATAGTTTTTGCATCATTCTCAACATTCCTTCAAGGTCACGTGACTGCTCCTCCTTAGGCTCAGAATAATCTTCTATGCTCTCTTTTTCAGCTTCTACCCTCTCAGCTTCTTCATAAGTTTCCGACAATGTAGGATTGGCTTTCATTTTGGCGAACATGGGCAAATAAAGCCCTAGAGCTGAAGTATAGTACTCAATCAGAACTTTATCAGAAGGCTTATCAGTTGCAGAAAAATTCTTAAGATAAGTAGCAAACCTCTAGGTGAAACTATGCACTTTCTCTTTTCTTTCTTTCTTCAAAGTGCATAACCCTTTCATTAGTGCTGCATGAGTTTTATGGATTGCATATTTATTTCTGAATATTCTTTCAAAAGTATCCCAGTCTGGGATTGAGTTTGTAGGCATAGCAAAATACCAAGAAGTTGCTGCCCCTTTCAAGGTATGTGGTAAAAGTCTGCAGACTACATCTTCATGTTCTCTAGCCCTTAATCCTTCTATGGCCAAGTAAAATCTTTGCAAGTGATCATCTACTAAAATATTTTCACTTGGGTCAAATTTGGGTAGCATTTTCTCAAAAGCCTTAGGTAAGTCATGCAAAGGAGGTGTTAGGTTTAAAGGTGATCTTGCTTTCCAAGCAGGTGGTGGATTTGGTGGGTTGGGTGGCTGATTTGCGTTTATGCCTGCCATGAGTTTGAGTGGAGAATGAGGTGGTGAATGAACAGGAGTATGAACAGGTGAACCGTAAGGTGTATTTGGGCCTACTTGATTCAAACACTGAACAACTTCCTGTAACGCTACTTCTACAAACTCTTCCAAATCTCCAACCAACACTGAATCTTCCAAGATGGGACGGTCTTTCTACTTGTACTATCTTCGGGGTAAATTAGGGATAATGGGTAATCCTCCAACACTCTTTACATAATCCCTAGTATGTCTTCTCAGATAATTAACAACTTCATTATCAACAGAATACAAGTGTTCCTTCCACTTCTCTTCAGGAGTTGAATTGGGAAACAAACTAGTTTTAGAACTATCACTGGTGGAATAATTTCGAGGAAACAGGTTTCCTCGGCCAGCCATGCACTGGAGGCCCTCCTTCTAGTGCTAGAAACTATTGAGGCCAGGAAATTCGCAGGCAACAACAGGAAGGGATTCTCCCTAGTCAAAGTTCCCAGCTACCCCATAATTGTTTGGTGTAGGGAATCCATCCGGTTTGCGGTCTGGCTACCGTAGGTAAAGTAACAAAAATAAAAGGTTTTACCGGTTGCGGCCCGGTCCACCGTGTATATTTTTTTGTTTTTAGTTTTAAGTATGACATGCAAGTGCCTATCTAAAATGTAGATTGATAGAGAATACGAGGAGCGGTCACAATGTGATGTGCAGGTTCTTACCTTTTGTCTTAAACTCTCTCGCATCTAAATCACACACAACAAGAAATTAAAACTAACTACCTAACCTATCCCTAGGAAGCAAGATTATCATTTATTAATGAGTAATGTATTTTGTACATGCATTACGAAAAATAACAGATAGCTGATACTTCTTTCAAAACACATGAACATTTAAAGATATTTGAACAACAAGATAGCCAATTGTTTATGAACAACATTCATTACTCATAGTGGAAAGTTTCATAAAATAAACTAGAGAACATTCATACAAGAACATAGGTTCAAAGAGTTAGAACGATCTCACAGTTAATGGACACAAAGGTGAAAACGAAATAGTTCCTCTTCAACAAATCCATAGCACAACATTTGAACATTCCACCAAGCTTTCTCCAACAGGTAAATTGTAATTATCTATTTCAAAAGGAAATAGTTGTTCTTACAATATGTCTTCACTAATCTAACTGGGAAAAAAGTCCCAGATTCTCTCTAAGTCTCCTATACTTATACTACAAGCAAACTCTTGGGATGCCCCTCGGTGACCTTTGGGCTCCTCAACCGTTTAACCTCACAATTTTGTCCTTTTGTGAGTGCTCATGATTTAGGCAATACATTACATTTCATTAAAAATTAATAGCACCTTTTATAATGAGAGACCATATTGATCAATGATAAACTTTTCTTGGGCCTCAGTTGTTATTAAATCCACTAGCCCTGTTTTTTTCTTGCTTAGTAATCCGTTAGTCCCCTGCTAGAGCCTGTTGAGCTCAGACTTGACTCTCTTCTTCTTTTCTCTATTTATACTTCTTCATTCTTTAGCCAATTTCTTCCTTGTTGCCTCCCTTTTACTTTGTATTTTAAACACATCCTACTCGTGGTAAACATCCTATCATGAAAATAGCAGATTTAGACAATTTAGCATTTAACGGAGTAACACAAAACTGTATGAATACATGCATTATGTAGAATAAACTATACACAGTATTAATGTATGAAAATAAAGAATGTCAAGGCAAAAGAAAACCCTGCAAGTTTGTGCTTAAACCCCTACTCAAAACTAAAACATATGCCCAATAGAACAGATTCTTCCTCCCAATCCAGACTGCATCTGAACTAAAATGAAACCCTCCGATGAAAGAATGTAACTGACATTCCTCAAAGCCCAAAACCCAAGCTGCACTCTTCCTTTAAGAAAAAACCCAGACTCGACCAACATCCATGGGAAATTTGCGCCATACTAAGCATCGGGCAGATAATCCACTTATGCGGGTGATCATTCCATAGCACCAGACAATTAGTTCATTAAGACATCGCAACGGCGAAAACCATACAAACAACAACTTCCGCGGTCAACATAAAAACATCAGCGAACGGAAGAACTAAGGACCCCGGATTCATAGTCCTATTCATAGCCGCAACGACAGACAGTGAACAGGCTAAAAGTCCCATAGTATTAATTAGTCAAACGACATTGGAGAATTTTAACGATAAGTGTTGGGGATAAGAACCATTAATCAAAAAACATATTGGTAGGATAGTCCCATTCACAAACGCAATGGCAGGCCTTAGTCAGACTAAAAGTTTTGTGGTCAACATAAAAACATTGGCAGCTGTCAAATCTAAAGCCAACGGTTGAAGCTCAAAACTACTAATCATCGGCGATAAATTTCATTACGCAGCCGCAATGACAGAAGATAGATTGACTACCGCCTCCGTGAAACATGAAATATCACTGGCAATCGAAAACTCTAATGATTACGGAGGAAAATTCCTATTCATAGCCGCAATGACAAACAACAAACAGACTACGGGTCCTGTGAGACGATTAAGTCAATTGGCATCGGAGCCCTTTAACGCTAAACGTCTCCATAGTATTGGCGATTAGAAACACCAACAACAGGCGGATAGTTGTCAAAGCAGCTGCAACGATGGAGATCATAAGGACTAGCCCTCTGATCAATAGTCATAAACGACTCCGATGGCAAAAAGAAATAAAATCAATTAAAGGTTTGAATCAATAAAAACCATGGAATCAGCAATAGTAAAGCTATGGGCTCCATGACCATGATAAAATGAAACCGCCAACCATAAAAAAAAAAGATGATTGAAGTAAAGTGCATCGGTGAAAACCAGACTTTCCATCGGGACAATCATCATTTAGTTTCCGCAACGACGGCCATGTAGGGAAATAAAGCTCCAACTCAAACATGAATAGGCTTCAGATAGCGATTAAAATCGAAACAACAGAAAATTGCTAAGTTCCACAGTCAAAGCATTGGTAGTTTTTTAGGGCATTCAACTTCCGAGATAAAAGAAAAACAATCAATCTCAAAATCCAAATTTATAGCAGTGAAAAATAGAGTTCAGGAATCCAAACACTCCCAGGCAAGATAAAACAAAAAAGGAGGGTCCAAAATTTAAAAATTTTGGGAAAATAGTTGCAGCTACAACAATTGGCGACTACTTGGTGAACCTAGATCTCTAGACAATTTCTTCCTTAAGTAACAGACTGCTTGACAATAAAACCAACATGTTGAATTCTTCTAGATGTCTACATTTCCCAAATAGCAAATATATGTACTTTTAGTCATTGATGATAGTCCAATTTAGGAGAATGGAAACCAATATTTCCAAGTCAAGATAACTCTTTTGAGGATAGGATGATGAGTTTCATTTATTACCTCTATCTTCAGGTAGCTTCCAGCTTGGACACCACATGATCGTAACATATGGTAAACAGAAATATTCATTTGTTCCTCATTCCCATGCCATTTTGCACTTTTTTGTGCTTTTGGAATTTTTGTTCTTTATGAGTCCTCCTGCATGCCTTTCTTTCTGAAATTTTTATTCAGGCTCCTCTATCCATAGTGTCTTTTTGTGTGAGATGCATTTGACTTTCAGCTCACGGACGGAGAAGAACTTTGGCAATTTTGTACTTAAGTGATTCAATACTTTGTTTTGGTACGTATTGCTTTCATAGGAGTTTTTTTTTTTTTACTCTTATCTGCCTTTTGGCTTTCAATTCTTGGCATGGGATCATTTATATATAATATGCTGTTTACCCTGCTTCCTTTCCGTGGGTCTTTTGCTGTCACCCCCTAGGACATTTTACATGTGAGATGGATGGAGCCTCGAAAGAGTATTCCAAACTTTTGATCCTGAGTTATTTTACAAGGATTAAGTAGGACTTCAATGTGTTCATAGCCATTTAGGAAAACTGTTAAACTAGAAGAAATTCTTTCAGATAACACAATAGTACATAGTCTCATAATCAAGGATTTTAGTTAATCCAGAATTCTGATGCTCTCCATGCAACCAAAAGTTTGCCTCCTTTTATTGAAATCAATCAAAATCTAGACTAAAGCAAAACAAAAATAAAATAAATCAAAATAAACAACCAAATCAATTTATTTATGTACAAGATAATCAAGAAACATAAAAACCAAGAAAAAATAAATTTTGAGAACTAAACCACTAACTGGTTAGTCCTCTGCCCTGTTGATGTATATGTAACTTCGTAATGTATTTTTCTATGTATCTTATGTATTGTTACCCGATTTTTATTCCGGGATGTTTCTATTATGTATTTGAGTCATGTGGTTATGCCCCGATGTTCCGATCGGGAGGATTAATAATGTAATCAAGTCATGTCAAGTCATTAGGTAAGTCCCCACAGTTTCGGGGCACTTGAGTTATTATACACTAATTAAGGTGTAGGCTCGAGTAGTAATTATTAGGGTTGAGCCTACGTGTGAAATGGAAACTTAAGTGAACGGACTAATATAAATAGAGAGTGTGTGTCTCTCTATTTATCACTTGTAAATTACATCACTTTCTCTCTCAAGTGTGGTGCACCTTTGGAGAAGGAAATACTTTGGCTTGACAGAAGACAGAAGGCTGCTGTTGTGTTGGGAGGTCATCTTACTGTTTTGGGATCTCATCTTGTGGTGATACTATCTTAGAGGAAGTTGAGGGGTTTTATCCATTTATGGTTTCCCCTCCTAAAATATTTGGGTCTCTTGTCTCTTGTGATGTGCTTATGTGATTGCTGTACTTGTTATTCTCTCAGTGAAAAGATCTTAACATATTGCTAGCTTAAATGTTGAAAAAACTAACATGGTATCAGAGCTAACCTGAGAAGAAGACACTGTGCAGCTGCGAAGGCTAGGGATTCCTTGTTTGTGGATCTTTCTCCTCTAATTTTCAGCAAAAGTAAGGTGGACTTATGTAGCTAGGGTTTTCACCCTAGCTTGTGCTGATGAGCACCTTCTAAG